>CM077113.1:347695-395445 GCA_039619505.1 Cimex hemipterus
TCTCTCTCTCTCTCTCTCTCTCTCTCTCTCTCTCTCTCTCTGTATCTATCTAACTACCTTTCTTTGAGTTTATACCACCTCTCCCTCTCTCTGTCTTGGTAGTTCTCCTCTTCTTATTCTCGTGATATATATTCATTTTTTTATCATTCTATATCTTGTTCTCTCTATTTCTCTCGTCCTGCCTTATTCTCTATCTTGCTGTTCTTTCTCCATCTATATGTGTCTATATTTCCAAGTATGTATAAGCTCACGTTCTCTTGCTCTCTCTCTCTCTCTCTCTCTCTCTCTCTCTCTCTCTCTCTCTCTCTTTCTATCCAAATATTTTTGTTTCTCGCTTCCTAATTCTGTCTATTTCTCTGAGTTTAGACCACCTCACTTACTCCTTTCTTTCTTTTTAGTACCCTTTATCTTATACTATTGATCTATGCGTTTGTTTATCATCCTAATTCTTTTACTCCTTGGTACTCTCGTCCTATCTCTTTCTCTATCTGCTTATTCATTTCCCATCTATATCTATCTGTCTGTCCCACTCCTTCTCATTATCGTGCTCTTTCTCTCTCATTCCCCCTCACTATGTATCCATCTTTCTATTGGCCTGTTTAATTATTCTCACATTACAGCCAGTCGGGCGTGAGCTTTGTTTCTTTCTATGTCTGTCATTATTTTTCTCTCCGTCTCTGTGCTCCTCTATCTATTTATCTGTTTCTCGCTCTTCCTCCTTTTAGATATATTTTTCTTACTATTTTACCATCTAATCTCTTGTTTTCGTCTCTGCCTTTCTAACTGCCTATTTATTTCCGTAAATCTTTTTCTTACAAACACACACAATGTATAATACTTTTTTGCCATCAATCCTTTGCCTATAAATATTTATTTGTTTAGAAATAAATAGTGAAAACAAGTGAATAGTTAGGAATGACACACTAATAAAATTAAAATAACAAAATCCTAGATTCAAACATCATATATTACAATAAATTATGTTTATAAATCAAGATAAGTTAATATGGGCTTGTACATGAACACCCTATTAATATTTCTTATCATATGAAAAGATAATTTACAAGTTGGTTTGCTAACGGAGACCATTATAATAATATTACTCGCAGTTCATTGTCGTTCAAATATTACCCTGAAAACCTGATAAGTATTTTTAATACATACAACAATACATTTTGCTTATTAAAATGATGAAATTAAAATATAAACTGGTTGTTTATATAAAGTTAAAAGAAATTACACGATCGAGACAATATATTATAAAACAAATATTTTTTAGTAGGCTATTAATGTCAAAGTTGTACATGTGAAATTAAATTTGTCAAAAATTCATTTTGGGTTTTGTACATACGCAAATTGTGGATTTTGACAAAAGGTATATTTCTTTCTGATTTCTACGGGTAAAGACTATTCCCCTGCTCTTTTAAATGTTAAGATTTCATTTAGATCTTTTTCACTTCTTTATCATATCCATTGAAATTCCAATATTTGGACTCAGATGATCTTACATGAATTTATAACTTAACTGACAATAATGGCGTTATGATTATTTCCCATCGTGTACGAGACAGGAGTATTTACAGCTTAAGAAGAGCATATAAGCAATGGCGAAATTTTATATCGGGTAAATAAAGCGTAATAAGGATTTATACTATTTGCAATATTACTAACTTATCCGAATTTCATACATACTCCCATTCCCCTTTGAAAATGCCATTTTAAACAAATATAAGTAACTATTTTAATTATTGTGTGGTGATTAGTGACCGTTAATTGATAATTATTCAGAAATCGTGAGACGCGGTTTGGTGTTTCGATCTTTATTGAGAACCATCTTCAAATTGAACGTCAAATTGAAATTAACGTTGGCACGATAAAGAAAATGTTTTTCTGAATCCTACATCACACCAGACCGCATCTCACGATTTCTAAATAATTATTTAATTATTGTTTTCTTTCTCAAAATTTATGATTATGAACGTTTATTTTTCTTCGTTCCTTGAATCCTCCGTGAAGTTGGCCCTTTTGCCATTTTATTTAGCCCAAGTATTTCCTTTTACATCAAAATCATAAATTTTGGTAAACATAATCGATTATTTCTTACTCTACGCTTATTTCTCTTCTGGGCTTATTTAAATTATAATTAACTGTTATTGAAGTTTTACCACGATTCTTCTGTCATTAATTATTGCTATTTTAAGAAATTAAACGAAGAAAAGTTCCTTTTTGGATTTTGTTGAGAACAATTTTTCTTAATATATTTTCTGTGCTTATACACATTCAAAAAGAAATAATGATATAAAATAAATAATTGAAACTAAAGACAAAAATGTACATACGTTTCCCAAAACATTTTATTGAAATTTATGTCAATTTAAAAATTCAATTAAATTTTATATCAAGATGGAAGGATATTCAGAGGGAAACCTTTGTCAATTCGAAGATAGAACGGAAATTTATGTCATGCTTAAATTAAGCAGATTCACGTTACTTTAAGATGACATTGTATTGACACTGGTTTTCTTCTGAAAATTCTTCTTTCAACTTGATTTAAAATTTACTTGAATCTTTAAATAGACATACGTTTCCATAGAATGTTCTTACTTTAAGCGTACCACAAGTGTCCATTGAAGCTTCAGATGGACATAGGTTTTCCTCAGAATACACTTCTTTCAACTTGATACAAACGAATCTCCAAGTTGATATAAAATTTCATTGAATCTTCTGATTGGTGTAGGCTTTCCTCTCAATACACGGCCTTCAACCTAGCATTAATTCGAATTATATCTTAAAAACGACATAATTTTCCTCTGAATCTCCTTTCGTCAACTTATATAAATTTATATTGAATGATCGCATTGAGAGGTTTCCATTAAAGCTTCAAATTTACATTGGTTGTCCTCTGAGTACTCTTACTTCAACTTGGCGTAAATTTCAAATGAATCTTCTAATTGGCATTGGTTTCCATTGACTCTTTACTTTAAACATGACACAACTTTCCATTGTATCTATCTTGTAATTTTCAAATTGGCGATAGTTGAAACTAAATATTCAGATGCGGTTTTTCAGGTTTGTCTTCTCAGCCCCCTCCCCCTAGTAGGTCAGATTTAAAAAGAGGACCTATCATAAAAAATAAATAGTAGAAACTAAATAGTAGAAAGTTTGGCTGTTTTTCAGGTTTGGCTTCTCATTGTCACAGTAGTCTTCACTCTTGTGATTTGTACAAAATTAATTGATATATTATATTAAATTCACTTATTGAGAAAGTTCCTTAGAAAATCAAATTTCGGGGCTAACTTGACTTCATTACGAGCAGGGTGGCTTAGGTGGAAGGGGCTACGTAAAGTCAGTCTCTCGGCTTCACGTGACACGACCAGGGGGATTTGTCTGCCTTTTCTTCGTCTCCATTTTTCCGAACAATTGGATTAACCGTGAAAATCTTACGTTAAACAAAAGGTAATTTTATTAATTGATTTACAACGATTGTACTGTAAACGGTAAGTGTGAGCGGTTACATAACGCCAAGAACGTTGTTATATAATCAGGCTTGGGTCGTACCATGCGTTTCCGCGATGGGTTAAGAGGGAGAAAATCAAATTGATAATATTTTCCGGCAAAACCTCGTTTCTGACTACATAAAACAAAGGTTAAATTATTAATAATTTTGTGTGTGTACATATTGCATTCTTTTATGGTTGGTCTAATAGATCCAATCAAGATCGACCGAAGCCAAGGGAGCATTTTAAACTTTCAAACTTTAGGTCTTGCAGAACGAGGAATAATATTAGAAAATTAGTCATAGAAATTTTTATTAACTTGAAACAATTATCATTAAAATACACAACTAGAGAGATTATACTATAATTTGTAAAGTTAATAGTAATCAAATTAAGCAGTAAATAATAATATATAAATATATACCTAATATATAAATATAACACAATACCTCTACTTTTATATCAATATATTATTTTTGGTTTCACAACTCATGGACCTAGAGGCTACATCTTTTAAATGATTTAGGTAAATCTGATTTGCAGTTTAAAATAATCATTTGAAAGATAAGTTGGCAGGCACCTCTGGCTATTAAAATTTTCTTATCTATACTTTGTTGCTTGGCCGTTTTCAATCAATTTGAACTGCCCACTCCACATCAGTGGGGAATTGGTTGTGTATAAACAAACAAAACTAGTATAAACAGAATAGTAGGAGAAATCATTAAAGATACCGAGAAGCCGATTGCCGTTAGTCAGACGAGCATAAAGAAGACCTAAATGATCACGAAAATCTTCCAATAACTTTAGTTTGATTGTTGTTATAAATGGAATGAATATGAGCAACCAATAATTACACTTTTTTCGGTTTAATCGTGGTAAATAAAATATTGACCGACAGAAAAAATTACAATACTATGATAATGCGTAGAAATTAGTGACCGTTTTTCGATAATTATTCAGATATCGTGAGATGCGGGATGGTGTGATGTAAGTTTCAGAAAAAACATTATCTTTTAACGTTTCGATCTTTATTGAGATCATCTTCAGGGCTCAGAGTCTTCTGTGTAATTGTGCCATTCTTCGAGAGTCAAGGCAATCACATCAACACGATGCAAGAATGGCACAAGTACACAGAAGATAAACATTGAGCCCTGGAAATGACATCAAGATGTTATCAATAAAGATCGAAAAGTTGGCACAATTAAGAAAATATTTTTCTGAAACCTACATCACACCAGATCGCATCTCACGATATCCGAATAATTATGATAATAAAAAAGATGCAGCTTGAAGACTGGTTGGTTGGTGATTTGTTATATTTACAAGCCCAAAATCATTTTGGTAGTAATAACCTGATAAAAATCTTAACTACATACCATTTTGAACTAAATTAAAAATGATTGAAAAAAGTAGTTTACAAATAATCCCAAGAAAATATGTTTGCACAATTTCACTTAGAAATAAAGAAAAGAGACGAATAAAAATAGTTTGTTATTTTCACAAATATGTCATATTTACCAGCTCTTTTAATAAGGTAAACAATCTTGAAATATCTAATTATCAAAAATATATTTAACCTGTCCCAACACGAGTATATTATTTCAGTTTGAAATGTCATATGAATAGGCCCAGTGAAAATAAACGTTTAGGTAAAAACGAAGTCATTTTTTTAAACATTATATATTCAGATTTGTAAATAGATAAGTTTTCTAATAACATCCGTTTTCAGCAAAACAACATGCAATTTTAATTTTTTTCCATCCAGATCCATGCAAAAGCATCACGACTTGTCGTAAGAATAATTCTTCAAGCAGTCAACTTTTTTTTTTGTTTTGTTTTTTAAACTTCTGAAATCGCGTTTAGTACATTAATTCCGATTGGGGAGAGTAATCTAGTCGGTTATCTGCAGTAATAAGATAGATCTAACCCTGTAAAAAATATTTTTTACTGTGTGAAGATTATGTTGTAACACGCAAAACCGTCGAAACTATAGTTCATCATAAGAACGATTACAATGTATAACATAATGGAATATACACAAAATCCATGTGGATTTATGTTATGCACTTATATCATACGCCTTACTTAAACTTTATAGTGAATACTTCAACTTGATATGAATTTTGATTGACCTAGGTGAACACTGAATATCTTTCCTTCAACCTGGCATAAATTTTAATTGAATCTTCAAATTAACTAACGTTTTCCTTTCTTCAACTTAATATTGGGTTGTCCGGAAAATAATGCAGGATTTTAAGTTTTCATTAAAAAAAATCTATATAAAATATTCTGTTTACGTTTACAGGATTACTCATTTGTATGAATGTCAACACTTATTAATCCTCTTCCAAATGATATTGTTTGTTTACCTCTGTAGCATTCCGCTACTTGGAAATAATTCAGTCATCCTTATAATGTCAAAGCGAGAATTTCGTACGATTTTCTTTTACGAGTTTAAACTCGGCCGAAGCGGAGCCCAAACGGCTAGAAACATTAACCAAGTCTGGGGCGAGGGTTGTGTTAATGAGTGCACTGTGCAAAGGTGGTTTAAAAAATTTCGGGAGGGAGATTTCAGCCTTGAAGATGAAGAAGGTCGTGGAAGGCCTTCCTCTCTTAATGATGATGTTCTGCGATCAGTGGTGGAAGAAAACCCCAAAACAACTGTTCGAGAACTTGCAGAGCAACTCAAAGTCAGTAAAACGACCGTCGCTGACCACCTCTTTGGTCAATCGGAAAGGGCCCATTTTGTTGCATGACAACGCTCGACCACATGTGTCACGTGTAACGTCACAAAAATTATTGGAGCTTGGCTATGAAACTTTGCCTCACCCACCCTACTCTCCGGACCTCTCGCCTACTGACTACCATTTTTTTAGACACCTGGACCACTACTTACAACACATAATATTCAAAAATCAAACGGAACTGGAAAATGCATTTATTGACTTTATCAATTCTAAAAATTCTGAATTCTACTCAGACGGAATTAATAAGTTACTAACACGTTGGGAGAAATGTATTGAGAGTATGGGAAATTATTTTGATTAAAGAACATTGCTTTAAAGTAACTAGTTTCTTTTTTTTTGTTTAATACCAAAATCCTGCATTATTTTCCGGACAACCCAATATAAGTTTCAATTGATTTGTTCAAAATAGTTGACATGAGATTTACTTTAATCTTCAAATTGATATAAATTTCCCATTGAATCTTCAAATTGATATAGGTTTGCCTTTGAATATACTTGCTTCAACTTGACAAATCTAAATTGATTTTGCAAATTGTCATAGGTTTTAATTGAAAATCCTTCCTTCAACTAGACATCAAGTCCAATTAGTCTTCAAATTGACATAAATTCCATTGAATCGTCTTAATTTAAGCATGAAGTTTCCATAAGAAAAATCTTCAAATTGACATAGGCTATCCTCTCAATACCCTGGCATAAATTTCACTTTAAATTGACATGAATTGATATAGGTTTTCCTCTGATTACTCTTCCTTCTTGACATAAATTTCAATTGAATTTTTAATTTAGCGTAGGGTTTGCACTAAATATCATTCTTTCGATGTGACATAAATCTGCATCTTTAAATTGATAAGGTTTCCCTCTGAATATCCTTCTTTCAATCTAGTATAATCTCTAATTAAATCTTCAACTTAACATAGTTTTTCCTCTAAATATCCTTCTTTCAATCTAGCATCATCTAGCATTGCAATTTAATTTCAAATTGTAGGTTTTCCGCTGAATATTCTTTCTTTAACTAACATAGATTTAAACTGAATCTTCGAATTGGGATAGGTTTCCATTGAAACTTCAAATTAAGATTGGCTTTCCTCTGAATACATTTCCTTAAACTTGGCATAAACTTTAGTTTCCGTTGAATCTTTCATCTTAAGTTTTACTCTGAATATCCTTTCTTTAACTTGACGTACGTTCCCGTTGCGCTCCTTAGTTCAACATGTGGTAAGTTTTTATCGGATGCTATTACTTCTTCTCATAATACCCTTTAGTTTCACTTGAAATTTGCATTTATTTGTACTAATTTGTACATTTACTTAAACATTAGATGGCTTCAACAAGCAGTGGGATGGATATTGTCCAAGAAGAAATTCGTCCTCTTCTTGATCCTCAGCCGAGTACAAGCAAGGCACCTCCAGATTTTGTCATAACGCCTTCGTTTACTTCTTCGAAAAGATCGTCTCTGCTTAGGCAGGTGAGTCGAATAGTTTTTTTTAAATGTATGAAACATATTTAAATAAAATTCTTTCTTGATTATGAAGCCTGCAGGTGTGATTCACAGAATGTGATCTTTTGAACTATGTAAAGTTGTGTAATATGTATACTGAGCTTTTTGTTTATTACAAGTTATAACCCTGTTTAAAAGTTCAATTAATAAATATTAAATTTTTATAATTGTGTTTATTATCAAATAAAAGATTTACCGTTTAAAGGAGCGTAAAATCTTGGCGGTAAATAAACAATGAGATTTCTGTTTTATAGATTCCTCTTTTTTTCCAAATAAAATTGATTGATTAAAAAATATTCATTGACTTATAACTCTTTTAATAGACGGTAAATTTAAAACTTTGTTATATCGTAGGTTAAACATTAGCTACTCAAAATAGTGTAATAATTTTTGTTGTTATGATAAGCTTTTTTTCTAGCTATAAGTTTCTTATAGGTCTAACTTCACCGATTTTGCCATTTTCGAAAAACTTAGACTTTAAAATTTAAGTGATTGTTGAATATTTATACAGGGTTGCTCGATGGCAAGGGAAATCAGGTTTTTCTATTTCTCCACCTTCAAATTTAACAGGAAATAAAATGTATTGTTTGATCGTTTCTTAGTCTGCCTATCATGATGATAGTTTATTGAATTCGAATGTATTACTTATCGAGATTCTACCCCTGTTGAGATAAAGTAGCGACTTCAACAAGTTAGAAATATTATACGAAGAATAAGAAATACATGCGAAGACTTTCAGAAGCTGGATTAGAGGGAAAGCCTGCCACAGAGGTTGTGGAGGTAGTGGTGTTATGGTTTAGGCAGGCAGATATGGAAGGTCGCACGAGCTTGATCTTGATCGAGTATTCCCTAATAGCCATGGGATACGTTGAAGATGTGCTAACAGAAGAAGTTTTTCCTTATAGGCCACTAATTCGCGAAGGCTTTATTTTTGTACATGACAATCCAAGGCTCCACGCAGTAAGATGGTTGGTGACAATTTAGAATGGGCTGCAATTCAATATTTGGAGTGGCTAGCATGTAGTGCCGATTGAATATCTTTTATGCAATTTGACATGTATTTAAATTGAATTTTCTTACTTTATTTTCACTTGAATCTTCAAATTGACATAGGTTTTCCCACGATCCTACTGTAGAACATGAAACATAAAGCAAAGGTTTTTCTTTTTGAAAGGAATTACTTATTGTCTGAAGTCGTCTGGGCGTATTCTCTTGGGTCGTCACGGAACTAATAAATTTGTGAATGGAGCCGCTAGATAGCGGATGTGTATAGATTGGTGAAAGTAATTCAGAGTAGCAGTATCATTTTTTTTATACAAAAATAGAATTAGATCTAAAATAGATGTTAAATAAAAAAAAATTAAAATGTACAAAGGAAATAGATCAGGTTTTTTGCCAGAAGGTGTTCCAACCACCATCCTCCCTAAGGGGTGGTATCTTCATTTCGACACCGACCTTTGAAGCCTATAGAATTTTGAACCCTACTACCCCCTAACACCTGCCACCCTTCTGAATTTTTCCTGCTACCATGGCTTCCGAAAGTATTACGATTAGTTCAGATCTGGAAAGTTATTAAGAATTCGACGGTATTATCTTTAACAAATGGTTTTGGTTGGTAGATGTGAAGCTTCTTTACGCACGAATTGCTGTCATTCAAGAATCACAAACTTCTAAAAATTATCTGGTTATTTTGTAAGAAGCGATGAAACATTGAAAATCACGACGCTTAAATAATTTATTTTCTTTAGAGCAGAACGTTTCTAGAGGTTTATATATTTAAGAATGACTAAAACAATAAACGAACGTGCCGTATTCCATTCCTCGTAATTATCCGTATGTTCAGATTTAGAGTAACTGGCTGTATGATTATATCAGCCACAAATACTTACTCTTAGTTTTACTGTTTGGTTTAATCTGTCAGGCGCGTTTTGGCGTTATTCAGGTTAAATGGTAACTAATTAAATAAAAAAGGTCACAACTGATTAAAAAATATGCAATCTATCCACTGATGAGAGGCCGAAACCAGTCAGAGAGATCAAAACGAGGATAGCAGCCTAGAGAAAAAATCTCGTAACCTTAAGAAAAAATGGCGCAAATCTAACTATTTAATAGTTATTAAAGTTTTTTATATTAAAATAACTGTCACAAAAGCCAGACAAACATTTTTTTGGCATTTTGGTTTGCTTCTCCTCGCTATTTTGTATGTCAGACCTATTTATACATTTGGCCAGTACTGCAATAAGCATGTTGTATTTAAAGATAACCAACTGACCAAATATCGGACAGACAAATCAATGACAAACTGCTTAAACCATTCTACTTGAGGTCTGTAAGGTGATGAACCTGTTCCGATCATTTTGGCCGTCTTATATTCGTTGTTTAGGTATGTCAGAACAATTTATACATTTGGCCAGTACTGTCGTCAGTATGGTATATTTAAAGAGAAACAAGAGACAAACAAAAGGACATTTAAATCGATCAACTTCAATAAGGACAAGATTGGAAAAAGACCAACCACTCACTATAGGCAAATGCCAAATTCGACTGACAGATGAGTATCAAAAGATCAGGATGATAATAGATCATCTACAATTTATAATTTAAAGAATTCTGGCTATGGGTGATACGATGTTGTTAGCCAACTGTACATGGCTTTCTGTTGCGAATAATCTATAAAATGTGCCCTTCGTATGCTTATTTCTTTTAAGATTATCATTGAGAATTAGGATCTTAATACGATGAGATGTTCTGGAGAGCATTTTTTTCTTACTTTACGATGGTTCGAAACATCAAAGGTCAAATTAATGTACGGTTGACGGTGTTTTTTAAAAAGGGCCCTTTGTAATTATGTCAGGTTGGAATGCAGGGCCGCTGTATGCCTTACAGTGATGAACGACTCATCAACAGCTAAACCACTCTCTGCATGGTTTGTGACTTACGCTTTACTGATTTTTCACAATATCTTTCTCAATTTCAGATATTTCTTGGGTTTGTTGTCGCGTTACCGAGTCTGCCGTGTGGTATGAGTCTTGCGTTTTCTGCCACTTCATTCGAAGAGCTAAACTTCACAGTAGATGAGGCGTCGTGGTTTGGTGAGTCTAAGCCAAGTTCAAATGAAACTCAATTAATTTTATCGTTCTATTCACAGCGAGCGTGACATACATGGCTATACCGATTGGATGCTTGATTGTTGGAGAACTGATGGATAAATACGGAAGAAGACCTGCATTGATATTAATAAACGTGGTGAATTTTGTCGGTTGGCTCGTGTTAGCCGTGCCCTCCTCACAGCCCAGCGTTTACAAACTGATCTTCGGAAGGATATTAACCGGCGTCGCTGTCGGCCTGGCTAGTGTCCCCGCGTCGGTTTATGCAGCGGAATGCCTTTGCAGTGCAGATTTACGCATTCGAAGTTCACTGGTGACTTGGTCGACGGTTGCCTTAGGCGGAGGGATATTTGCCGTTTTCACATCTGGCGCATACCTCGAATACTATGATGTCGCGAGTATGGCGACCCTGTTTTCTATTGTGGCGTTGATCCTGGTTGCTATTTTCATACCCGAGAGTCCAGTCTGGCTGAGCATGAAGGGTAGGCACGGGGATGCCGAATGGTCCCAGAAGGAGATCAACATCATCCCTCCGCCTCATCCTATCGAACAACCCTCCGAAGTCGAAGATTACCCCGTTCTGCCAAAGCGGTATCCAACTCCGCCTCCCAGGCCCGAAACATTCAAAGAACTACTCAAGCCCGAAGTGTACAAACCACTTATGATTATGATAGGATTTCTCTTCTTCCAGCAATTTTCCGGCGTTTACGTTATGATCGCTTACGTGGTTGACATAATCAGAGCTTCTGGAGTCGTCACCTTGAGCGCTTATTCCGTTACAGCTGTAGGAGGCGGGGCGATATTACTGGTTTGCTTGATCGCAAGTATGATCTACCCGGCCACGGGAGTCAGGTCCGTCGCTACGTTTTCCGGGGCTGGGATTTTTCTGACGATGTACGCAAACGGTACGTTTCTTATGTTGAGACCGTACTGGGCTGCTTCTGCTGAATGGCACTTCCTTCATTGGGTTCCGGTTGTGCTGATATTGACCAACATCGTAGTGAGCACAATCGGATTCCTCGTCTTGCCATGGTCCATGATGGCGGAGGTTTTTCCTATCAACGTCAAAGGCGTGGCTGCAGGTTTAGCGACGTGCATCGGGTACATCTTCAGCTTTATAGTGCTCAAGACGTATCCTTACATCCAACTCGGGCTGGGTGTCAGCGGTGTGTTCTTTTTCTTTGGCACCATGGCTCTTTTAGGGACTGTATTCGTTGCTCTGTTTCTCCCTGAAACCAAGGGCAAAACCCTGGAAGAAATAGTGGAAGGTTTTTCAACCCGTACTAAACGGAAGTTTTAACCGACATTTTAAATGCCGTCGATCTGTAAATATTTTAAACACCCTTTCTTGCTATTTATATTAATTTTCGCATCACTGGGTAAATCTATTTTTTATGTGAAACATTTAAAAAATATGTATTTCATTTACTATTAATTAACAATATAAACTTAGCCTAATTTTTCAATGTGTGTAATATTTTGCATGTGCCGTCGAAATTTTACAATAAATAAATATTGAAATTTTGAAAAAAAAAATTAAATATAGATCATTGAAGAAAAACATGGCTGCCAGACATAAAAGTAAACTTATTTGGTAATTATTAATATTTATTAGCAAAATATTAGGTTTTAATTTAGCACAAATAGTTTAACCTTGTAATCGAAATAAATTACTTGCAGTCCCATAAAGCGAAATTTTAACAATTCTATACTTACAATAATTATCTATCCCACTTAAATGTACTTAGTTTATCCTTACCTTTTAATTATAATATTATTGTATTAATGTTATATGAATACATTTGAGTTTACAAATTTTTTTTTAATAACTAATCCGTTTTATGTAGTCGAGGGATGAGAGAGTATTCAATATTTCTTTTCAGCTTTCTTCAATGGAAAACGTGGATAAATACCTTCATCAGGACTAATATGGAAAAGTCCACTCCTCGTTTACTTTTCGCCCATTTCAGAGAGGTAAAGCCACCGCCATCACGATCACAGGCGGACCTCATTGATCAGAACTACAGATTCCCCAATGTCGGACTCTTTTCAGAAGAACATGCTGGTCAATCCACTGTGGCAAGCATCCTACATCCTCCAAGAAAAGGGTGACAACTCGACCTATATACATTGTCAATAAATGGAGCGAATGGATCCTCAACTTCCAGAAGAACATCCTTAGAATAATCAGAGATATCATAATGATTTAGATTCGGGCTTGGGCGTTGATTTCACCCCATATAAAAAGGCACATGAAGCAAAGCGTTCTACACGTCTTCTCCACACAATGTCCTCGTCATCAATTCAGCCGAAAAATGTGTATTTTCTCGGTATGTTAAATATTCGTATCTAAGGGTTTTTAAGGGAGCTTAAAACGAATTACCAACAAAATTGTGAATGCTGAAGAGTAAGACAATCTTCTATATACGATATAGGGTGAAATAGTTTTAGATAGGTCTGCAAATAGAAGATAGAAGGTAAGAATAGATCTTACTGAATGAAAAATAGAAGGAAGGTCATTGATAAAGAGAAGAAACAGAACTGGACCCAAGTATAATTCCTGAGCTACGCCAGAATTATCTTCAAAGTCAGTGGAATAATAATGATATTAGTAGTTCCGTCACAATCAGTAGCGATTCGAGTTTGTACGATGAAATTCTGAACCATATTTTTAATAGGCAAAACTAATCTGCCTAACTTACATTATATTTAGACATACATATATCTCTCGACAGTCGCCTAGAATTTCTCATAAGCTATCTGTCAAATCGTATATGACTCGTATAGGTGCACATTTTCTACAGAACACAAGCAAATGCTTTGCAGTTATTACCTCTCCACACGTCAAGCAATGAAATGGAGGTTCCATCGACATCAGGTGCCCTACAATCACCCGTTCGCACCCAAGCAAGTGGAGTTCCTTTCTTTCTGTATTTAGGATTGAGGTTTTCTATTGTTTAGCACTAGCTCTTCCCTGTAAGATAGTTTCTCACCGGTGCGAATGTTTTCAATGTTTTCCTTTTAAGTACGTTTGGCACTTGCAGTCGTAGGGAGGGTAGCTCCATGAAATGCTTAATGTTATTTATACAGAGGTTTGTTTGGTGATGGAGTCAGACTTGCAACAGTCTCAGCATGGGTATAGGCTCATCCTTATCCTTTTATTCTTCCATTCAAATATGATAAATAAACTAATATTACATAATAATAAGAAACAGAACACAATCTTTATTATTTAAATTGCGATTTTGGGCATTGCAGTTTATTACTCCGCAATTTGCATTTGTTCCATTTCATTTTTCCGCTCCGCCTCAAAATTTCTTGAAAAAAGAAATAAATCTTGCACTCACAACTTTCTTTCAAACATTAGCAGGCTAATTTTAATGGTGTAACAATTTTGAAAAAGGCCTAAATCTCATTATAAATTCCAATAAATGGCGGGTTAGCTAAAGGTTTGCAAAGTGCGTCAGTATACCAAAATATGTTTTACTGTCAGAATGATACGCTCTCCATTTCGCATACATCGAGGACAAGTTGGAAGATTGTTGCCTATCAAATGCCTATGATGGATTAGCCTGATGTGACCTATTCGCAATCTAGAGAGAAATCACAAGTTCTTTTCTCTCAAGTTCCTCAGTTGGCCATTTATGTACAATTTGCCAAATTGCTTTCATACTATCTCTATAGACATTCCATCTTGCCGTCCACTTTCGTTTGATAATGTTCATCAACGACTATATTATCTTGGCGGAGAGGAAATTGATCTGTTCTTTGTGTATGGTTTGCAGGGTTAATCAGCTTTTTCAGTTCCAGAAATGTCATCATGAACACAAACGATTACTACATGTTTGTTAAGTGTTCTGATTCCATAGAGATATTTGTGAATTTCTGAGATGTATGGATCAACCGAAAAATTATTTTTGGTAACTTCAAGACGAGTTTTCGAATCAGAGCAAATAATGGCATTACAAATTCCTTGCGATTCCTTTACAATGCTCAATGAATTTCTGATTACCTGTACCTGAAGTACCTTTCACATTAAAAACATTTTTCTCCTCATAGTGGTTAGGGTGTGGTGGAATTTTTCATTTATTTCGAATTATTCATACAAAATAAAAAAAATAAAAAAAAACATTTCTATGAAACTAAATGGTTTATATAGTAAAAAAAGGTAATAGGAAGCAAATTTGTATTCCGAGGCACTGCAGCATTCGGACTTTTGCACCTTCCAAGTTCCTTAGTTCAGTGCAATAGACCCAATCCTTCTCCTTAGAAGTATCAAGTCATTGACTGTCGCTGCTGCAATTTGGTTCTCTAAGTTTTTTCTGTACGTTAGGTTAAATCTCCATTGAGCTGTTGCTTCGCATTCGAAATTTGGGATCACCAAAAGATGGTTTGTACTTTTATAGTTTAGGGCTTGTATAACATCACTTGTGGTATTAGTGAGGCTCCATAAGTATTGGCGCATGTATTTTGTAGTTCGTGTACTTGTATATTTTAATTTATAACATTACTAATATTACTCATGAAAAATATAAACCCCTGCAGTTTAGCAGTCTTCCTGTTCAAAGACGGTTTGTTACCGTACATCACATTTAAATTCGTAAAAAGCTCGCTGACTGTCAATACCATTTATTTTGAAGTAGTTTGGATAATAATGTTGATTAACAATAGGAATCATTTACAATGAAAAACGATAGGAATCATTAAATATGTTAAATAAAAATGTTAAAAATGTATACAAATTAAAAACGTCACATAGTCTTAATTTAATTAACGTAAAAAAGTAATCTTCAATCTGTTATGCCATTCCCAGCGCACCACGAACGTCTTTAAATGGACGAAACACAATGTTCCCTGAAAAAAAAGTTTAATGGTGTTATGTTGTAGAGTTGTATGTTAATAAACCACATTTAATATCGTTGGAGATTGCCATTTGTATTTAACGAAGTTAGTAATAAAATCCTGAAAGTCTTCTACCTAACCTTATTACTCACACTATCCTCTCTGGTGTTCCTCGAGGGATCATTCTAGGCCCATTACTTTTCATATACACGGTACACTTTCCTCATCACTCTAATGCATTTACCTGATGATAACGTTATGCGTAAATGGGTAATTAAAATGAATGAAAAGAAATCCTCATGTCTGTTTTTTAATTAAACGCAATTCTCTACAGCATAACTGAATCAAAATCCACCTCCTACATCAAATCGCGTCAAACATTTAAGGCACATCGGCAATAGGTTGACATGGAATTACATACTAGATTTAAATTGGTAGAATTGAAGTACTACAGAACAACTAAAAAAAACTGCTGGACATCATATTAGTTCAAGATTTACTGTTCACAACAAAAAATACTTTGTATAGCTTTGAAGAAGACGACTAACGGTCTTGAAATGCACGGCTAAAAAATCAGGCTTTTATAGGATCTGATCTCTCTTGTCAAAAATCCTTCGATCACCAACCATATTCTCCATTCACACCTTTGAATTCCTTATGTTATGGACTAATCCGATGCCTAATTCCACTCCAGTTTATCCCTTAATTCTAACTCCCTCATCTTGACCTTGTTTACCTCTCTGGTCAATCTACCTAGGAGTTTGAAGTATTACCAACTGCGCCCATAAAGCCATTCATGGGCCATACAATCGGAGGCTGCCTAACGTTGGTCCTCGATGCTCACATACACGTTAACATGCTACATATATTTTTTATTCTCCATATAATCCATCTGATTACTGCATAAATTGATGCAGTTGTATATCAAATTTGGAAAATTTGGATTTTGGCACTGCAATGAGTTTCTAATTTTTAAGGTTATCTGAGGTTGAGCATTTGTGAACGGTTTATCTTTTGTGATTCAACAGCTAGAAGTGTCGGGCAAATAAAATTAATGGGATATGATTTTAAATTGCCCTTTTTTTATTTTATTGCTGAAATTACTCTATTCAAAAGACATCGTGTAAAAATTTATGTTTTTCGAAGTAGAAACCGAAAATTGGCTAAAATTTGGAATTTTTTTGCTGCTCACTGAAGATGGCGAAATGAACAAACAAGTCTGACAGAACAAAACATCGAATATAAGTAGAGTAAGATCGATCATCTGACAACACCAAGCATGTCAATTTGTAGATAGGGTTCCTGTCAAACTGGTCTACCTACCCTCGGAGTTTTGCTCTGCCAGGCATATTTTGACATGAGTTATAAAACGCAAATCACAAAATGACGTACTACAAACAAGCCATCGGAGAAATGCTGATCTTGTCTGACTGACCACAGCGAGGATAAGTGGACTAGGTCGGAAACGGCCAAACTACTATTAAATCAACCTGCAGACCTCAACAAGAAATGTCACCATTTAAATATTTTTGATTCACAATGAATTTTTTAAATTTATTGATGTTAAGTTGTTAGTTAAGTGTGCGTTTCAGGATTTTCAGGATCTTGCTAAGTTAGTTACAAAAAACGGACAAAGCGAACAAAATGACGCACAGATTAAGCAAAATGCCGAAGGGCGACATTCTCAAATACATTAGGACGGGAGACTTATCGTATCTGCTTGGAAAATGACTAGTCTATAAATTCAGCATCCATTATTCGTCGGTTTTTTCTTTATTTGGTTGTATCATAAGGTTTTTCACTTGGTTATTTTATCTTGTGTACAAAAGAGAAAACTAGACATAAAAACAGGTAGTGAATTCTGTAACGCAAGGTCTCGTATTTTATGGTGACGCGGCAGAATCCGTTGCATTCTGGCTGAAAAGTGCTGCCTCATCCAACGTACACGCTGGACAAGGAACCTTCGAATTACTGACAGATCGTGCCGATGCAAACTTATTCAATGAAAAAAAAATTGTATTAAAAGAGTCTCAAAGCCGAATAAAATCGTTTGAAATTTAGACTACCATCCGATCAAATCCTAATTTTGGAATGAAGCTTTCTCTATGCCCAATCGAATTTTTAATCTAAATAGATAAATATATATTTACTCGAGAAGTGTTGGAATATCCACTGGCCATCTCCGGTCGGGGTGAATCCCCAATTTTCCGATGGTGACAGGGCAAGTTGCCAGGAGTTTTCATTGACAATCCTCATCGGGTTGGTTTTGTATTTGATGGATTTCATAGGTACGTCCAATTCCCAGTTGATCACCTCGACTTCCTGGCCTGTCGCGAAATTTCTGTATGAAACAGAACACGTTGTCTTGTCTGGAAAACAAACATTGATTAAACGATCTGTGGTGTTTTAGGTATAAACTGAAGAGTAAATAAATTATCAGTTATTGATGTTTTGAACTGAATTTATTACCGACTGGCTTGACGTCGTCTGAAATGTCAATGGTGCAAACCGGACAACCCTCAATTGCTGCTGACCCTCGGGCGGCCTTGTTTTTGGTGCCAGTCAACCAGAATCGACCGAGGTTACGGCAATCTCTCGATGATTTCCAATAGATTTGAAAACCGAGGGCATGCTTCCAAGGACGTAATTGCGATTTCAAGCTTTCATACTTGTTCCTTTCTTTTATTTAATCCTGAATTAATTTGCTAAGGGTCAGTGAAAACAATCCTCACAATACACGAGTATAGGATATTTTAACATTTCTCAACTTTTCTGTACTAAAAGGTCATTAAAAAAGAACCAAATTCCGAGAGCTAAATTGTTGAATTTGCAGTACGATATTTTGTTATCAGGTCCGCTGTCCGAGTCTATTTTGAACTGTCACACTCACCTTTTTTGTCATTTGTGTCCCTTTTTTATAATCAACCTACCACAAAAGTACGCGGCTAACGAGGACTGGCAAACCCGGATGACTAGATGAGAATCGACCAAATTACAGGTTCATCACTCCGCAAACCTCAAAGTGAAATCTCCCTATTGGCTACGCTCCTGCCTTCCATGTGAAGAATTAATTTTAGGTTATCACTTATCAGTGTCCAACGATCGAAGCCATCTGGATGTACCTTAAGTACAGCGAAAAGTTTGTTATCTTGTAAATATTGTCCCTTTTTGTGTAACTAACGCGGCTAAGCAAGACTAACGAGGAACAGGAAGAAGGGTTGATAAGTAACGACCTATCTTAGAAATTATAAGCAGTTTGAACTGATCCGCCTATCCTCGCTGTTTTGGTCACCAGTCAAGCTCAGTATTTCACCAGCCGTTCCTCTGTGCGTCATTGAGTGAGTTGTGCCCATTTTTTATAGCCTAATGATGACACTATCTGAAATAACAAAACCCCGAGGATAGGAAGACAGTTTGATCGGAAACGACATATCTACAAAATGTATATGTAGTTTAGTCGTTGTTTGATCCGTCAATCCTGTTTTGGTCAGTCAGCCAAGCTCTGTTTATTAGTGGTTTTCTGTGCGTTATTGTATAAGTGGTGTCTAGGTAATCTATTAACGAAAATTGTCTGGCAGAAGAAAAGAGAGACAGGACAGTTTGACCAGAATCTATCTACAGATTTGGTGTACTTTACGTTACGATTATGCTAGTCTAGCTTTAGTTAAGAATTAGGTTTGTCAGACATGATTACATTTCATAATCTTTAGTAGTTTGACTATGTATCTTTTTGTAAGTGGTGTCCCTTTTTATTTAGCCTAATGCCAAAACTTGTAAGACAGACCTAACGACCTTTAACCTAAGAACGACGAGGATTGGCACACTGACCGGTAACACCTTTCTACAAATTGATGTGGTTTCGTATTCTACGACAGTACTAGACTACGTATAATTGATATGTTGGTGGTTCATTCTGACATCTTCAGTTATGTCTGTTTGTTAACAAACAAACATAGGATTGACTTGATGCCGAAACTTGTCTCACAGACCAAAATGACGTATAGGCAGAACATTTCGACCGGAGTAATCATCATTGGCTCCCAACATTCGATGTTTTAGTCGGTCAGGTTCGCATATGCATTTCGTCACCTTCAGTGGTTTATCGGTTTGTCATCCATCTTAAACCAAACTTTTTACCGTTTTCTTAAAACATAAATTACCATAAATTCAAGGGTTATGACTGGGTTCGAAACCTACTTCGGCAAATGTATGTAAAGGAAGTCCTAACCACCTCCACGGTACCCTTGATTTATTATTGGCTATACAATAAACTTAACAATTTGGGAAATGCCGAAACTTGTATGACAGCCTAGAATAGCGTATAATTAGGACCAGGATGATGGAAAACGATCAAGCTTCTCACGTCACCCCAGGCAGGATCTTTCGATTTAACGTTTTAAGTTAAATCGATTTGAGCTTATGTTTGTTTATTTATACTTTTTTTTTTGAGAAATAAATACGATAAAAGGGAATTTATTAACCTGTATTATGCGCCCATTTGTACAATATCTTCCATCTCCCTCTGTTTGAGTTCCAGTTCCAGATTATAGTCGCTTCCTGGCAATTCTTTTGCGCCTTTTTTTGCAACCACCACTTTGACATCTAAAACATAATAAAAGTATATATTGCTTCTATTGATTGTATAAATAACTTTTAATCATTTTGGTCCGCCCTTCCGGTTTTGGCTGGTTGTAAATTGTTGTTTTTCGTAATCTTTAGTTTCGTAGTCTTTACCCTGGTTATATCTCTGACTCCAGCATTGTCATAAACGACCAAAATATAAATAATATTCGAGAATGTTGGTCGAGCCCAACACAACACAATGACCAACCAAGAGAGTATATAAATTGATCGTTATTCGACCCGTTAGGTTCGTCATCCCGCAAGCTACAGAAATCTCACAAAGTTTGAGATAATTAGCTAATAACATAAACAATAAGCATACCTCTTTTTTATCGTTTGATGATAAAGTGCAGAAATCAGGAGGGTATTGCAAGTCTTCGCCAAAAGGATTGTGCCTTTTGTTCTCTTGAAACAAAACAAGATAAATGAACAAAATAGGATTGCAATAAGATTTTTGTAAAATGTATACTCGAGTAAATCCTGAACGTGTATCTTCCATAATTAGATGGTATGAAACCGAACACATCACCGTTGTAGTTGATATTCCACGCGTTGGCGTAGACTGGTATCGCGTTGCTCTCCCAATTTTTGATATACCCCCAGGACACGGTGGCCTGCTCTTTGCCGGCCATATAGGTCGAACAATTAACGAAAATCGCCGTCCCTTCATACCAACCGCCTGTGAAGTCAAAAATTGAAAAGCCGAACAATTTTTACTTCAGTAATGATAATTACTCGGGTAATTGTACTTGTAAGTGACGTTCCAACTTCCTCCTCGTACTTCCCAGCTCCAGTTGATGGAATGGAGAGAGTTATCGCGAACAACGAGGCCGCTCATGTCCTCTGGACTTCGGATCACGTCATATCTGCATGGTGGATGCTAGAGTATGTTTGATTCGATTAAAATAAGTAAACAATATAATTCCCACCCAATAGGTAATTGCAAAACATTGTAGGTCATTATGATTAGATGTAATTGTTATAATGTCTTTACCGTACAAGATGGCAGTGCATGTCGAGTTTTTAAATTAACGATGAAAATAAAAACCACTTGTGAAAATATATACTGCATAATATCAATAATAACAACACAAACGAATCACAACTATCACTGACTTCAAATGAAATAAGCTTTTTCCATGATGTTAATTTTGATTTAACTGTTTCTGTGTTATCAGATTTTATGGGACAATGGACGACAGGACGTCAGCGGAAGCTGATCAATCTTTCACCGTGAGTTTTGTTTTGTTTAGAATTAATGAAAAGTCGCCTTGACAAAATTCATTCCTGTATATCCTTGTAAAGGGAAATTCCCTAATATCCTATTAATGTCCTGTGTTGTAATGGTACAATCGGTCTGAGGGTTGATGAAGCTGCCGTTTTGTCGTAGGCGATGGGAGCATTCTGCAAGTAGTTTGTATGTTGTATTGTAAATGTTGTCCCTTTTTATATAATTAATTAGCCAAAAGCGAAATATACATCAAAACTGCAAGGGGAGGCAGACCAATTGATCGGAAACAGGCTCATCTCCCAACAGAACTTAATGACAAAGTTTTCAGCAATTCGCCAGTGGTTTTTCTATTTTTTCGATTCACTTGTTTCACTTTTAATATAAATTATTCACCGCTGAACTGGCCAAATACCTAAATTACTCTGGCATACTTAAACCGCGAGTATAGGTAGAACCAAACGTTCTGCTTGTAATTGAGTTTTTCGTGTAATTTCGTGGGATGTTTCCCTTTCCAACAATTTTAACAATTTCATCATTGAACTGGACAAATGTATAAATTGATTGGAGGAAACAAAACAGCGAATATAGGCAGACCAACACGATCGTAAAAAAATGTCGTCACACCGCAAACCTCGTGTAGAATAGTTTCGGCATGTCAATGGTTTTTCTGCGTTTTTCTCTTTCAACATAACCCATTTATCGCTGAACTGGCCGAATACATAAATTTGTCTAATAGTCCAAAACAGCGAGGGTAGGCAGACCACAACGATCTGAAATAGTTTCTTCCGCAGATTGCGTTGAGAATAGGCCTGCTTGTAATTGAGTTTTCCGTGTCATTGTGTGTGTCGTTTCTCTTTTCAAAACAACAATTTCATCGCTGAACTGAGAAAATGTATAAATTGGTCGGCCGGACCAAAACAACGAGGACAGACAGATCAAAACTATCGGAAAAATATGTGATGTTTAGTGACCGTAGCTAATGATTATTTGGAAATCGTGAGGTGCGGTCTGGTGTGAAGTAGGTTTTAGAAAAACATTTTCTTTTACTTGGGTGCATTTCGATCTTTCAATTAATTAAGGTTTTTAGTTGAGATAAAAAAGTCAGTGTGACGAGCGGTATTCGAACGCACGATCCTCGGCTAGATATGCTACTGCTTTACCACTTGAGCTATCGTGTCCTTGATCCCGCTCGTGACACTCTGATTTAACCGACAATTTCTACTTTATGTAAATCATTGCGTAAATTCATTTTCACATCTTTCGTGTATTTGTATAATGTAATCAATGTTTGTAAATCCCAGGCCCTGGAGACGATCTAAATAAAGATCGAAACGTTGGCACGTGGAATATGTGGAAAGAGGAATATTACAAAAAGTTCGAATTATAAAGAGGGAAAGTGGCTCCATTTCGATTTACACAATGCTCGTTCTCCCCAGTTACGAAAAATACTTTGTACTACCTAGTATAAAAATATACAGATATTTTTTCTATTTACTAAACTGTCCTGCTCTGAGGAGTTTGTATTATGAAGAAATTCGAATTATCCAGTTTCGAATTGACAAGGGTCGACAGTATTACGAGCGCAGGGCAGACCTGCGTAAAGAGATGCGCGTCCTCTACGGAAAAGTCTACCGTGCAGTAGATGCTGACCTCTCACGGAAGGAATGCCAAACCGTTCTCCAGTATTGACTTATCGCTAGCACGCTTTCCTGTCTCGTCGGGCAAACAGGCTGTTCAGGCCTTTCAACACGTAAAGTAAAAAAGGAAAAATCTTGGATAAGATGGAAAACGAGACTATCCGTTAGAATGAGAAGAGTTGAAGAGCATTATCGTTCAAATCGGATCACAATTTAAGTTTTTTTTACCCTTCCGATTTAGATTTAATGGTTGTCAGGTTATGGTTTTAGGTACATGATCGACTAATTGCAGACCTTGTGACGAGACCAACATAAAAATTAATCAAAATAAAATGGTACACTCCATAGAAATTTATGCTTCACGTTTCGAAACAACTTATCTATTAGTATACTAAGGGCTGGATGGAAATATCCGATGGAAAGACCAAACGGGACATATTTATATTGGTAGGTAGCCCATGGTGTTACAAATGCCGTGTATTTTTTGCTGTCTGGATGAAGAGGTATTTGGTGAAAACTTTTGTTAAGATCCAGAATGGAAAAGTACTTTGCGTCTCGTAATTGATCTACTACATTTATAAAGGGTAACGGCCAGTGAACATGCTCAATAATCTTATTTCTTTCTTTATAATTGACACACAAACGATATTTATCGGTGTCAGGTGTTTTCTTTACCAAAATTGCCGGTGAAGCAAACGGTGATTCCGTTGTTGGTTCAATTATATCATTATTCAGGAGTTCCTGAACTGCTATCCGCATTTTTTCCATCTGAATAGGATTATATGAATATAGCTGAGCTCTGATGATTTTATATTTAACTTTACGTCCATTAGATTTGTCCGGCCAATGCGGGTCGTCAATACTTGTTCTTGAAATAATTGAACCACGAACAATTCTTTGAAGAAAAACTAGATAAATTGAGAGATGTTACAGATGATCGTCGAAATTCAATTTTTATACTTGTGTCCTCTCTCAATCACGTACAATTCTCACTCGGTAATATAACTAGCTTTACTAACTTCACAAAATCTCAACTTAACACGAGGGGCACAGGTAATTCTTTTAAGATTAAAGCCTCATTCTCACCTTCCCCATTTCCCATAGTGATTCTTAACACTGTGACACCGGTTGGCACAATAGTTTGTGAATTAATTGCCACCAAATCCGATTGGACTCTCGAAGTGTAGCCCTTAATTTGAATATCTATCTTCTCTAAATATTTCAGTGAAATGCATGAACGTACACTTCCCGTGTTTAACAGCGTATAAATATTTTGATTAATGTTTTCACCAAAATTTCGCAACATTTAAAAGGGATGCCGGGGCTAAACCCCGCTCATATTACTTTTTTGAAACAGAGGCATTTTGATTTTGTTCAGATGTTTGTTGCTGTTTAACCGCCACGGAATAACTACGTACGGATGGAATGGAACGTTTTGTTGCATAGGATCAATCATTGTGGGTTCACACATAAAAAATATCGGCTGTTTGGGGATCTCATAGCGGTTCCTATCTTCTTTTCAAAAAGGCCGGAATTTGTTTTGATTAAAATAATTGTTCCTTCGTCTACTTTGTTCGCGGCGATATTTATTCGTCGAATTCCTGGGGCCTGTGTTTCGTCTGTTTGTATTGGCAATTTCCTCTGATATAGAGGCGATAAGTGTTACTTTGATTTTGTAAAAAATTATGGTCACAAGGAACAAAACGCGGTAACATTTGTGAAGGCCAAAATGGAAATACTGGAGGAAAAACATTAGGGTAGGCCGGAAAATAATTATTTGCGGGAAAATTATTGTATGGTACAGATTCACGTTGATTGACAAACTGTTAACTATTTTCCTGTATTGGCTTAGCTCTATTTGTATTTTGAGGAGTACGGAAGGACGGTCTAATCTCCACACCGTTTTCGTTACGGCCCTGTGAAGCGTAAATATGTTCGGGTGTATTTTTTTTCTCTTTGTTTTAAATATTTTATGCCCAGGTCCATTAATTTTTTGGGTCTGATATATTCTGCCAACGTTGAAACATCTGAATCCGATGTCGAGTAAAAATAGTCTTTGTTTCGACACCTTTTTTAAATGCATTTTTACTACTTACATTTTTATTATTATTATTAATATTTTTATCTATATGGCTACATATATCTCTTCCATTCTAGTTACTTCGGCGTATAAATCTTGTAAATGCTCTATCCCTGAACCCATGAAAGCTAAAAATCTGGAGTGTATTTTCTGTTTAATTATTTCCACAAGATCTTCTTCACTTATATCCCCTAACACTTTAGCTGTCGAAATCGAATTCTCCACGAATTCCCTTAAATTTTCTTTGTATGATTGCACTCTAAACATTTAATCTTCAAGGAAAATAACTGGGCAGGATTAACGAATTCATTTAGCAAAAAAATTCCGCAACTTATCGAAGTTAATTTTTTTATGCTGAGCCGCAATTACATTCGCAGTCGATCCCGATAAGTTGTCGGCTATATGAAACAACATCGATTTAAGCCAGTATTTGTGCCTTTTTATAAGAGGATATAATTCTTTTAAAAATTAGAAAGTGCTTTCTCCATCACGCAAGGTAGATTTCAGCATTTTATCCAATTTCCGTCGAATGAGGCCCGACAATTTTTCAGTAGCGACCTGACGATATTCCGACATCACTTCCCGATTACTCTCTGATTCGAGACTTGAACGATATTCAGGGCAATAAGTGGAAGTTTTGTTCGCTACATTTAACATCTGCGCGTACAAACCTTTTTTTTCTCTGTTGACCAACTGCCGGGATTTGTTTCTTTGAAATGTTTAAAATAGTTGCAAGGCAGAGGGAATGTAATATACTTACTTGAACGTAAAGAGGAAGTAGAAAGAAACAAAGGATAGTTATAATTCACATTTCTTAAAGTCATTATTTAATAATATTCTTCAATGTCAGGCTGTTTTTCATAACAAACCTACTCTAGTCTAATCCATTAAACGGATTTTTAAAGCAACCCAGTGATATGAACTGTTAATCGAACACTGATAAAAACAAGTTCCTTTTATGTTATGTTGGGTTATGTTTTTCCACCGCACCTGGCACATGGCCTTATCAGTAGTTCGTTTATTACGAGGTGAAAGGCGAGGCAATACTGCTCAGGAGTGAACGGTGCTCTTCTCGTAAGTTCACAAGTAGAACGACCCAGTCCCGTTAGAGCTACATAAGACTACGGTTACTGTGGATGCGAATTCTGACGAAATTTTGTCCTGACGAGTTCTGTCAGTTAGTCTGAACAAACAAATACTTGTTTGCAATGAGACCGTTTAATCTTGCAGCGAAGTGCATGTCAAAATATGTCGTCAATTTAGACAGCTAGTCAATAGTAACTGTAGCCTAAGGAATAGCATCGATACGCCTGACTCGCACGGCGAGAAGCTCAAAACTCTGAAACAAGTTTTGTCCCCGCATATTCCTCACGATAGAATTGGCCGTTCCATCAACCATGAGTGGTGGGGCCTCGTTAAGCAAAGGACTAACAAGCCAGTACATCGACTTAAGTGGAATTCAAACCACTCAGTGTTTCGTTAAGGCTTTTGATAAATATAACCTTCTAAACGACAGCTTCAACCCGCCAAGAGTCTCACCAACCACTTTGAATCCAAACCCAATCACAAGTTATGGACTTGGAAATTGTTAGCTCGCTAGGTCAAATCGATCATGCTCCGTCTCCCGTCTTTTCAGCTCACCGACCTGTGAGAATAATTTGTTCACGATTTCTTTCCCCTGTACATGAAGATAGCCTATGTTTTAGAAGATTCACCACTATCTGGGTTGTACCATTATGTTGGACCTGGATATCTTTTAATCGATATTAATATTTAATCGACGTACGGGTTGTATGTTGCGGAACGATAAGGTAAATTGGAGTTGAGCGGGTGTGATGTGAGGAGTTGAATTGGAGGGGTGATGTAAGGAAGCGGCGAGGAAGCTGTTGGTAGCTGATAGATGTACGCCTTCATTGTTCTCTGAGCGTGATTATTTGGGCAATCTTCCTATAGCTTTGTTTTGTTTATGTAGATAGGTTCTTCTAACCAAGAATCGTGGACATAACTTGAGGAATGAGAATCGATCATTAAGACTGGTTCCTCATAAGTTGACATTGAGGAGGCACAAAGCCGAGAAGAAATTTATTATTATCTGTTGGAAAACCCAAATGACCTTCGGTTTATCAAAAGAATAGTCAATTGCAATGAAAATTGGATATTTTGGAGAAACTCCGAGACCAATAAAAAATTCTAGACTGCAAGGAATTACGAAGGCATAGTACATTCTAGAAGGTCGAACCATTGATCCAAACATTATTGTTTGCAGTTACAAAAAATGTGTGATCGTTTGACCCAGCGTTACCCAGGATTAGTAAATAGAAATCGTGTTTTATTTCAACAAGACTACACTTCTCGTTGCACGAAGCAAAAAATTAAAGAATAGGATGGAATTGAGCTTCTCCTTCAGTTAAGATTAAGCACCTTCCGGATTACCGTCTGTTCCTGTGGCTCATTATCTTCAAGAGAAAAATTTTATTTCTCTGGATGATGTTTGAAATGGAGTTTCAGAATTCTTCCTTTCAAAATCCAAAGTGTATATTGTGAAGGAAAACAATATGTAATATAAAGCCCGTAGTCTGCTTCCCGATCCTTTTGGCTTAGCTATCCTCGCAGCTTTGGTCATGCGTTTTCTGTCTTGTTTTCAGCTCACTACGACAAAATTTCTAACTATGTACAGTCGAGAATATTGAAAACTGAAGCTGGTGAGAAATATAAAATGAATTTGAAGTCAAAACAGCGAAGATAGGCGGACAAACTAGATTGTTGAATATGCTGATCAGTTTTGATCAGGACAAATTTTTCAAGCCTTTTGACAGGTTTATTGAAAGAAACAAACTTTACTTCACTATTATGGTTACAATATCAACAGGTTAATGCAGTAGAATGTAGAAACTTCATAATCCTGTCTATTTTCATCACGAACTGGCGGATTTTGCATTGTCCTGCGGACAAAATCCACTACTACGTAAAAAGCTGGTTAAGTTTGGTTGATATTTTTGACCTTTTATGTTATTATTATTGCTAAATGTTTTTACTTTCAGATTGAGATGAGAACTAATAAACAGCAATGGCGTTTTTCTACAACCTACGTCACACCAGACTGCTTCTCACGACCATAATAATCAATAACATTCATAAGTTACTAATGGAAAAAAGTAATTTTCATATTTTTTCTTTCAAGTGTAGTATACTAGATGGCAGTACGACACATGAATTGTATTATTCCAGGAACAAAACATGTTCGCCTTATAATTAAGAAACATACATATTTTTGGTGAGGTTGTGCAAGGGTGATGGTAATTCTTCCTTGGTCTTGTTATTTTTAATGTTTTTGACGACTTTAGGGCGCTTATGCCAAATGAATCGGCAAGATCAGCATCGAGGACTTTAGGGATAAAATACTTATATAGCTCTTGATTTTTGCTGTATTGTTGTAATAATATATACGTATTATAAGAGCTATTCTCGAGATGCCAAAACACCATAGAACCCAACGGCGTATACTTTGCATATAAGAAATTAAAATTTATTTTTAAATTAGCAACAAAACTAGTTATTTTTTATAACTCACTATTATGTTACCAATAGATTAATTGATGTCCAATTCTACATTGTGTCGGCCAATTTGGAAAACGTGTGATAGTTTTCGACAGATCTTGCACAGAATAAGTGAGTAGCCGAAACGCTTCTGGCAGAGATTTAATTTTTCTACCACAGTTAACGCTTATAATCAATCGAATAAATCCTCGTCAGGCTTTAAATACGGTCATATGAAATTAAATACATATGAGATTATCCTGGGATTCATTTCAGAGCGGTGGTACAGTTGGAAAAGGAACCGGACGGGACAGGAGAAAAGAACGGGCGAAAGGGAGGGGCTGACAAAGGCGCATGCGAGAGGCAAACAAATCCCATTCAACGTCCCTCCCATTCAGTCCTCCCATTTCCCTCACTCCTCGGGAAGGAGAGCCAACAGAATTTTTAAAACCGGCCAAAGAAGAAAAAAGGGGAAAAATTGGTCTCAATTTTGCTTAGTTGGGAGATTTAGGGATTTAAGACGTTACTCATCGGCGTCCGATATATCAAAATTTCAAAAACATTCAGTACAAGCGGTTTGAAAAAGTTTTGCTCAGGAGAACAAAATATTTTTTAGAAGTTAACACTTTTTAATGTACTCTGTTATCCATTATTATTCAAAATAAATACATCAGTATTTACTAATTTATAATATATAAAAAATGTACTTTTTATGGCAGTGTCGATTGTTCTTAAGTCCGTAAGAAAATTGCAGTAAATCTTCATTTCTTTCTTTTGTGTTATTTTGATTATTTTATTGTTACTATGCAAGGATAAAAGAAGGGTCGGCTACCTTAAACTTGACATTTGTAGGCAATATTTTGGCACATCAGACCTCTAGAAAATAAGAAATGTCAAATGTATTTGGTGTTGTGTTCGTGTTAATTTTATTATAATGAATGTAATTAATTAGCGTGAAAGGAAGGGGTGACATAACCACTGCAAATTCGATACTGAAGATGGGGCGGGCTAAACGCATGAACGAAACGTTCAATGAAAAGAAAGACAGAAGTTACAACAAAGTAAGTGTACTTATAGCATATAATGTTGATTTATAATTATTTTTTATTATCCAAGCTGCAATCAACAAATTTTAGAAATTATCATAAGCTTAAAAACATAAATGATACAATGTTAAATAATATAAAGTCTGACAGGTCTCTCGAGTGGCACTATTTAAATTTACAATTTTTGTTACGGTTTTTGTTTTGTTTTGGAAATCATTTAAGTTTTCTGACCTCGAAAGGCGAATAAAATCTGGCATTTTTATCATTACCACGGATCAACAATTGATTGTTTGCATCAAGTCCGTTTGGTTCTTGTCGATCTTTTGTGAATGATTAAATGCGAAAGGAAATAATAATCTCCTAGGAGTGAGCATAACGCGGTAATATTATGGCAAATCGTCGGACTGAGCGTACTCTTGGGGGACAGATCGAAGTTTAAGTACATCAGGGATATTTTCTAAGTTTTAAATGTACCTATATATAGCGTTTGTGTTGTGTTTGTGTTATTGCATTAGAATAAATATAATTTATTGGCCTGAAGGAAAGGGGAGATATTCGGAGTAATATCGAGTACTATGGGGTGAGTGTGTGATGACTGGAGGAGAAAAAGTAAGTTATTAGTGAGAATGGTACTATCCAGCCATCGAGGAATATTGAGTCTCGTGTGTTGTGCTTATGCTTATTGCTTTGAATAAATGTAATTAATCAGCGTGAAAGGAAGGCCCGAGGTATATCATGCACTCTGGGGTCCTACCAGATGTGACGAGGTTTCTATGAGTATGGAGAGGTATGTACATATATTTTATGTTGGCTATATATTTTGATATTTTGTATGTAAGGTACTACATACAAATGAGAGGCTACCATTTTAGGATATCGACTTAGTTTTCGTATAAAGCAGTAAGTCAGTAGTAAATGGCTGGAGACTGAAAGTTATGCGTAAAAGATAAGAAAAAAGTTAAAACAAGCAGGTGGCCGGCGATAACCAACCTCAGCAGTTTATCGGCTCTCAAACTTTTAACATTATTATTATTGTGTTATTTTTGGTTTGTTGCTATTTAAGGGAAGGTCCGAGCAGCATTAAAAAAAATTAAACTAGATTTTAATACAATTTTATTTACATTGCGTTTCCGACCATTTTGGTCTGGCCATCTTAGCTGTTTTCGTCAGTTGGAAATCGTTTCGCTTTCTCGCCATCGGTTCATTGGTTTACCTCTGTTTTATTCCGCCAAATCCTTATTAAACATTCCAAAGATTTTCAAGGGATATTCCCAAAACACCTGAAATCTTCCGCCGATCAACCCTTCCAAAAATAAATATTGTAAGTCAAACCGAAATGATCGGAAACGACTCAACTAAAATATTTTGACTTAATTGATCGACCCATTTGTCGATGCTTTTCAATAGTTCAATTATGGGCGCAGAAATTATAATGATCAAATGTTAAAAACAAACCGACATTCATAACAGCCATGAAGTCTTCATTTGGAAACAGCCATTTTCCATGAAATTTATTTTTTATAAGGTGAATCCAGATACAGGTTAATTATTGTACTATTTTTAAAAAATAAAACAAAATGTCTAGCAATGTATAGTCGAGAATATTGAAGACTGAAGATGGTGAGAAGTAGAAAATCAATGTGAGGTCAAAACAGCGAAGATAGGCGGACAAACATGAACGGAAACGGCCAAACTAGATTGTTGAATATGCTGATCAATGGTGATTATTAGTGACCGTTAATCGATAATTATTCCGAAATAAGTAGATGCGGTATAGCGGTGTGAGGGGATTCACCAGACTACATCTAACGATTTCGGAATAATTATGCTGACCAGTTTTGATCGGGACAAATTTCTCACGCATAATTGACTGGTTTATTGAAAGAAACAAACTTTACTTCACTATTATGGTTACAATATCAACAGGTTAATGCAGTAGAATGTAGAAACTTCATAATCCTGTCTATTTTCATCACGAACTGGCGGATTTTGCATTGTCCTGCGGACAAAATCCACTACTGCATAAAAAGCTGGTTAAGTTTGGTTGATAGTTTTGACCTTTTATGTTATTATTATTGTTAAATGATTTTATTTTCAGATTGAGATGAGAACTAATAAACAGCAATGGCGTTTTTCTACAACCTACGTCACACCAGGCTGCATCTCACGACCATAATAATCAATAACTTACGTAAGTTACTAATGGAAAGAAAAAGTAATTTTCATATTTTTTCTTTCAAATGTAGTATACTAGATGGCAGTACGACACATGAATTGTATTATTCCAGGAACAAAACATGTTCGCCTTATAATTAAGAAACATACATATTTTTGGTGAGGTTGTGCAAGGGTGATGGTAATTCTTCCTTGGTCTTGTTATTTTTAAGGTTTTTGGCGATTTTAGGGCATCTTATGCCAAATGAACTGGCAAGATCAGCATCGAGGAGATCAGCATTTCGTCGAGTGCTGCTCTCATCTCCATTGGTGCTGAACACCTCAACTATGGATCCCCTTCGCCACTTTCTGACTTTCCTAACTCTCGCACGTGCACAAACTGGCAACGCCGGCCCTCTTCCCCACCGTAATTATGTAACGGTTTTTTCCCTTCATTCTGCGCCGTCGGAGCCGCTTGAGCCGCTGATTCCTGATTTTTTTTACAATGTGCCATTTCGTCTCGCGAGACGCAGTGGTTGTACTTCTTCTGAAAAACCCTATTTTTGGTGTTTTTATGGTCAGCCGTGTCGGCAGATGTTCTCATTCCGCCATGTTACACCCTAAACAAAGGGGCACCTGGCGACCGGTCCTTTTTCGCTTTGCTCTTGTCTCTGAACGACAACTTCTCACTGTATGCATTTAGCACATACCGTAACAACCGAACCACATACCATCGTCTATACTTTATATATAAATATGCGAATTTGCACTGAATTCAAGGCTTTCTTTCTCGGCACGGTTCTGGCTGAACCTCACCGCCAGAGGGCTTCACATAGGGCAGGGTATCCCTAAAGCAATGTTCCGTGAAATCCCACTATAGTTTCTAACTTTATTTACAACGAATATACGTTGAAATGCAATAAAATAAATTTTACTCGATTGAACCATGATAACCGAGAACTTTTTTCAACCCCCTCGAATATCCGACTTAAAGGATCTAAGCTTTCGACCAGCCTTTCTAATAGTTATTTAAGGAATAGTGTGGTGGATAGAAAAAAAATTTATTTTCCCTTTCGTTTATATATTTCGACTTCCTCAGGGTCAACAGAGAACATTCTTACATTGATATTCCTTGGGTTTCTTTTGCAGGGCTTTTTTAAAAACCAATTTCTGTGGCTTTGGGATAGCATTGTACGATATCGTATTGTTTAAGCTGTGTTTCAATGTGTCTTGTTTTACACATAAGTAAGGACCATCCAGGTGTCCATTGTTGATTTGCATTCATGTAATATAGGTGGCTGTTTGTTTTTCTATATTAGACAACTTACAAATAAGATCAACGTTGAATATCATTGATCTAATAGGTTCTTCTATGCAACCGACTTTAATAGTTACTTAATGATTAGGGTTGTGGTAGGAAAAAAAATCTTTCTTTTTGCACCAATGACGTGCTTTCGTCTATATATTTTCGTCTTCCTTAGAGCCAACAGAGAACATTCTTGCGTTAATATTTCTTGGGTTATTTGTCACGAACTAGACAACCATCAAGATTGATATTTGCCTAGTTCCCGAAAGGAAATTCAAGGAATATAAAACGTCAACAATCGGAAAAGGAGTATATTCTTAACTAATTTCATGGGTATAGCATAGATGTTTGACAACTTATAGGTACTTGGCCCGTGTTAAATTATTAAACAGGTTTGTCAAATAATAAAGTAGAGGATACCAAAACTCCATATTCAAACTACCCTGGTTTTTACCCGAATAAATCTAATTTTAGTCAAATAAGTGGATATTCTGTTAATTTTTATAGACCTGAAGTTCGTTATATCATTCTGGATCTATTTGGGTTTGTAACTTTATTCTGATCTGGCTGAAAAGTAGTAAATTTGTCACTAGCTAATTAAGGAAAAAGACAGTTATAAAATAAACCTTGGTTATCTAAAACGTCCAAACTACATGTCACAGAATGTAATTTTCGTTATAATGTAATACGTTAAAGTTAAATCTCCACTCTCCAGACAAAATTAAATATGTCGAATTTTGGACAAATAAGTCGAAAACTTGTCTGAAATAACCTAGAATAAGTTTAATTTTGGTCAAATAAGTGCATATTCCAGTAGGTTTTATAGGCTTGAGGTTCCTTATTGAATAAATTATGTTTAGTGGTCTGATTGACTAAATTACTTGTTTCAATTAACTATTCTTTGTATGTAAGGTCGTGGTTGAAATGTTAGGCAAGCCGAAAGTCGTGGGTTCGAATCCCGCTTGTGACACTTTTTCACACAACTTTTTAATTTCAGCCTAGATCATACATGGCTTCTTAATGGGTTTGTAACTTCACACTAGTCTGGTTTTAAAATCGTACATGGGTAACCTTGCCAATTATGGAAAAAAATAATAGGTATAAAATAAACCTTGGTTATCTTAAATGACTGAACTGATGTCATAGGATGTTAGAAGTATAGTGTGGTGATTAGTGACCGTTAATAGATAATTATTTAAAAATCGTGAGATGCGGTATGGTGTGATGTAGGTTTAAAAAAAATTATAAAAAAATGTTTTTCTGAAAACATTACACCAGAACGCATCTCATGGTTTCTAAATAATTATCGATTAACGGTCACTAATCACCACACATTTAAAAAAATTTAACTTTAATTTTTAAATATTTTACATTGCATAAATTCACTTTTTTCTACATCCTACATGAATTCGTCAAATTTAAATAATTGTAAATCCCAGGCCCTGAAGATGATCTCAATATAGATCGAAACGTTGGCACGATGAAGAAAATATTTTTCTGAAACCTACATCACACCAGACCGCATCTCATGATTTCTAAATAATTAAAGTTAAAAGCATTATTCTTTCATCCTCCATCACAAATCTAATCCACAATTAACAAAACTTTTGGCAAAGCAAGCATATTATTATATATAAAGTCCCTTGAAATTACTAGTCCAAACTGGTGAGCTACTTAAATACACGAAATAGGTGTGACAAACGAAACGAGCGAGACTGAGGGGATCAGAGTGAGTGGAGATAATCAAGCCAAGGGTTCGTCACCTCCAGTAACTCAGGGTGGGCGGCCAAGATCCGACGGATTAAAGCCTGGGTAGTCTCGTACCCCATCCCGAGTAACTCTACAAAAACAAGAAATTTAACATAAATGGTTAAATTGTAAAATGCCTCAAATAGTGTATGCTTTTGTTCTGTCACTTTCATCCCTTTTAAAACCTTGAATGATTTTTAAATTCTGCACTGTCTTGTCATACTTTTGTACTAACGGGGTCTTATTTCACAGAAAAACTAGTTTAATTTCGGGTTTAATAAAAGCAACATACAAAGAGTTTCATTTCGTCTATCACAGCCAGTCGGAAAGTCGTGAAGGGTAGAAATACATTCCACCTTGCCCTTTTTCTTGGTTCCATGGAAATAAAAACATTTAATTATTTTCTCTAGATACCACTTCATCCCTTAGGGGCAGTATATCAAACGGCTCTTTGACAACCGAAAAGACAACCGACCCCATTTGCCTAAATGCCGGAATAAACACAACTCTCACACACGAAGCCCCTCGGCCCTTTTCTGATGTTTTCAAGCAAGCACTTCAGCTTTCCGAGCCCTGCGTATTACCGATTGAATTATTGACGAAAACGGATGTATTATTTTCAAGGCTTTTTCTGGAGGGGTGGCACTTTTAAGGCTTCTTATGCGAATTTACGGCAGGTTAATTTTTTAAAATTTATTCTTTAATGATATTATTATTTTTTGTACAGATACATTAAAGATACATTCTGTGACATGTAGTTTGGCCGTTTTAGATAATCCAGGTTTATAGGTTAGGTTGTTTTTTCCCGTAATTAGCTTGTCACACATTTACACCAGAATAGTTCAAAGTTACAAACCCAATTAGATCCAAAACGATATCAAAAATCTCAGTCCTAAAACAAACAACAAATTAATTAAAAACTAATAAATTCAAATAAAGATAAAATAAAACAATCATGCCTTTGGTGGTCAAGTCTTTAATTTTAATATTTTTATTAATTTTATCGTAATATTACGTAATAATACAGCCTGATTTATTATTATTCTATAAGGATACAATTGACAATGTATCAAACATACCAGCCACTAGAGATAGCGAAATACGATATTTATCGCCTGTCCCAAATTTGACCAGTACCATAGCTGCCTTTAGGATCTTCCATAATTTATAGCATTTTGTAATTTTGGCTTTTCAATGTTCAAGTTTTAAAAGAAAGAGTTGGTTGGAGAAAGATTTGTGGTACAAAAAAAAAAAAAAAAAAAAAAAACAAAAAAAACAGCGGAACCGAAAATGGCGAAATTCTGAAATACCTCAGGCAGAAGAGATGACTTAATAAATAAATTCATAACAGCAATAATAATAAATAACAGTAAAGACCATAGCACATTTTAAAAGATTTTTCTATTATTTCATGTTGATTATTTCTTTCTCTCGGTCAATTCCACACGGCGCGGTTAACACAATAGCATACAGGCAAACTACTGAAAATGGCGAAATCTCGAAATATTTCAAATAGACAAAATCGGAGAATGGACCTTGAAGAAAGAGACAACAAAAAAAAAATTATTTCAGTCGAATATTTCCTATTTGTCATACCTTTCTCCCTGCCATTTCTCTTTTACTAATTGAGTTTTCATTTCAGATATCTAAATACTCATGTTTAAAAGAAAACGGTTCCATACTCGATTTACTCATTTATACAGTCTCAAACCTTACTGGAATATGCAATTATTTGGTCAAAGTTCGACTTATTCAGATTTTTAGGTCTTTCGAACATACTGTTCTCTATTTTGTTTTATAACGTTAATTTCATAAAGCCCGCCATTTCTCCCCACCACGAATATGAAAGAAAGAACTAGTGTGAAAGGAGATAGGGCTGACCGGCTCATTCTTGTTGAAGAAAAGCTGAGAAGAAAACCGTGGCCCGTATGAAGTTTTAAAAACGATTATAAAGTGTTATGAGTTCATGTTTTCTTCATTTTAATTTAGTGTTTCTGTTTGTGCATGCACAAGAATATTGGCTGATTTTCCTTTTTGTATTTTTCTTATTCTTATTGTAAGCATTAATCTTTTTATAATTTGAGATGGCGAATTTATTTTTAAAAAATATATAATTTGTGATTAGCCATTGATCTTTTGTTTTTAAATGGTTATTATTATATATTTAGTTTAGAAGATAAATTTTTAATTTCATGATTCATTGAGGTACGATCCTCCGACCTTAAAAAAAATGATGTAATCACTACCGTCTATCACAAATTAGGTTATTTCAGTTCTGGGCTTTCTGTAAACATCAAACTCAGAGGTCTTCCATATAGTAGTAACATTGATATCAAGAAAATTTAGTTTACGGTTCCCACCTATTTCCATAGTGTATTTTAAACATGAGTGAATTTTTTTTATTTATTTTAATACTTCATTAATTAAGAAAAAGTGCAGTACTATTTAAATTTAATAAAATAGTAAGGAGTACTGTAAATTCATTTAAACTAAAAAACAAAACGGTTAGATTGTCTGTCGACTGTACACATTCCTCCCGATAACATTGGTCCGTCTTCTGACGGATGACCATCAATTCAGCACTTGACACAATTCAATCCAGTGCTTGAACCAAAATGTGTTTTTTTTATACATTCCAAAGGCGATATGAGAACTTTTATATAACTTGTACGAGAAAGGCGGTGAACAGGGAATTTAAAATTTTAATGCAGTATCTAACACGAAGGCCAAAGGTGAACACTAAAACCAAAGAGAGAGAAGTCAATGCCTCAATGGTTTCATGGAAGGTAGTTGGAAAAAAAAAATTGCAGAAATCTTTCCACCAGTTTAAATCGTTGAAACCCCTATGAACAACATACCAGACAATCGCGTTACATCTGATCCAATTATTGTAGGTATAATCTTCAAAATGTATTTTTTGATGTCGATTTGTACAATAATCAATTCCATTATTGGGCAATGTAGTTCTCGTTTTTCGAATGGCGAGAAAGGGGGGTTGATAGAATCGAGAGGGCTCTCCCTCATGGCACTCCAACCAGGCAACAAAATGATAAATCTAAAGGGAAATGGTTTTTTTGTAGGTCAGGGGGTAAACGATTTGATTAATTGTTAAGCACGTTTCTTTTTCATATTTTAATTGATTGAATTTGTTTGTTTAAAAAGTATAATCCTTCTCAGCATACTGACCAATTTTTGGAATGAGAAAACTACTGCATACTTAAGAAATTATTACCATAATAATTCGTATTACTTTTAACAATATTTCACATGTCGGATTAAATTATAATGTTGTTGAATCTAGAGAAAAATGATTTTCTTATCTAAAAAACATAGTAAGACTTCTAGAACTTTTAAAGGGAACAAATCCTTCGTGAGCCCTAAATCGATCGTATTGCATGATTGAAAAAGTAGTTTCTTCAAGCGACTACATTGAATTATTCAAGATTGAGATATAGAAGTCTGTTGATTGAGAACGTTTTATATTGATTTTTTTAAACATTGATGTTATGGCTGATTGTAGACATAGACTGTACGATAAGGGCTGAATGATCCGCATTGTTTTACACGTTTGCTCATCCCCTTCAATCCCATGTCTATCACTTTCCAGTCATCTTGCTACTTTTTAAATAAGACCTTAGCATGAAAAGTACAAGATAATACGTTTAAGCGTATTTCTAAGTGCTACTTGGCTAAGTTGTTCTTTTTGGAGCTAAGGCTCAACAACCACGACGGATTTGGGTCTTTTAGTTGTGAAACATTTTGAACTTTGAAAAAAAAAAATTCAATGTGAATTTAATTTTTTTTCCTGATCATTATTTTAGTCCTCGTTGGCTTCTCTTGTTTTTTCCCCGTGTATGTGAACTAGTCAGTCACCTCAATCCCAACACCTTTTTCCTTCCCAAGTTTAGTTTAAGTTAGATATATTTTCCCTTGACTAATATTTATGACGCTTCTTTTATTTGGTGCCTTGATGGCTACGTAAAAGAGCTTCTTAGCAGATTTCCCAATTATAAGACGGTATTTCATGTGGATAATGGCTGGCGATATTCATTTTTGCCTGATCGATGATGTATTGATCTTTCAGTTTGAACAGTTGAAGAAACATTGAAAGATTATTTGAAGTCTTCTATTTTAAGCCTGAATGAAACTCTACATAACTTAATTTGGTTGGTAACCTTGGATTGAGGTTCCGGCTCGATGGGTATGATCGTGGCGCCTTCTTTTTCTTTCATCCCGGCACCCTACTTGCGACACTTTCAAATTTTCACTGGTAGTGGAAATGTTTAAATCACATTCTGAATAGGTTTTGAAATATATGAATGTACTTAGGATGATTAGGAATAAAGGTTGTCGAGGATAAGGGTAAGGATAAAAGAGGCGGCCACAAGGCCTTCTGCACCTCGACCTAAGTAGATCTATTGTCCTCCCTGTATTTTATAACTCACCAGCTTCAGGTCAACCTCATAGCTTTGCCAGCGGCTCCTTAGTTAGGATATCGCTTGTGCCTGTTCCTGTACTTGTTGCAAGAATCTGCACCTACATAGACCTTCACAGAAACATAAAATGTGTTCTGCGGTTTCCTCCTCTTTTTAGCAGTTCCTGCACAGTGGTTCTTTTCTGTCGTCCGTGCATGTGCTTTCTTAAATGGTTGGTAGTCCAACTAGATTCATTTTGCCATGCCTTATTTTAACCCTCCTTGTGGCAAATGTTAAGTAATAGAACAGGACTTAGATAATCCATATTGGCTACCTCTTTGGTCAACATGCCAACTTTTTCGTTGTCTCTATGCCCAGGGTGCACAGGGACGATTGTCGAGGATAAGATATATCTGCTAATTCTGGTTTAATTGTTCTTAATTTTGTTAGTAAGTTTGATCAAAATTCAAAACTTTCACTGTTTAGGACAGTGGCAACAAAAAAACATGCTCGTTTACCCTTAGGTTACAGAGTTTACACATGCAATTTTCATCGTTTCCTTCCATGGCGCAGAATTTAAAAACACTTTTTTCGCACAGATGTTTAAGTTGCCATCAAAGAGCAGAGATTTCAGGAAGCTTCTTGTACATGTAAATCTAAACGATCCCTACAATATATGTCCTTAAAAAGAAGATATATGTTTGAGCACTGTGTATTATGTTTGCCGCATGATCATGTAAGTTAAACAGTTTAAGACAACCTAAGAGATTTTCTAAAGGAAAGGTAAAATTACAACTAGAATTATAAGTTAGTGAATTCCAAAGAAGATAAGTGTTGATTTGTAATCTTGATTGATTATCTCGAATATGACGCGAGATTAAGAGAACAAACGAATGAGTGGATTAGTTTTTTCATTCGTACTGGAATTACTTCTTAATTGGACTGACGGCCCGGCACGGATCGCCATTTGTTCTAAACAGTCCGTCCGTCCTGGTTCGTGTTTATAGAGTCGATCAGATAACTCGTTTACGGGTAGGAACGTGGTGACCTGCCATCCGCACGATGTCATCTCTTGCTCGTTACCACGTTCCGGCATCGATCCGTACTTGCATATTTGAAATCGCGTTCAACTTAGGTGCCGCAGAGTCGATCGATCGTCGCCACTTATGCAATTGCTCCGGTAGCGAGAAGGAGCGGAAGTTAGGGGCTGAATGTATATATAATGAGGTACCGCCATTTTGCTAACGGTAGACGTCCCTTTTTTACTCTCGGACCCTTCGGGATTAATTAAAATTCAAGGGCAAATTATAAAAATGAAATTTAACCGATGTTAATTACGGCGTTATGAGTTATTGGAAAATCCGTCTGGGGACGGAATTATGTTTGTCCCCCGGTGAATATCACTTATTGTACTTAATGAATGGTTTTTTTTTAAGAGCAAGTACTATTTTCTGCACAGTAGAAAAACTGTTGTTTTATGCAGCACTTGATCAAATAAAATAAAAAATGATAACAATGAGTACTGAAAACGAATGTTTTTTATTTTGCAGCAGAAGTCATTGTGTTCTCCATCGATATGCTTTATCTATGAAATAGATGCTAGCCTTCAAGAAAAATTAATAATTACAAAAATAAACGTAGAATGAAAAAATGAATCAAAAACTAATAACACTGAGTACTGAAAAGAATTTTTAAAATTTTGTTGCAGGGGTCATAGTCGTCCACAGACGTGCTTTACCTATGAAACAATTTTAAGGAAGTTTTTGATGGAAAAACTTATAAATTTATCAAGTCCTAGAAGTGAAGCCTTCATTATTCCAGGCTTCGCCATACAGTAATTCGACGGCTGTCTTGTGTGAAAGCGCTTTCACGATTACAGCAATTATGCTCCGAAGTCTTAATTATCTTCTGAAGCAAATAAAAGGTGAGCGTTTTCTTAATAAGATCGGGTCCTTTTTTATTAAATTGTACGGCACAAAAAAAATGTTCAAACCCTTTAAGATATTAAGTTCTAATATGTGCGTACAGCAGTGAAGCGGATGCGGGGAATGCCTGCCTGGCAAAGGGTCAGAAAATTCTTCCCATTCCTCGACTGTTAGCAATTATTAGCTCCCACTTATGAGGAAATACCCGGGGACTACCACCTTGCCTCGCGCATAGGATATTGCCAAACTGAAGGTTTGTGTAGTTCGCGCCGCAATCATGAAAATATCCTAAAGAATGTGAAGTATGTCAAATAGGTGTGTGGTCAGGCCCAAAATCATTGAGGGAAAATAGAATTTTGGATGTACCGAATATTACGAATAATCGGTTGTTCTAAAATCAAATAAAAACCCAACGAAAAAAGCGAAAGAATATAATCATAAATTAGTAAGATTAAAACGGTGAAACTGAGACGGTAGTGGTCCTGAAATAAATATAGTCAATAAAAAGTCTAAAAACGAAGTCGTGAACTGCAATAAATACCTCCATCACATGAATTAGTAATATCCCAGTTATAATTAACAATTAAAACCCATGCATAGGAAAACTTTAGCAACTGGATTTACTGATAACAACCACTTTCATACTCGGGCAGCACTGCAAAAAAAAAAAAAAAAACAAAAAAAAAAATAATCAACCAATGCCGTCCACCATTTGGGACTTCATCTCTATAAAAGAAGAAGAACACTTCTTGACACTATAATGACACATAAGACGAATAGAGCCTTTCAGTAAACCCAGACCCAGTAGTGACCTTCAGAAACATCCAGGGACAATCCAGAAACAATCCATGCTCTTTTTACTACTACATTCTGTTCCTCTCCACTAAACCTGTCGTCCGCTATTTGGGACATCGAAAAAACACACACTAGGTTAAAAAACAGAGCTAAACAGACGATATGAACTCTCAAAAGACGACTTGACAAGGGAACGAAACTTTCATTAAAAAAAACGCCTCATTTACCCATTACTACTACAACTAATTTTGGGCTCTAGAGTTGAACAGAATTTTCCAATATCCAAAGAATCCTGTTTCTCCAGTTAAACTCCTCCTAACCATTGCTCAACCAAGGCCTTTAAATGCTATGCTATGCTCGAAACTGCACTAATTCAACACGGACACCGCTATAAGTCCCTGCACAACTATTCTCAACCCAAACTTTTCCTGACAATCCTCTAAGATCCCTAAAGCGCCAATATCTTCGAGATTTTCTCTCTCGTTAAGACCTTGTCTGCAGTACTCCATGAACTAAGATAAATCATATTCTGTAAGCCCCCCCCCCAATCAATTGTAAAGTTCCACCTGGATGTAGGTGTAGATGTATTAGTCAGGGTGTGTAATATACTGAGCCCTTTAAAAGCTTAAAGCACACTGGTGAGTCCTAATTCATCAAGGAATGTAATCAGTAGGCTCCGTTTCAATGGTTGAATTTCTTCTACGGTCACTTGCATGTCCCAAAGCACTTCTTCCTGCGAGCAAGTGTAGCGCCACAGTTTGTTAATAGGTGTGTTGGTGTCTCCGATGCTTCTTTGCAGAATTGGTATTTAGTTCACAGTGTCCTGTTAACAATCCTGTTAAATGTTCGGATTCGTAGTTTTTTCTTGATTTTCTTTTATACATTCTATTTCTTCTTTCCTTTCGAAATTAGAAGTTCTTGGGTTGTTTGGGTCCAATGAGTGATTTCCATTTTTCTTTTTATCCTTCTATCTGAGGTACTCATTGATAGTGTAGGCTCCTATGCACCGAAGGTCCTATCAGCGGTGCAGCTGCCTCTTTTCTTGCAAGGGTGTCCGATTTCTCGTTGCCTTCTACTCCCACATGTCCTGAGACCCAGCAAGATTTTGGTCTACGCACCTAATATGTTTAATTTGATTTTGCTGTTCAACATCATCTAATGATGTTTTAGCTTAGTTTTTCATGACGGATTGGCTATCTGAGATGATTGCATTCTTCTACATTCTTGTGTTTGTACCCTTCATTCAAGTAGAATGGGTACATCTCTCGATTGCGATCTCAGCTTGGAAGATACTGGTGTGTTTTCCCATGGGTCCTAAGTATTTGATTCCAGGATCGATCCATCTGTGTACCAATAGATGGTACCGTTCTTAAAGAAGGTATTTCCCTCTCTTCTAACTTGATAGAAACATAATAAACGAAACTTTCTCGACCTAATAAAAATGTATGATTAGGAGAGACACTAGAAATAATGAATTACCAAACATTACCCTACAATTGAACGAAATGTGTGTAAGTAGAACATTTGCTATGAAGAATCATGGAGTGGTTTAAGACACGATGAACCTATATCTTCAATCCTGATAATCCAGATTGTCGTAGCAAAAACAGCAAAATATCGTAGAAATAAAGTGATTTTTGGCCAAAGCCGGTGTGTGTTTTCGGCATGTAGAGAAAGGTCTTTCGGTGTGACCCACTTAATTTAATTGTTTGGTTCTATGTAGAGAGGAGGTTGGAATCCCACCCGATATTAGAATTGGGCTTGAGCATTGCACCCTTTGAGTCCCCTATTACGATTTTTGTAGGAATCAAGGCTTGTATACATGCATTACTGATTGATATTTCCTTTAGTGTTATATTTATTAGTGTGATAGGGCTATAATATGTGAAAAGTGTGATGGAGGAAAATAGAGTATCTGATAATTGTGAAATGAAGTAAAATTCTCATAGGTGTTTAAGCATACCGTATTTAAAATATTGGGCTGGTGCAAAAATAATGCACGTTTTGAAAAGACAGTTAAAACTTATTTAATTTTTACAAAATAAAGAAAATTTATTTGAAATATTTTCCATCTGTACATCTTTCTCAACGTGCAATATGGATTTTTATTCCACTGAAATAAAAATCCTTATTTCGACTGAATATAATCACTTAGATGGCGTTTTCGGCTCGGTTTCATATCGTAAGTCCTTACGTTTCCGCAGCGTTGGCACTGCGACATGTAGCCGAGGTTATCGTGATGAATAATCGGCCTCTTTTTCTATGTTTACAGTGTATTTTGGCAATTTCTTGTCAATATTTCTCAGCTTTCATAGTTTCACCACAATTCAGGAAGCACTCCAGCAGCACACCAAACAGTCACCATCAACTTTGTTGGGTCCAGACTTGGTTACGAGACATGTTTTGGCGGTTCATCCTTGCCCAACCACTGATCTCTTCGCCTCCTGTTATTAGAATCCGTTTCTCGATCGAATAATCGCGGCGCACCAAAATTTTAGCCCTCTCAAACTGTAGCAGTGGGTTTGCCAGTCTACGTAAGGGTTGTTTAATTTACTTACTGTGTCTAGTGCCCCCAGAATTTAACTACTTCTTCTTGCCTTTTTTGGATTTTATGTTTGATACGATTCCAAGCATAGTTTTACAGCGTATAATGGTTTTGTAGACCCCTGGCCAGTGCGTCTGCCATTTCGTTACCCGAAATTTCTTTGTATTCTGGTACACAAGTGTCAAGTTTTTGTGTTTCCCTAGGTTTTGGAGATTTCGGATGCATTTACTAATTTCCATGTAACCTTTTTTAAGATTTTCTAAGACACAAGCGTTGATGTTTACAGTATTAGAAATATCGACCAATTTTTCACTAATGAACACTCTGGAGCAAGGTATGGTCTTGAGTAAGAAATTCAGTCGTTGCTCCTAGGTTCCAATGTTGGGATATACATTGCTGAGCTCCCAAATCCATTACACGTTTTTTAATATACCTCCAAATATGAACATGGAAACCCCCGATTGTCGTGTAATATTCCTTTAAGAGTTTAAACTCGGTTATTCGGTATGGCCTTTGGGGAGTGTAAATGAAGGGTATTCTCTGTATGTTCGCAAAATTTTAGGAAGGGAATACTTAATTGGAAAACGATCGCCGCGGAAGACCGCCAACTTTAATTGATAACGATGTCCTTTAGCTTCAGGTGGAAGAAAGCAACTATCAAGCAGTCAGAGAATTCGCAGCTCAACTAAATGCAAGTGCAGATACTGGATCAAGATATTTAATGAATTTAGGAAAAGGGAAAAATCTATGGGTTCCTCATGCACTTATTGAGCGACAACGGTTAAAGCGCTTTGAGACATGCGTTTTGTTGCTCGCCTGACAAAAGACGAAACTTTTTCTTGAAAAAATAATCACTTGCAATGAAAAATGGGTTACATATTACCACATCGTCAGTCAGGGTTGTATTAAACATCGACGAAGTACCAGGACACATTTATATTTGACCAAATTTACACCCAAAAAATTGTGGTCCAAGGTTGGAATTATTCACTACTCAGTTTTGCCAAGAGATGAGACCATTACCTCTACATCGTAATGCAAGGAAATTGACGAATTGCATGAAATACTATTCCAAAAACAACCTGCATTGGTAAATAGGAAAGGTCCTATACTCCTCCATGAAAACGCTGGGCCTCATGTTTCAAAACATACTGTAAACAAATTGAACGGCTTGGTTACGAAGTCTTCAGCGTCCACCTTACTTATTCTCCAGACTTATCTCCAACAGATTTTCACCTGCTTAGGAATTTAGACAACTTCGTCAAGGGAAAAGTTTTTGAAAATGATGTTCAAGTCCAAAATGCGTTTTCAGATTTTGTATCACTTGAAAGCTCAGAATTCTTCAGTTGCTGCATAACAAACTTGGTCACTCGTTGAGAAAAACACGTAGAAAATGAAGGCAAATAGTTTGAGTAAAATTATTTTGTTTTTACACAGTAATTTATAGTATTTAATTGTTTTAATGTAATTTAATTGTAATTTTATTTAAAAACTTTTACCTCGGACATTTCATGTGAAACAACCCAATAGTTAAAAATATTTATTATTATCCATAAGTTAGATTTTAGGATTTAGCTTTGTTTACATGACTACCACCGGCGAAAATAAATAAAACAAATTTTCAAAACCTGTATTAATTTTGGACCACCTCAATTATGAAAAAACAAAGGATTACAATTTATCGAACACGTCGTAATCTTTGTTTACTCGCAGATCCAACGAAGTGAAATTCAATTTGCGACAACCTATAATGTTGAGGTGGAGGAAAAGAAGTGCGAAAGATGGTATCAGTGTCAATAATGCACATGGGATGTCAATAGGCTTAGTGCTGTATCAGATAGATGGGGGGGTTGAGCGCGTCGGGGGGTCAGCGAGCGGGGGATGAAGCCACCCTACTTCCTTCTACTTTCGATTCTCCCCTTTCTATTTTATTGGGTCGGTATCAATCACCATTTGGTTCACCCTTCGTGAATCCGCACAACTCAACACGATATATTCGCATCGTCGGGGGCCCGATCGTAATTCATCTGCGTCATCCGGTGCCGGTTGAGAGGCGATGATAAATTTGAGTTAACAAACATTGCCTCGGGTCTTAGGATAAACCTGAGATGAACACGTTCTTCTTAAGGGTATTCAAGCAATCTTTACTCAGGTTGGAAGGAAAATTAAATTTTCAAATGTTTCAGACTAATCAATTTAAAAACAGTATCTTTACTGATCTACCCTTTATCCTACTTTCGTTCTAATTTTTTAAATCAATGTATTATTCCTGTTTTCAAGAAAGGACAAAATTATAACAATTTCAGCTTATTTTCTAAAGTAAAAGACAAACATCAAAATTTAATCAAGGAATGGATTTATACAAGCTTAGGTGTTGCTATATCCCTGGATACCGCACCTGTTAAGTGACAGAAATTGAAGCGTTACAGGATCGAGATAACGATCCGTTTCATAGATGGATGAGTCTTGGTGACGTGGGAAGAATGGATTCTGCGTAACAATACACCCGGGTCAGCGATCATAGGGTAAGTTGACTCACCATTAATCACTTCTAGGGACGGACTTCAGATAAATCAGGCTATGCTACTAATTTAATATGAAATTAGAAACCAACCGACTAGCTTTTCCAGGGTCAAAGTTTCATTAATTGGCGAACATACGTTACATGGCGAATAATAAGTAGACCTTTTCCTCCATACCAAATTGAAGAAGGCGATGAATTGTAAATTTTTATAAAACTGAATCAAAAATCTATTTAAACGGAACAAATTCAAACCACCGCAAATAACAATCCTTTCTTCACTATTTTTTCAAAGAATGAAAGAACACCTCCAATTTGATAGATAAATAAAAAGTCAGTTCTCATTAAATTTCTCTCGGCCAAACATTTTGTCCACATAATTATTCAGATATCGTGAGATGCGGTCTGGTGTGATGTAGGTATCAGAAAAACATTTTCTTTATCGTTCCGACGTTTCGATCTTTTATTGAGATCATCTTCAGGGCCTGGGATTTA
>CM077113.1:400445-422147 GCA_039619505.1 Cimex hemipterus
ATTATTTTTCGACACCTTAGTTTTTTTTGTGGCACAAAATTCCTTTTCATTTTTTTGGACTTATATATATTTCTTTCTTATTTTTATTTTTAAATAATGGTAGCATAGCGATACTTTCACACGTGCAAATAAATTTAAAAATTATTTCATTAAGTACAACATTTTTTTTTTATAGACAGTTAAAATATAACTTTGCATTATATTCATTCTCTAAAATTTCCATTTAGTATTTTTGTTAGATTCAAATCTAAAAGGTTAAAATTTTACTTTGCATTGTATTCATATCTTAAAATTTTCATTTATCATCAGTTGTTAGAGAGGTACAATTTTATTTTCTATTATATAAATATTTTCAAATTTCCATTCATTCTTTTGTTAATAGTTTAACTAAACTACAATGGGTAAAAATAAAAAAAAATCATCTCACAATTTTAAAAGTTGCACAAAACATGAATTTCAAGAAGCTATTAGGCAGAATACAGTAACCACTTTATTAGATTCTATCACACAAGAGGCTGAAAAATTTTGTGTAGAGGATAATAAAACAGCGTTTTGTGAGGCTATAAGGAATATTGCTCAACAAATATTTCCTACTTCTTTGGAGGGATTTCAGACTTCAGAACCACCCTCATGTAGCAAATCTATGTTGCCTTCCTCTCCGGACATTCATGAAAAAATTATAGAAGACATCAATCTTACTAACTTAAAAATAGCCCTAAATGAATCCTCTTTACAGCCAACAGAAATCTCAAAGATCGTTCAGAAATATGAACAATTACAAACGCAAACAAAAGAAGCAGTAAAGCAATTGCCTACAAACTCAACCTTTCTAACTAAACCAAATGTTAAGGATTTCCCCGATTTCAGTGCTCTTCAAGCAATAGATGATGACGCCTCCACTAGCGAATCGAGTTCCGACTTCTATCCACTTAATCGTGTAATAAATAGCAAAAAGGATAAAAATAATACCTTTTTATCGCACACATTAGAAAGTAAATTACGTTCTTTGCCATTTTTCAAATTATATCACCCTCATTCTATCATAAATTTTCTACAAAAATTATTTCCAATAGCCCAAAGAAACCGCAACAAATTTAAATTAATATTATCTATTTTGGCGGAAAGAGAATCTGACCCTATGGCTTCAAACTTTTTATATAACGCTCTTACTCATCATAACACTACATTCGAGATATTTTCCGAATCGTTGATGAGGAACGGAATGTCGGATAAACAATATATTCAATTAAAATCTCAACTTGTCTTTTCCCCGCAAGCAGAACACACTCCATTAAGAAATTACATTGATTCACAAATTATACTCTTGAAATTATTCAGATCTTTGGACGAAAAAGAAAATATCTTTAATCTAATTAGAAGTACTCATCCTAAATATTTATTATTAATGGGAAACACAGATTGTATTTTCACTTACGGAGAATTGTACTCGAAAATCAAAGAAGTGGAAATAAGATTAAACGAGCGAGAAAATGGGACTTGTAATATTCCAAATTTCAATAAACCTACTTATTCGGAAGTTCTTAGAAACAATAAAAAAAATGTTGACTTGCACAATGATCAATTTAATGGTAATTTCAATCGTAGCTATTACAGATCTAATAAACCACCTTACACATTCAATAATTATATTCGTTATCCGCAACAGAACAGGAAAAAATTTTATTATTATAACTCAAGAAGTCAAAACAGAGCAAATTCAAACAATTACAATTATATTTATAACCGTGACCGCCCTTATTACCGTAATAACTACAGTCTACCTTTTGATCCAAATTATAACAGGCAAAATTATTACAGATACAATAAACATTCATATCCCAACACTCGTCCACAATACAAGGGTCACAATTATAATTACAGGCAAAATCAAAACACTGATAATCGCCCGGAACAAAACAAAAAATTTGGCAATCCAGCCAGACAGCATCAATACAAAAGAAACGCGTATTATCAAAATACAAAAAACAAACCCCTTAGGCGAGAAGACCACACCTTTGTCTCCTTGACCAAAAACGTTGAACAAATTTTGGAACTTCAAAAACTTTTTTCTCAGATAAATAATCAACAACAGCAATCAAAACTACAACAACACGTAACACTCCCTAATGCAAATTCCAAAACTTCAAAAAACTAAAGCCTGTGGTAGATCGTCATAAATATTCTTAGGAAAAAATTTACAACATCCAATTGTATTAAAATTAAACATAGAAAATGATATTTCACAGTTTTCGTCTGAGGAATTAAAAAATTTGTATTCACAAACTTTCACAAACCTTGAGAAAGCATACAAAGAAAGACTTAAAAACTATAAAAATGAAAAGGCATCCACACAACCCAAGATAGGAGACATAGTTTTTTATAAAACATATATTTTGTCAAATAAATTAAAAAAGGTACAATCGTCACTATGCGAAAAATATTCAGGTCCCTACAAAATAATCAAAATTTTTAATAAGGTATCATTTTTAATACAATCTCTTGATAACCCAGAATTGACAATCCAAGCACACATAACTCAATTAAAACCTCAGACCGCATTGCAAAGTAGATTACATCCAGCAAATAATGATGGTGATAATAATTGAAAAATAAACTAAAATAAAAATTAAATTAAGCTAAAAAAGTTTGAAAATGAATATAGAACAAAATTTCATAACCGATACTGCGGTGGAGATGTTATCTTGCAAATCCTGATAAGCAAAACAATTTCCAGACCTTATTTACCATTACTGTATTACTGTATTCCACAACTATGTAAAGAGATCTGATAAGGCATCTTTATACTTTACAATATTTTCTTGGAACTAGAAAAACTTTCATAGTGATTTATAAAATTATATAAAACAGTACCAGCTTTGAATATACTGCTATTTGCTATTTTGAATATAATTTTAAACATTTTGGGATAAGTCCTCTGTCAAAAAAAAAAAAAAAAAATCCCATATTTTTTCCGTTTTTTTGTAACTTGTCATCTCTTATTTAAATTTTAAAGGAAATCATTACAATTTTGTTATTATGGATTAAAAAGGAGCTTATGTTTATTTTCATTTATTATTAATATAATTTTTATCAAATAATAGAATTAAATTTATTTTACTTCATGGAAATACTTCTTAAGTTTTCATTTAAAATTGTATTATTATTAATACATGCACATGAATAGTTTTTATATTTTGAAATCAAGAAAGAATTATACTGCAATTTTAATAAAATATATAAATAAATACATAAAAAAGAAAATAATAAAAAATAAAAATAAGAAATAAATAGAAAGGTGCCACAAAATTTACAATTAACTCAATCATTCTATAAATCTAATATTACAATATAAACATATGTGATCAACTCTGATAATACCTATTCCATACCTATTGCAAAAGGAAAAGAAGCTCTAGTCTATTTGATTTATGCAGCAGATATTAGAGAAACTACAGCTCCATCCGTATTCCTCAACATGTCTCACCACACTTCTGGATGCCTAGCCTTTGTATTCCAGGACTTGGGGCTTATGACTGCATTTATCTACAACCATCCTCTCAATTGAGTGTACCTGTTACTGTCCTTACATCGTCGAGCAGTACAGAACACAACCTTCTACACTTATTGTTCCGGCTTTTCCTCCACAACTGAGAGTGGATACTCCTGGACAGCGGCTCTACTCCATGGACTACCTGCTTCTTGTTCAAAGCATAGCACATCTCACCTTACCATGACCAGCATGACAATCTCTACATCAAAAGGGAAACTGATGAGGACTCCATCGTTGTCTGCACCTACGGACATCTCTAACGAAATTTTGACACCATTATTTCTTCAAGATCTTCAGCCGTTTCGAATACTTGTCGGGATATAATAATTATTGTAAACTGTCAAAATTATTTCATTAAGCTTCTCCTTGCCATATTTCAAACACTTGAATTTATAAGAGTCTATAAGAATACCAATTTTCTTTTTTTCTCTTTTTTTCTTTTAGTTTTTTTGAGGAATTTTTATAACAATATTTTTAAAAACGGAAGTTATCTCAAAGGATAAGCTAATCCCCTACAGCAGGATCGGACAGTGTGAGTTGAGATTTCAGAGGACGAGGAAGGACTGTCTCTCATCTTTTTTTTTTAAATCGAACAACCTGCGGTATTTTTCAATTTTTAAGGGCAAGGAGTTGGCAGCGTATGTTTTTTTTTATTTGTCACATATTTTATTTTATCAACAAGTATTTGAATATATTATTTTTCGACACCTTAGTTTTTTTTGTGGCACAAAATTCCTTTTTATTTTTTTGGAATTATAAATATTTGTTTCTTATTTTTCATTGTTACACAATTTAGAAGATTTATATGCATCGAGTGAAAGGGATTCACCAAAGATCGTTATACAATAAAAGATCGAAACGTTGGCACGATAAAGAAAATGTTTTTCTGATACCTACATCACACCAGACCGCATCTCACGATATTTGAATAATGAAGCATTACAGTTTATACGTAGGTGCGTTGGTGTCTTCTCTCCTCTTTCCAGAATTTGCTCGTGCCGTCTTGGATTGTTCCAATTTTTTAAGTGTCCATCTAGCTTGCGGTGTCCTGTTTACATTGGCAGTTTATTCCTGCTTCCTTTAACACATTCTGTTACGTCTTTCCTTCTGTAATTTGTTAGGAGATTCTTGGATTGTTTGTGTTCAATGAGTGAATTCCTTTGTTCCTGCATTTTCGTTCCTTCTGTGTGAGGCTCTCATGATAGTGTGGATTCCGAAGCCATATAAAAGCTCGGGACATATCAACGGTATAGCAGCGTTTTCTTAGGTTAGTACTTTGATGGCTGCTTGACTGTCTGATATGATAGCTATGTTGTTGTTTTTGAACCCTATAGTCAAATTGTATGTAGTACATCTCTTGATTGCATGAACTTCACTTTAACCATAAGTTTTGAGTATTTGGCTGCAGGACCGAATACTAACCGTGTACCTTCTTGTGTTCTAGATCCATCTGTGTATCAAATCACAATAGCTCAAGTGGTAGTATTGGTAAATAAAAGGCTGAAAACTTGGTGAATATATAATTGAGTGTATTAATCGAAGCACCATATAGAAAGTATAACGAAAGTTGGTCGATAACGGAATAACTTCGTTTACTTGGTGAAATGGCTAAACCTCCGTCCAGACCAAAAATGATCGGAAACGACGAAACTACAATTTCATCTCATGCCTTTGGAACAAGAAAACTCACAACATACCACCCATAAGATCAAGGACAAATTTCAAGTTTTTAATTTATGGTTAATATCTACAAAAGCCGGATTCGGGTGTGTTATGCTTCACGAAAAGTCGCATATCCTAATTCTGTTTCCAGCTTTATAGCATCCTCCTTCCTTTTGTCAACTGATCCCGTCCTGATTCCAATCCTTTCACACTAACGTTTCGAATAATCCAAACCGTCTACTCGGGCCCTCTCCACTCATTCCCATCATGACATCGTCAACCGACGGTGGCCTCGGAACCTCCTTAATATCTAATTATACACATTGCGTGCCAGCAATGCCAGTTCTACCGGTGCAGTATATAATATTCGATCATGTGAGGGTAACGGATAAATTTAAATAAATAAATACTGAGAGCCAATACATGCAAGAAAAGTGTCACAACTCAAAAATTGGTAGTTTTTTTAAGGGCAGTACATTTTAATTTTTAAAGTTTTGTTTTCGCTTAAATCTTGGACAAACGAAAGACAGTATCGATGGATCATGATCATGTTTTTATTGCCGACAACCGTAATAATGTGTATTTAAGGAATATGTCGAAAAAAGTAAACTTCCATTTGTCTTTCCTGTAAAATTTTCTTTTGGTGAGGTATGTGAGCACGCTTCTTGTAGGCTATGTTAACATTTTATCATTATCGATGGCTTACTGACTTTACACTAATCCTCTCGTACCATATATTTCTTTTTTTGGTTGCTGACAAATCGTCATCGGTCGTTCTGGTCCGCATAGATTTACTAAATTTGTAATTAGTAGACCTATCACATATACTGACCTTCAAATGCTGAAACCCGTGATCGGAGACCATCGGACTGCCAGGTCTTCGTCTCTCAGTCCCCAGTACTAAAACATTTCTAATCAAAACCCTTATATTTACCTTATTGTCTAAACACATTAAACTTGTACTTAACAGTTTATAGTTGTTTTACCTACTTATCTTACTCCGAAGCCCCGTTAGATATTAGAGGACGTATACATCGTGTAACATTGCGGGGACAATCGCCACGCCCCTTATTTTTACACGCCACTCTCAAATGATGCACGGCCGAGGACGAAATCAAAAACAAAGGGTGTATTGAATAAATGGGGATGTCGTGAATGTTGGGGGAGAGAGACTGGGTTAATCTAAATGTGATAGGGAGTCGCTAGATATCGATTCCCTCTACTGAAGCCTATAACAAGCCGGCAAAATGGAGTCAAATGGAAAGAACCCCGCCGCATGTTAACAATAGAGATCACAAACGAAATAAACATTAAAAAAAATCTGTTTTCAACATGAACACACTTTAAACACATTCTTCTATTCCTGCTCTGTTATGAAGTATTAATCCCTTAAAACTGCTTCAATTCTTCTAAAGATATTTGTTTAATTATTTAAAAAATTCTTTTATCTTCGAAACTGAAAACTAACGAGAAAAGTCCATTTTCTGTCTCCAGGACGTGATTGGTCGAATATGTGTCGAATATGTCCTCGGTCACTATGAGGTCAAGCAGATTGTAAGAGTCCTCGCCTTATTTAAGTGAAATCCTGGCCATGTTCTGCAGTGGGCTTCATTCTCGTTTAAAGAAATTTATAAATAATAAGCAATTAATAAACGTGGCAGACTAATCAATGACGCAGGTTTAATTGCCGTACAATTTTTTTCTTGCACTAATTGTCATTTACTGTGTTACGGAGTAATTATAATTTCGGTCTAAACTAATATATAATGATATCGAGCTTTCAGGTTGGACGAAAACGAGTTATTACTTTTATATGATTTTTCAGCAACAATGTAGCAGTATTCATGAAGTCGTATTCTTTTTTAACAGTTTATTTTAATTTATTTGAAATTCTTACTTTATTGAACTTCACTTTTTTTTTATTACATCCTTTATTTAACTTTATTGTAGAGCTCCTCAACAATTTGGTAACAAAGGATAAACAAACTCTTCTTGGAACTTCACAGCTCTTTTTTCGTATTCTTTATCTTGGGAAGGTCTTTTTGACTCTGCATTTCGACAGCAAAAAAATAGAATAAATCTTCTTTGAACATCACAGAAGTTTTTTTATCCTTTTATATCATGATTCTTTGGGAAGGTCTTTTCACCCCGGAATCCTCTGAGCTTGTTCTTAATTTGGCAGATTGAAACCTTTTTATTGGACCTCACGGAGCGCTGTTTACCTTCTTTATTTCACATTTGGTTAGAAATTGATTTTCGCAGTATTCGAACAATTACGTTCTTTTTGGCAATATTGTAATTCATTGCTTTATTGAACTTCATAGGGCGTTGTTATAGTCGTTGGGAAGGCTTCTCTGTTCCCTCCAGAGCTAATTTGACAGGAAAGGATAAAAACATTTCATCGAACTTCAAATAGATTTTTATTTGTATTATTTATTAAGAATTTAATCGAGAAGAACTTTTCTAGCTACTCCTCCGCCAGGTTGGCAGGAAAGGCTAAACAAAATAATAAAATAAAGCACTTGAACTTCCTAGCGCTTTTTTTATTGTATACTGTATGTCACATTTTGTTGAGAAAGGGTTTCGAGCTCCTCTGAGATCTTTTCAGTCAATATGATAAGAAACGATAAAATTTTTTTATTGAACTTCTTAGAGCTTTTTATATTCGTTCGGTTTGGAAGGCTTTTTCGAACATCTCTGTACTCATCCTCAGCTAATTTGACAAGAAAGGATAAAAAAAATTATGGAGCTTCACAGAGCTACTTTTATATTCATTATATCTTGTTTGGTTTGGAAGGCTTCTTTGAGCTTCCCTCTATCCATCTTCAGCCATTTTGACAAGAAAGAATAAACAAATTTTATTTTATTTTTGAAGGCTTTTTTGAGCTTCTGTATACTCGTCCTCAGCTCATTTAGTAAGATAGGATAAAAAAAATATTCAACTTCACAGAGCTTTTTTTATATTGATTATATCTCGTTTTGTTTGGAAGACTTTTTCGACCTCTACCCCACCTTAGCCATTTTGACACGAAATTACAATAAACTTTGGTTGAACTTCACAGAACTTTTTATTATATTCTTTTAAGGTTTGACTATGAATGCGTTTTTCATGCTCCTCCTCAGCTAACAATTTGGCAGGAAAGGATAAAAAGATCTATTGGACTTTACAACGCTTTTTTAATGCATTCTTTATTTCACGTTTGGTGAGGAAGGCTTTTTCGAGCTCCTCTGAGCCCATTCTCAGCCAAAAATTTTATTGATTTTTATACAGGATTTTTTGTACATTTTTTATTTACGTGAACGGGAAGACCTTTTCCTGCTCCTCCGTTAGTTTGGCAGAAAAGGATCAATAACTCTGCACTGATTTTCACAAAATATTTTTAACATTCTTTATTTTACGTGTGAAAGAACCTCAGTCAATTTGGAAGGAAACGTGTAAAGAACCTTCTTTGAACTTCTCAGCATCTTTTTTATTCTTTATTTAATGTTTGATTTGGAAAACTTTTATGATCAAATTTTATAGTTTTCAATACTTTTTCTAAATTTGAATCTGAAAAAGCCCCCCTCCACGACTTCTCGGCGATTTAAGGTGGGTTAGGCACGCGCAGAATCCCACCATAGCCGCATAGCCGAACGATTAAGTTCTTTCTCTTTTAGTTTTTTTTATTTTTATTTTTTATTCGTACTTCTTCATCCACCAATTTCATCTCTCTTATTGCTCTTAACTTTCTCGTCGCGATAGCCCTTGGTTTAGGAGTCTTCCAATTGTACGGTCTCAATCTCCAACAAGTCATATCATCACCGTAAGTAGGAAGTGCCTTGATCTATTAACTTAGTGTTTTCCAATGAGATGAGATAATTCAGATACATTCAGTGAGCGACTCGGTTCTTAATCACCTATAATGATACACTCCAGGATGTTTTTAATAACTGCTTTAATTTTGACTTGGTTTTTTTTTCTTCTCTTGAATCCTTGAAACAGTATGAAGCATCCCAAACTGCAGGTTTAGGTATAAAAATGCCCTAGATTCTTCTTATTTTGTAACTATTGTTGTTATGAACGCCTGGATATGTCCAACTACTTTCTTTTATTCTTCTTCACAATCTTTTTCTAATTTATTTAGTTTTGTATGATTCTTGGTTACATCAGGATGTGTTAATTATTGTCGTATCAGCCCTTGTAGGACCATAGTCATTTTTCCCTTAAAAATAGTTATTTACAACATTTAAATATACCGTAAAGGCGCTATGTAGGAGATAATAAGTAGAAATAAGATTCTGTAAAGGCTGGTTTCAAAGGAAGAGCGCCCTTATTATACGGGATTTGCCCTCAGGCGTTCCCTAGAAGGGTGGTCCCTCATGGGAGGATGCCTCCGCCACGAAAGTCCCACCCCTCGGATCAAATAATTTTTCTTTTATGCTACATTTTTCTCAGCCAAATGAACTTCATGTTGAATAAGCACGAATTTTTGTTGTGATGCTTTCGGTATAAAGACGATTTAGTTGAAAGGTTCAATGTTTTCACAGGTAATTTCAGATACCAAATTAGATCATGATTCAAATAAGGGAGTTGAATGGATGAGGATAATTGAGCCAAATCGGGGCCCCTTCTTCTGACAAGGAGAGAAGGTAATTGATTGGGGGTTATTGTGGTATTTATGAGACAGAGGTTTAATGTATGCAAGGAGTGCCCGCATATCCTGCCACTGCCAACCGACCGTCACCTCTTCCTGAGACGCGTTTGAACCCTTTGTGTACAATATTCTATCCACGCTTCATTAATTAAAAATCGTACACAATAAAGATATAAATTCCCAAGGTTAATTATGGGCATTCCATAAAGCCTTGCCGAGACGGGAATCTATGGGAATTGTTGTTCGGTAGCTGGAAAACGCGGGCGGTAAAGGAATTGCTGCTATGTTAATTGTTAGAGGGAGTTCGGTATAATTGGGAAAGCCTGGGATTTAAAGTCGTTACGAGGGTTTCACAGGCACTCTTTTGATTTCATACCACCGTGCTTTGCAAACATTTCATCAACTGAGATTTTCAACTCTTAATGAATGAACAATCTCAATGAATGTTTTAATCGATTCTTTAAAGTAAGCCATAAAATATTACGTTTATTAATCAAATTGTTACTGAAAGTTTAATCATATATCTTACACAAGTTGATACAAGGTAATTGCAAAGATCAAATGTTTCGGAGCGTTACATTATTTCACACTGACAGGCAAATCATTCCACCCATTTGATTTTATTTTTCTCGATAAAAGCAAATTCTGCCCTTCATTTATCTCATTGGTTTTACCAATAAATATTTTTTTATGCTGTTTTCAAAAGGGAATATCAATTAGACATTAACACACTTAATCGTTAATCAAAACAAGGATAAAGGATTTTTCAATGTTTATTTTTTACGGAATTAAATTTTTTTATTCAGGCTCATTGAATTCTGAAGCAATAAACTGTATAGTTTTCATCTTTGTTTTCGTAATTTCAACTTTAAGTTTACAAATGTGTGGCAATTATTGACGACGGACATTACATCAGGTATGAAGCTATTACCATGGGAGTTCCAAACGAAACTGCGAGAGTTAGTCAATTTCGAGAAACTGTGTCCTACCATAGAAGACCCGGTTTTGGACGCCCAAGGGTAAAAAGATAAGATGACAGCTTTTTCACCTTGAGAATTTTGCGAAACCGGCACCCTACTGTTGTTCGAGTTATTCATCAGCTCCACGAAGTACGATTTGTCAAAATTTCTGGACACATTGCTACTCGAAGAAAATTAAATCAGTATGGATTGATGACTTTTCGCCCCGTAACATGATCAGATCTGACCAGATCACACGGAGTTGAACGGCTCATATTTGCTCGATAATGCAGCCATCGATCTTTGGTTGATTGGTCTGCTGTACTTTTTATAGATTATTATTGTAGATTAGCAAAGCATTACGATCTCCAGATGACAGAAAACAATGTGGGATGAAAGGTACGAAGTCTGTAATTTTTCCCAGACGGCAGGAATTTCAATGGAGAGAGCACAGAGTTGGTTGTTGTTCGTGGAGGGTTTCTGACTGGCTATGTGGTTGCAATTTTGGAACATATTTATGGGATAATCTCAGAAGTGGAATAAAAAAAAGCACATACATCACTTCCTGATACAATCTTAAAGGACTTTTCGTGAAGAATGGGCTACCCTCCAGCAAAGAGACGTTTCCAGACTGGCAGAAAGTATCCCTACGCTTCTTGGAGATATATTTAAGACGAGAGGAGGAAATACACGATATTGAAATGTTAATTAAAAGTCTTATAAACAAATTTTATCCGTCCGTCTATTTTTCCTTAGAAATTTACATTTTTTCTCACTTTTTTAGACAACGACTCATTCCTTACTTAAACATTAAAAATATGAAACTTTGATTGATATATAAAAACATATCTAAGTCAAGTTTATTATAAGTGGGTGGAATTTTTTGCATCCCAGTGTGTATTATATAGATAAATAATGGATGGTGTAAAATAGTTAAATGCCAATTATTAAGCGGTTTTTACAGAAAGGTTGCTAATCCCGTAACAACTGTCGCTGAAGGGTGCTTGTAATAGCACGCCGTAGGTGAGTGCGGCAATGGAATGTGATAATTCCGAGATACTAGTGATGTTATTGCACAAATCAGTGAAGCTGTTGATGCTATTAATAACTATTTAAGGCGAATTCAGATGTAGAACCTTTTCGTTGTGTTCGGTGGTTGTGACTGGCTATTCGTAAGGTAAGTTGTTTAAACTGTGGTGAATACGCAATCATATATTTAAGGGTGATTTAGGAATGCGTTGGGGGATTGAAATGACTAGTTGTTGATAGACCCAGCATCCCTACCTAGGTGGCCGACGAGACCCGAGGTCTGTTAAAACCCGGAGTGGCTGTAAATTCCAAAAGCTGGAATTGCATTTTCACAGAGAGAAATGATAGGTTTGTATACAAACGTACATGTTCTGCAGATTTCAGCTTGTCCAGCTTGATCAGTTCATCCCATTGTCGGATCTTTTGGATCGAAATAGGATAAATTGTATTTTGAAGCTCTAAAGAAAATATGAAACGTATAAAAAAAAGGCAGAAATCCTTTTTCAATCCCAAAAGCACGAAAAAGCAAAATGTCAAAGGAAAAATGAAAGAGCACGAGAGAGCAGAAAGAGGGGTCTTTATGCGTTAGAGAGGTTGTATGACTCAGAATTTTTTAACGGTTCTGTACAGAAAATAAATATAAACCCCAAATTGTCTTTTCTCAGCCTTTTGTTTAGCTGTTGTTAGCTAGATCACAACTTGAAGATCGAGGTCAACTCCCTCAAATCGTTATCATTTGAAATTATTGTATCTTTTTTCTCAAACACTTTCCTCATCGTAACCTCCGAAAATTATAACAAAGATGTCAAAAATGGAATAATTCAACTGTTCAATACTTTTGAAAAGGATAGTTACTACTCACAGTAAGTTGTTTTGTTGAAGGACTTCTACAACCTGATGATGAGCTAAAAGGCTCGAAATCCGGATCGCTACAAAACAAGTAACGTGAGTAGGAACCACACTAACTCCATCATTTACCATTTCTATTAATTCTTTTTGTAAAATCTTTAGTTTTCTCATTACTTTTCTGTCGATTTTCTAAATAAATATTTTTAAGAGTTTTCTTTCCAAAATAATACGTACATAATACATTAGCAATTTGTAAGGTCTCTTCCAGAACCAATATTCATTTGTTTTGGAAGTTTGGAACATGTGATAGGTTTTAGTGAATGTAAGACGACTAAAAACATGATCTAACTCTAAACTATTGACTGCAATGTTTTATTACCAAGGTTACAGTACATTCCAGGCTAGGTAGATGTCATTTATCAATCAGAAACTAAATAATTATAGTAATTGGAAGGAACCTCTCGTGATCTTTTTTTCATACCCTTAAACTTCTCTTTCATTTTGTTTTAAGAACTCTTCATTTTACTGTAGCCCAGCTCTCTAAGGATACGGCTATAGCAATTATCGAGAGTTATGGTTCTCTCATTGGCGGAATATTTTTAAGAATTGTAATTTCGACTTTTCTCCTTCTTGGAAAAATTCTTCAGAGTGGGAAGACAAACTTCATGCTACTAAAAACATCTACACTTTTAAATTTCTATTTTGTTTTTATGTTACCAGCATCAGTTACTTATATGTACTCATGAATTTATCGGTTTGTAATAGTCTTTTTTGACTACTTTTTTTGATATAAATAAAAATATCTATCTACAAATATAATAACTTGATAAGAATAGGTAAAGGAAGGAAGGTCAGACAAATTGCACATATTATTGCCAAGCTTACAGTTTACTTTGCGTGCTTTAAATGCCTTCTTTTTCTAATGTTATTTACCAATAAGAAAACTAAATGATTTTAGCAATAATAAAACTTAAAAGCATGAATAATAATAAAACATATGTTTTGAAACAGTGTCAGAACTGTTTCTTTGTATATTTATTGAATGGTAAAGAAACGCTACGCAAGGGGTTCGAACCAGGGACCATTAAAACCATGACAAATTGCTTCTCGTTCCTTCGTCAGCCGTCGTCCGCCTTGTCCCTGAAGATTGCATTCCTACGCTCCTGCCCTCACTTCGCTCAAAGCCGTCTCTCTCTGTGGATTTCTTCACTTTTGATCACTATCGGAATTATCCGATGATTTTTATGCTATTCTGGCGTTTGTAAAAGGAGGAAAATTAGGAAGTAAAGAAGACAGGGTGTCCTTTTTAGATGGCCCGGCTGAATCTATCTCGAACGAATGAGCCCCCCAAAAAAAGTATCTAATATATTTTCATCTAGTTTCAAATGTTTACCTTTTTTTATAGAGAAAAACTATACAGGGTACCTGAGGAGCAGTTCAAATTAGACCCTAGACATCCCGACATATCATTTTAAAATATGTTTTATGCTGAATTGTATGGTGCAATCAGATTTTAAATTGGTCAAAAAATGAGCGATAGAGTCAGGGGAGATGGATTGGCAAGCATTTTCTATCCTTTGCCGCAATTCTTCCGGAAAGGAACATCATTTAATGGTTATGGTCAAACCTCCCTAAAAGAATTGAGGAACATTCTTATGAGAAATCCTTCTTCGAGTCCGATTCCACTACAAATTCTCCAAACACGAAAGAGTTCGAAAGCAGATTCTTTTACTAAGATTTGATCTCTTGATAGTGAATACAAACTCTAAAAGATTAAAATCTGAATTAGTACAAGTATGCATTTGTACGTTTATTTTAAAGGATTAATCCAAGCTCCGGTAGCCGGTTACCTTGCTGCATTAAGTTTATTTTCTTATTTGAATTATATGTAATTTTTTCCCTCTTGTTTGCAATAAACTTATTATTATAATACAAATATAAAAAGTTGTAATGTCGACAAGATATCAGTTATTAACACATGCAATTGTTTATTTCCATTAGATTCAACATTAGAAGGTTATCAACATCAAATAATTAGTTATGTAATTAAGTAATTCATTATTTGCTTTGATAAACGAATTGAAAATTTAAACTATACAATATATATATGTATGTATGTATGTATGTATGAATGTGTGTGTGTATGTATGTATGTATTCAATTCCAATACGCAAAAAGTGCATGATTTTCAGCAGAATTGTCTGATTAAGTAAATTTTACAGTAAACGTATCAGCTATGAGAAAAGTTTAATCAGTTCAAGAAAAAGCCTGGTTTTTCAGCCTTGCTAAAATTGACAAATGAAATTAAAACATTAGTGGCAGCACAATTATAGTATCAACTATTACAAGACGTCAGAAGAAGAAAATATAAAGGTGGTTATAACCAAAGAATATTCCAGGATATTGATATCCCTATCACTAAAGAAATTAAAAAAAAAAGTGACTAATCAAATGTACCTATTTAATGCTGCAATCACGATATAACCAAATAACCCCGTATTGTTACTACCGACAGCTTCTTAACTTAAAATTTATTACAAAAAAAAATAAAATAAAATAAAATAAATAATAAAACCCTCAGAAAAAACAAGAAAATCATCGTAACTCATCAATTTGGCTTCAAATCAAACCTTTCGACTGTAGAACATTAACGGATGTAATAGAAAAATAGAAAAAACAATACTAATTTGGTCCTCGATTTTCCAGAGGCTTTTGACAAGTTCTTTCATGAAGGCCTTAACAATAAACTAATTTTTTTTTATATTTTTATTATTTTAATGGCCTCATGAACTTTGCATATTTAGCCAGACTTTCTGTAATTATTTACTGCGTATTTGTTTTTTGGAGGGAAGGGTATCGTGAAAAAAGGACCAGAGGCGAAGGCGGGAATCGAACCTGCGACCGCAGGGTCTACTAGCCTAGAGTCTCATGCTAACCACTCGGCTACCGCGGCCCCCGTAAACTAAGTTGGATGCTAGCAAAACAGTTTGAAGACATTAACTTAATTAACTAAACAGTCATACAAGATCATTATTCAGAATAAAAATAAAAAGCGAGAGTACCCAAGGGAGTAAAATGGGCTTATGTGCTATATACCCGTGATTTCCGAAAAAGTGTAAAAATGCACAATTTGTTGATAATACTGCGATCAGTATGGATTAGAACTTCTCCAAAATCTTTTCAAAGGCGAACAGATCAGTTTTCTCCAAAATACCAAGGAGGAACCTAGATTCTCGCCGCTCTGCTCAAGCATAATGATTATATCGAGGGGATTCTTACACGCTTTTTATATAAAGCTATAGTCAATAAAAAGGAAGTAAAAACGCTGAATGGTATATTCACAGGACATGCTCCAGTAGACACACTTTACAAAAACAACGTTAAACGTTAAACGCTTAAAACAAATGGTACAATTATCACTTGACCCATGTCGATTGTGTCCAGAATGTATGTATGGAGATACAATACATAATGTATTGTATCTGGGAAACCTTGAGCTATGCAGAGCTTCATGCCATCCACAAGAGAATCCTCGAAAAGGAAAATTTTCCAGGAAATCCGGTAGAAGAGGTACGACAGAGGATAGTTTAAGTATTAAAGAATCAACTACAAATCCATGTGGAGGGGGAAAAGCTAAGCTGAGCTGGCTGAGATATTTCAGAACAATTAAAATTTTCTTATATTGGTATTCATTGGCCTTTTATGAAATTCGTCTCTCTGCCTAAAACTAAAGCCCACCAGACTTGCAGACTTGACCAAGCAGAAGTAATTCCCCAAATCTGACCTTGTCAAAACTTAGTATAAATATATTTCTCCTTTTATGAGTGCACCATAAGAGTCCAACGTGCAAAACCTGTTCATGGCAAGGGTAAAAAGAACGTATTTCATTTTTATTTGTTATCAGGAGAAAAGGAGTGAGAGGGTGGGAGAGTATTGAACCGTGTGTGGGCGTACGGTAGGGAATATCGCTGACTTGCCCACAACAGCCGGCTACCAGCTTACCCAACAACAACCACTGTTTAATGGACCACACGTTTCTGTCCACTGGCTGAAATCGTTTCTAATTAACGAACTTCTTTTCGCCCCAACAACAGATCTTTCCCGATACCATTTATAACGTTTTATTTATGATGGCTATTAGAGCACCATTAAAAAATATGTAGCTGTAATAATCATGTGGTTTTACGTTATTACAATTTTTGAATAACACTCTGGATCAAGGTGAAGAAGAAAAAAGCATATTCAGTTGTTACTGCCAAGCTTTCGACCTTCGACTGAGTCAGTCTTCAAGGAAATTTGCGATTGATTGTACAAAAAACTATTTATGTTGGCTATTAGGGCACCATTAAAAAAAGAAAAAAATATGTAGCTGTAATAATCATATAGTTTCACGTTTGATTGACCAAATTACTTCTTGCAATGATTTCATCTTTTTATTTAAGGTTTTAGTTGAAATGAAAAAGTTAGTGTCACGAGCGGGATTCGAATCCAGACGAAGGTTGTGGGTTCGAATCCCGCTCGTGACGCTAACTTTTTCATTTAACCAAAACCTCAGATAAAACGATTAATTACAACAAATTTTGAAAGACACTCTGGATCAAATATGGTCTTGAAGAAAAAACAAATTTAGTTGTTTCTGCCAAGGGTTCAATCAAGGTCATAAGGGCAAAACAATCACAAATTACAGATTGAGATATTTAAGTTTTATAAAGTTAAGTTGCTCCTAATTAGGACTGAGTCGGCCTTCAAGGTAATTTGCGATTGGTTGTAAAACTCACTTAAATATGTCAATCTGTAAACTTATTTAAGATTGACATATTTAAGTGAGTTTTTCTTGGCATATTTAAAATTTATTTAAAATAGACATATTTAAGTTTTTTGACAGCCAATCTCGAATTTTCTTTTAGACCGGCTCAGTCCTGCTCTGGAAAAACTTACCAGTAAAAACTGAAATATGTCAAACTGTAGGCATATTTAAGATTGTTTTGCCGTGATGACGCCCTTAAAATAGGTCGAAAGCTTGGCTAATAACAAGTGAATTTGCTTTTTCTTCAAGCCAATACCTTGATCCAGAGTGTATGTGAGTGAAAAAGTGGTCGATAACATCGAATTACAAATCTTAGCCTAATTTGTTTATGATAATCTAAATATGCAGAGCAAAGCTGTGGTAATTAACGGAACCACACCAAAACATCGCAGGTTGATGAAATCAGATTCTACCGAACATCCTCTCTCATTTATTTCAACCGTCAAACTAACGAGAACAGTTTACAAACTAAATAAATTCAGATTATACCCTTAAAAAACGAATTATAAAGTATAGAATCTTTTTATAATTTTTGGTTAGTAGTCCTCAAATGTATAATTGTTTCACTGGTCTAGGACGAGGAGATAGCTCGTTGGGAAGGACTAGGATGTTGAATTATTAATAGAATCTAACCGAGGGAGGTGTAAACAAGGCGAGGGGTGTAGAAATAGGGGAGATCTCTCCCCTTCGGCCTAAATCCTAGGAGAGAAATTGGACTTCCACTAACCCAAAGCAAAAACGCAGGTTAGCTCTACCTAAATTATCGATTGATCAAAACAAAAGAAACGAAAATTTAAAAATTATAAAAAGAAGGGTCTCGTTTTCTCTCTTTTTCCTCTTTTCGTATCTATATTTTAGTTTGTCTTTGTTTTCGTCTCTCTTCCTCATTTCGTACCTTTCAATATCAGTTTGTTTATTTTAGTCTCTTTCTCTCACTCTCCGAAATTTATAAATGAAGCGTTCCAATTCTCTATCAATCCCACTTCTCAATCTATCGCACTGCATTTGCTTTTTCCACTTTCTCTTTTTTTCCTCTTTTCCTCTATCTCTCTTTTCATCTCTCTCTCCGAGATTTTTAATTGAAGCGTTTCAATTCTCTTCCTCTTTCCTACTCCTTTCTCTCTATTTCTCTTACCTCTATGAACGTATTTATCTATTTATCATCTTTCCCTCTCTTTCATCATATTCCCTCATCATTCTTTATTAGAATTTAAATTTTATATTATTTATGACCAAGAAATCATATCGACTAATTTAAAAGAGAAAATCTCAAGGGATAGACTGTCTTGTGTTGTTCATAATCAGTGACACATAGATAACAACCGGCTATTTTTCTCTATTCGATCTTTCAGGTGCTTATTGATTAGCATGTCAATAGATATGGCGTGGGGAGTCCTTGGGAATGAGCAGGAACCTGTTCTGCATAATCTGCATAGAGGCGGTTCATAGCTGGTTAAATTCTAATGGACGGATCAAGAGTACCGTAGTCATAACTTTGTACAAGGGATTTTGTTTTTGACAGACAACTAAAATATATTGATATATAGGATAGACAGATCAGGATGATTGGAAATCCACAAACTATAGGGCCATCACCGTATAGACCCTAAGAGAAAGTCTCATCACTTAATATCAACAGTTATTTTCATAGGGTTTATACGTTTTAACCCAATGATTCATGTGTAATCCAGGGTGTGGCTATTGTTCGTAGGATTGTGAAGATTTGCACTATTTACTTAAAAACGCACCGTTTCATTATTTAACCTTTATATCCTTCAGACTTGTTGTAATTCTGATTGTAATTTAATCTGTAATTGTAATTTTTCGGCCGACAATGGTATTCAAACTGTAGTAGATAGTGAACAATCACTAGTCGCCCTGATGCCGGATATTCTGGTGCAGCAGGTGATTAAATACGACGTACCGAATTAAGGTCGTGGAATAACCTCGGCGCTCGACTCAGGTAAACCGAAACCGGTACATCAGTCGTGTCGGTGGCGACCTAAAGCAACGCCCAGTCTAGCGTAGAGATAATCATAAATGGGTATACCTTGAGGGTCGCCAAAGGTTAACTCGCTGGGCTATGTTACCAGTGGCGTCAAATGCTCGAATCAGGCACCTCCTCCTAAAGACCAGCCTTCTTCCAATACTGGTCAAAACCTTGAGTACTGCTTGTACTGTTTAACCATGATCGTTCGAAATAATCCTGCATCCGATAAAGCTCGCAAACTAAAATAGTTCTGAGGTTCCCGCATACTCGATCGCCCTTAAAAGGACAATAAAGATCTTTAACGTCCGCATCTGGCGGATTAGGCCTTATCGGACGTTTTGATTCTCAAGATGAGAGCTGACGCTCTTTCGCATACGACTAACGTTGTTACAGAGGCAGTTCCAGCACCGACGGTTGTGTCCACATTGAGCATCGAACGGTATGCTGCGCGCAAAGGCGACCTAGGCCAAAAAACATCAGCTTGGTTTCCCGCGCACTCCCTGATGGAGAAGGCCACTCCATCTCCCAGAGTATTGGAGTTTCCCCAGCGTAGAAACTTCCAGATCCGCTCCGACGTGGCTTTGTTTAAAATGGAATGCTAATCAGAGACTGCCTTCGGTAAAGTGTGCCAATCGTGTACATTACATACTTCGAGTAGTTAGTAATATTTCTATACAATTAACTAATCCTGGATTCTACCTAAACTAAAGCTGAGGCAACCTATCCAAGCCAGGTTCCCCCAAGGGTTCTTGACCACGCCAGATTTTTCTTTAATTTATGCGGTTGAATACAGGTACCGTTGAACCCGTTCACAGAAGGTTGTGGACGAGTTTTGTATCGCTATAGGTAGATCCAGTCGAGCTTTATGCTGTTAACCCTCTGTTCTTCATCACAGTGTCTTTCCCCGCTGCTACCCTTCTTTTTAAAGTTAATTCCCCTCTTCAACCCATGTAACGAGGCATCCTGAGTGAGGACACGATCTCTTTGAAGACGTTGTAAAACTTGGCAGGTGTGGGACACCCGAAATCTACACGGCACTGCTCGAGTGGACTCTTCCGCGTACGACTTCGAAGTTGCGCTGAAAGGGTGAAAGGTTTAAAGTAGTAAAGAGTTCTATTAATAATATATATAATCTTCTTTTATTTTCACGAAAAACTTTATAATCAATACACTCATGCAAGATTTAATAATTAATTTACATCGCATGTATTGTTTGTTGTTGAAAGATTGTTCATATGTGATAAAAAAAAGTAACGGAATAATCTCCCTTCTCTTACTATCCTTTCTGTCAAAGTCGTTTGATAAAAAATTGAGGGCCTAAATCCACCAGTACACGATCCTACACTTTGCTAAGACGGTGGGGCTGAGAGATGGTATTGAATTTCCAGCCTTGTTACCGCCTGAATTTTGCATCAGCCACGAGTCCTGTTTGCCGCAAATATTGCTTATTCACTCTCAAAAGGGTGGTCTGGAGTGGGGGAACCACCTCCAATTTCGGCTTCCGTTTATTGAAACTTTTTTTAAGGACCTACAGTCATCATGTACAAATATTAATAATCCGGGATTTTTACCCACCCCTTGCACTTAATCAGGGCCATATTGAACTTTTGTATGGTACCAGACTTTACAGTTTGCCAACTATCGAAAAATCCGATTAGAACGCCCCTTTATATTCCACCCTTCAATGACCCAGAGCATGATGTAAGTGCGGATGCAAATGACCGCTTCAGTTATTTTTATTATCTGACTATTTCATCTACAATTTGTCCGTTTATTTTTTGGCCTCCACTTATTCTCGCTGTCAAATATTGCAAATGTAAACTGTCTCAGATCTTGAGCGGTATTTGGTCATTTCCTGTCAGTTTTTCCGACATTACAACTTTATCTTATATTCTCGGTCACCAACACCCCCATTGAAAAAGTGCAAAAGGGAAGGAACATTCGAAAGGTTGAAGGTTGAGATGGGGGAGTTGGTCCGAGTGGTTAGGGATGGTACCACTAGCTATTTCATCTCAACGAAAACCTTACATAAAAAGATCAATTAATTGACAAAAATTATTTAAATTTATTTCCACACGAAATAGAATATATTAAACAGTTACAAGCAAAACTACCTTGGAAACAACATAGAAAGACTGGTTTCTTCATTTTGCTCTTTCCTCGTGAGTTTGTTACACACACACACACACACACACACACACACACACACACACACACACACA
>CM077113.1:422157-456121 GCA_039619505.1 Cimex hemipterus
ACACACACACACACACACACACACACACACACACACACACACACACAATAAGGACGCAAAAAAGGAACAAATAACAGACAAACATCTAAAAAATTCAGAAAGATAATATGATGTTTGGATTGTAGTAGCGCTTTTCAAAACTTAGCTTTCCATCGCGTAATTTGGAACAACGTTTATTTACTACTAATACAGGTTGGTGAAATTGCTCAAAACAAGAGCAATTAATGAGAAGTTAATGAGTAATTGAATATTATCTTAAAGTTATATAATCTAAAAACCAAGCGGATTTGAATTAAATTATATTATGTTATAAATTGTAATAAAAGGTTACTTGCTAATGAAGTTCATCGTCATCAAGAACATCTTTTAATTGGGCTTTAAAATTGAAAGGATGACAACTCTGCCCTCGACTGAAAATGATTGAATATACAGATTAAAGGGCTGCCAATTAGGACGGTTTGTGCTATTGGAAAAAAAAACCAGGAAGGCTCAAGAGAAAGTTAGAAAATCTTTTGGTGCTAGTGTCTTTTATTAATTGATCCGTTATCAGAGTTTTTTAAAATTTAATGCAGAACTTTCACCAACCAAGTTTATTTTAATTACAGCCTGACTCTGAAATGAATGTTCAGAGCACACAATAATCATAAATACCACTGCTCTCCTTAGGCTCAATAATAAATAGAACCTATGCAATTCCACATGTACTTAAGGCTTTGTCTTATTAATGTACGATTTTCTAAATATATTTGATTCGATTCATATTTGTTTCATACTACTACAGTCACCACTGTAAGCACTGAGATGACTTGAGACCCTAGGACTCTTACTGGAGACGATTGAAAGGGCTAATGTCATTTAAAGGACTTTGAGGTTTCTGGAGAAGTAAGATAGAAAAGGCTTGGCTACAGGGCTAGGTTGTGTAGAAACATAAGAGCTGAACTTCGGGCACAATTCTAAAACGGAGGTAATGTCGAGGTTATTGTGGATTGTTGAACCGAATGATTTAACTTTCTTTTGAGCTGAAACCTTTAAAAAACCAAAACAGTGCAGAGGAACAAATCAAGAATAAATAGCGAGATCTAGCGGAATAAACGTAGAAGAATAAATATTAGAGCTGAACTTATGCGTCAAATCTTGAACTGAATGGAGGTAATAATGGGGTGATTGTGGATGGGGTGGCAAAGACGTAGTTGAAGGGCTAGGATAATTCTTCTGACGACTTTTGACTGTAATGCTTGAATAACTTCGTGATACACCTTATGCTTTCAAATTAATCTTTTGTGTGTAAGTTTCCTGAATTTTGTTTAGTCTTCATGATAGCTCAATTCTTCATTTTTTTTGTTATTGGGTCTATAAGTATCCAAACAATTCTACTTTGTAGATGTCGTTAGATAAAAATGATAAAAACCTAAAGGCAATGTTCGCAGGAAGGTACCCGAAACCAAGTATTAAACACTAACGGACTCAAATGTCTTTCCAGCCAAAGTCCGCAGGAAAGGTGTGTTCATTTGAATAATGATAAAATAAGCAATCAGCCAGCAACTGACCTCAAACATCAGCTCGATGATGCTTCTGAATGGCAAAACTTAACAGGTTAGTTCTGATCTAAGAATGTTAGATATCTATGGAAAAGATAGTCCATTGTTGGGTTTAATAAGTTAAAATAGGAATTTATGTCTAAGTTTGAGGTATAACAATCTACGCTTATTAGGACCAGTTGTTCGAAGTTGTTTTAAACTCAGTTCCGTATTGAACCGAGATCAATTCAAAAATTACCTGAAAAGGAGTTGCCACGTCGCATGTAGATAGTACCCGAACCATTTTACGTGAGAAGGATCTGAAGACCATCTTAGAATGGCAAACAGTGTGAGTGCGGAACTATGGGAATCTTACTTCATAAACAATTCAAGATTCTTGCAAGATTTTTCGACATTAGAGACTCAATAGACATCTGTGAAAGATCGGCATCAATACGGTTGAGCGAATTATGCAAATAACAGGAGGAAACCTCAGCACACCTACAGTCAGACTGGTACATCCTAACGTCAAACAATCTTTATAATCATTCAGATATTGCGAGATGCGGTCTGGTGTGATGTAGGTTTCAGAATTCGCTTTAATAGTGCCAACGTTTCGATCTTTTATTGAGATCATCTTCAGGGCTCTAGCGTTTTTCTTCTGTGTAGAGTGTCCACTCTCATCACTCTCAACATTACACGCAAGAATGGCACAATAAAAAAAAAAGACAAACACTTTGAGCTCTGAAGATGATCTCAATAAATGATGGAAACGTTGGCACTATAAAGAGAACTGTTATTCAGATATCGTGAGATGCGGTTTGATGTAGATTAACCGTCACTTATCTCTACATATAAAGAGAATGTTTTTCTGAAACCTACATCACACCAGACCGCATCTCACGATATCTGAATAATTATCGATTAACGGTCACTAATCTCTACAAAAATCTTTATAATAATAATTATAATAATTCCTCAATGAATTATGACTCACCGGTGCATTACAGGTACAGAACGTCGAGTTCTAGGTACATGTACTAGATCTTAAAGGGTATAGGGTAATCTGTTAAAATTTCAATGAATCACATACACAAATCGCAAGAGTAAGTATTTCAAAAAATCCAACCGGAGAAAATCAGGATTAATAGCGGCGGCGAGTATGGGCAGTCTCGGTATGATAAATTTTGATAAAATGTCAATTAGGTTCATCCGCTGCTTAGGCTGTTAGGCGTGAGGTGATTTTGTGCAAAGTCATTCACAGTTATCGAGCTTAAAACTTTCCCCGTTATAAACTTCCGGCCGCGAAGTCCTTGAAGTTTGTAATCGGCCTTTGTTCTAATCGGTTCGCGTAGACCCGATACAATACACGTCGGGGTGTCAATGAAACTTTATCTGTTATTAAGTCGTCCTTTTAGATACAACGAGTCTTTCAATAGAGAATAATTCGTTCTTTTTTAAAATCGTATAGATTGATCCTCTTCATGTGCTATTACCTCAAAAATTTTAATATTGCTTTTGTTCTTAAAAGGGACACCGAGGATAAATTATAATTATTTTTATTATTAATATTAAGTAGGCTTTAAGAAGCCGTTGTTTTTATGGAAAATATAGAGTTTCTGACGGATAAATGGCGTTGGAAAATGCATTGTGTATGGATCGAGACGTGATCGTCTGAAAACATGGAATTTCCTCCGTCGTATCCTCCGGCGAGATGGATCATGTATGCAAATTGCATCATTAGATAAAAAAGGGGAAAGAAAACGAGGTATACGACGGCTGGATAGAGGAAGGATTAGTGAAAGATGAATGGGTGGAGTTGTATGGTGGGCCAAATGGGGAGGAGGGGCTGTCAGGGCAGCTGTTTCGTATCGATCAGGTATCCACTATTACTCACGGCTCGCATTTCTTATTCAACCGTACGGCCCGGCGGACCAACAGGTCTTCGGGGGCAACAAACCGGGCAGGAGAGGGAAAAAACATATTTTTACGTGAAACTATTATTTTTAAGAAAACAAAAAGATTTTCCAAACCAGGAAGATCGGAGACCATAAAAACAGCTTGATCACTTCTCAGACCTCAACTAAATGATGTGTTGCTGAACCTGCTAGGGACACTTATTGCGTACGTCTTTATTCGGCTTTTTGAAAAATTCGTTTCGGCACCAGGCTGACTCACTGAATATGGCAAAAGAACAGCGCATCTATGTCAAAATTTCTTCTAGTCTCATTTGGATTTAAGAAAAACGGTCCTTAAACTGTGCTTTAATTTGAAAGGTTCCGGCATTTTGATTCAGCTCGATCTCCTTGTGTGCATGAAACAGAAAAGATCTGAACGTTTGACTTTCAGAAGAAAATCCGTACGTTTGAAAGCCGGCTCGAAGGTTGCTGTGTTGGCTGGTGCCCTTGTTTAATGAATTTAAAGATTGATCACTTCTCATATAATAATAATATAATTATGGCCGATGCTGAACCCATTAAGTTCATTTATTTGGTGAAAGGAAAAGAACCGTTATATCCAAATCTCCGCTAGTCTCACTCGGATTTAAGAAAAGGCGGAGGTCCTTGAGCTGTGCTTCAATTTGAAAGTTTCCGGCAATAAATTATTTCACTAATTTAAAAAAATCATAAACTTTTATACTTATAGTTATACGTATATGCACTATTCCATGCATATATGTGGTTAACGTTGGAGATTGAGGAAGGGTTTGTATTATCCTTTGATACATTATGAACCAGTCTCTCGTTCTTTTGGCCTCGTGTTTTGGATCATGGTCTTGTGGAGTTGAGTGAAATTTTTTCTGTATGAAATTTCATTTTATCACTTGTCAGCTAAGATTCTATAGGGACAAAAGTTGGAGATAAGGATACAAAGCACTGCGAGACGCCGTTAGACGTTTTCGAAAACTGGGTCCTGCCGTAGCAAGCCCGGTTTTGCACTCCCTGGGGTAACAGAACCTCAGGATGACCGTTTTTTGAAACTGAGAATTTTGCGAAACCGGCACCTTTCGTAAATACGATTCATCTGCTCCAGTAAATTCAAAGATTAAATCAACATGGACTGATCGCTTTTCGCCACGTAAGAAGACCAAAGTTGACACAACTCCCTTTCGCTCGAGAACACACCCATTGGTCTTTGGACGATTTGTCTTGTGTACTTTTTACAGATGAGTGTTGATTTGCTCTATGATCTCCAGATGACGTGAAAGAGTATGGAGAAGACAAAAGATACCAAGCCTGGAATTTTTCCCAAAGCCAACGTTTTCAACGTACCTCAGTGATGGTGTAGACTGGAATTTCAATTGAGAGAGCACAGGGTTGGTTGATGTTAATGGAAGGTCTTTGATGGCCACTGGCTATGTGTATGAAATATTGGCTATGCGTTTCCTATTATCGCATACCTTCAACAGCATAACATCAAGATATTAGCCTGGCCAGCTCGTTCCCCAGACTTGAACCCCATCATGCATTTACGGGATAACCTCAAAAGACAAATAAGAGCACGATCATCGCTTCCTGCTATACTCTACAATTTTGAAAGGACTCTTCGTGAAGTATAGGCTAACCTCCAGCAAAGGGACATTTCCAGACTCGTAAGAAGTATGCCGAGGCGTTTTCGATATATAATTGGCCAAGAGGAAGAAACACGCATTATTGAAATGTTATTTAAAAATCTAACAAACAAATTTTATCCGTCCTCCTGTTTTTTATTTTTCATTTTCCTCAGTCGTTTACATTTTTTTTTTACTTTTTGAGACAAAGACTGAATTATTAAACGTTAAAAAACGTAAAACTTTGATTAATATGTACAAATCATATTAAATTACATTGGAAGTAGAATTGTTTGCCTATCAGTGTAGTGATTCGTCATTTATCTCTTAATATGAAATCTTTTGGTTTTTATTGGGTTGTCCGGAAAATAATGCAGGATTTTAAGTTTTCATTAAAAAAAAATCTATATAAAATATTCTGTTTACGTTTACAGGATTACTCATTTGTATGAATGTCAACACTTATTAATCCTCTTCCAAATGATATTGTTTGTTTACCTCTGTAGCATTCCGCTACTTGGAAATAATTCAGTCATCCTTATAATGTCAAAGCGAGAATTTCGTACGATTTTCTTTTACGAGTTTAAACTCGGCCGAAGCGGAGCCCAAACGGCTAGAAACATTAACCAAGTCTGGGGCGAGGGTTGTGTTAATGAGTGCACTGTGCAAAGGTGGTTTAAAAAATTTCGGGAGGGAGATTTCAGCCTTGAAGATGAAGAAGGTCGTGGAAGGCCTTCCTCTCTTAATGATGATGTTCTGCGATCAGTGGTGGAAGAAAACCCCAAAACAACTGTTCGAGAACTTGCAGAGCAACTCAAAGTCAGTAAAACGACCGTCGCTGACCACCTCAAGGCGATTGGAAAAGTGAAATCGGAAAGGGCCCATTTTGTTGCATGACAACGCTCGACCACATGTGTCACGTGTAACGTCACAAAAATTATTGGAGCTTGGCTATGAAACTTTGCCTCACCCACCCTACTCTCCGGACCTCTCGCCTACTGACTACCATTTTTTTAGACACCTGGACCACTACTTACAACACATAATATTCAAAAATCAAACGGAACTGGAAAATGCATTTATTGACTTTATCAATTCTAAAAATTCTGAATTCTACTCAGACGGAATTAATAAGTTACCAACACGTTGGGAGAAATGTATTGAGAGTATGGGAAATTATTTTGATTAAAGAATATTGCTTTAAAGTAACTAGTTTCTTTTTTTTTTTTGTTTAATACCAAAATCCTGCATTATTTTCCGGACAACCCAATAGGATTTGTCAAACATTCAGTCTGGTTTTGTTGAAAATCAATAAATCCAATTTTTTTTTAAACCCTTGCCCACGTGCGGAAAACAAAAGTCGGCACCGCTGCGTCCCAAAGTTAAAAGTGGCAGTTAAGGAGGATTATATGAAAAGTTTTGATTAGAACGAGAACGGCCGGGAGGCGGCGGATTGGCCCCTTGGGAAGCCTTTAGAAGCAACTCTCCTGTTTACTTTGATCTTCCAGCCCGGATATCTAGATATGATTGAACACCGTCCCTTCTACTCCAGCCCAATCTAATTCCATTCTAGGATAACAGAAGCTCCCCTTTCTTATCCCGCCCAAACAATAAGGTTTGTTTATTTATAAATACACAGCTTTCCACTTTTCAGATGAAAGATCCAGTTGAGATTTTTCTTCTTATACAGTTTTTTGTCTTGCCACATGGTAATAAACGATGAAAGTTCGAACAAAACTGATTTCGATAAATTATTATCTAAAAATGTGATGAAATTTATCTAGATTGTTTACAAATAATTAACACAAATTTGTGGGCTGCCCACAAGGATCATGCTCAGGACTAGAATTTTGGACAATTATGTAAGATTCTTTGCTGTCCAAAAGATTCTGAGTTGTTCGCAATTGCCAATGACTTGTTGGTGTTCACTGGAGCAAAATCAGAAATCGAATTCAGCTGTAGAGGAAATTACATCTTATAGCTGGTAGAGAAATGGCCACCTGAAGACAAGGTAAAATACAACCCCGAAAAATCAAAAGTGCTGTACACGTTACAAAGATTAAAATAAAGATGCCAATGGGACTATACATAATGGGCAAAAAAATACCAGAAGTAACAGAAATCCGAATTCTAGGTGCCTAGATTAACAATAGATTAAGAGGGAACATCCATGTTAGGAAGACACGTCAAAAGAATTTATAATTAATAAACATCCATACATGTTTAGTGATTATAATTGACCACATCAATTATTCTTTTTATCTAAGGATTTTTGTTGACAAACGGTTGGTGTCACGTACAGAAGTCGAACTCGCGACCTTCGGCTCAATACGCCGCCGCGCTATCCACTTGACTACGGTAGAAGTCACGATAGCTCAAATTGTCAGAGCAGTGGCGTATTGAGGCTTGAGTTCGAATCCTTACATTAAAAAAAGATTAATTGAGTTAATTAAACATGTTGGTCCAATCCGTAAAAGTATATCGGGGCCCTGGACATGAGGCTTTCAAAATAATTCACGAGGATGCAGTTATGCCAATGCTTACGTACGCGGCTCGTGATGGGCGCTCTACGAATTATTACATCTCGAACCATAAAACTGTATGTAAATCCTTGCATGTAAACTTGTATTGTTGCCTGCAATCACTACAGGGATGGGCAGGAAAGTAAAATGAAAAACTAATAAAAACTATTCTGTCTATTTCATAAATAATAATATAATTGACACAGTCGTTTTGTCCTTCTACGAGACTCTTCGAGACACCGCTGCGATTTTTACGAAAGTGTTGAAAGGACAAGATCGCCTAACTAACACTCAGAACAAACACTGATGATGGTGAAATCCCCCAAACGTCAAACATTAAACAAGGAGACAATAAAGTTCGGAGACTAGAAAACCTGCTCATCATCTCGCAGTCCTCAATAAAATAACCTATCATGTCTTTTCTTCATTTACATTACATTTTACTAAACTGTCTACTCCAAAATAGTTTATGATAGCACATTGGTATTAAAAAATATATATTTAGTCTACTGGTCAACAGTTATAAATTGGAATTTTTTTAAACAGATTTTGCCAATTACAACTCCTAGAGGAGGAAGGAAAGGGTTTCTTGACAAAATTTTGATATTATTTGAGAGTCTCACGATTTTTACAGACGTGTTATTAAGTCAAAATTGTCTACATAACACTGAATATTAAGAAGTCCGGAAAATAAATAAAACCAACAGAACAGAAAAATTATTACTGCTTCTCCTTCATTTCAGGTTTAAATTTTACTACTCTGTCTACTTCAAAATACTATATCTAGCATTTCCTAAATTCTTAAAGGAACAGTCGGCTAAAAAAAGGATTTGCGATTATTGACACCTACAATTTTTATGAATATGTCAAAAGGACATGATCGTCATAACACTCAGAAAAACAACTAAAAATGGTGACTAATGACTATTCCCGAAGAACGTCAAAAATTAAACAAGGCGTCAATAAAAGATTGGAGACTAGAAAACCGGCTCATCACCTCGCAGATCCTAACAAAATAACAAAAATTAATTGATGGGTGAAGAACAGGGTCGTAGTAAATTGGGTGAGTTAAAGGTTATGTGTTGGAGTATGATCCTCCATTTTTTGAACTGTTCTTCCAAAAAGGTAAGACAGTCATGATGGTTTCCGAAGTCCACTGAGTCTCATTTTGATGACATAATAACGTTATCTATCGTCTGATTAAGTGGGGAGTAGGAATGTCAGCGGAGTATATTGAAAAGAAAGAGGGACTAAGGATGTTGCCTTCGTGGAACCGCTTCGTCAACGTGGACCCCGGAGATTCCGATTTGTCCTTGAAAATGCCTTATCGGAAAAATTGTTTAGGGAGCTGGAAGAATGTCCCTGAGTTTCCCGAAAACGTCAAAGATAAAACTAGCAAACCAAGAAGATCATTGGTTATTCTTGTCTCCAGTTAATTTCAGGTTTTTATTTTACTTCTCTGCTTACTTCCCAATACCTTACGAAAAAGTGGCACAGCGATTTTGTAAAACAAATATTTATACCGTTCGTACTGCTTAATACGAACTTTGATGTATTTTACAGCTTTAGAACATTTCAATTTACATTTTTTTCAAAGAAAGGGTTTAGTAGCCAAAGATTATTTGGCCGTGCTATGGGATTGAATAGTCAAAATAAAACAGACCAACTAGTTTAGAAATAGTTTATAGTATAATACATAATGATGTTATAATATACATGTTTAAAACCGTTTCTGGTACTTTTATGTGTTTTATAGCTTTTACTAATTTCAAGTTGCTCTTAAGGAAATCTTATTAACGGAATATTCCAGATTCTTTGATATCCTTTCGCATTTGGAGAACACGTTAAGGGATATGTTTATCTAAATAATACACAGACCACATGATCCACCAGTGGAAATTGCGAAATGTTGAAAAATATCAAAGACAATATAAGCACACCAGAAAAATCATCATTGATTTTCAGATTTAACCATTATCAATCATGAATTTAACATGATTTTTTTTACAGTGTTAAAGGGCATGAACAAGGCGATAAAGCCAGCAGTGGCAGTTGCTGAATATACACAATTTCGACATAGTAGCAGAGTATGAGAAAATATATTTTAGCAAGAAACAAAGTCGATTATCGATTTAGCGCTCTAAACAAACCACAAATGGAAATTTACGATTTTCCACATATTCCTTGTCTTTGATTTTTTCGAAAATTACACAAAACAATGATAAGTTTAATACAATTCCACTGAAATACGTGAAATTCTACAGAGGTTTAGCTAAAATACATCTAATGATATAAATCAGGCTACCTTAAATACTGTAGAAATGGAGAAAAAAAAACAAAAAACAATGAAACGTTTGAGCTATTTTTGTCGATTTAATCCTATTTTTCTCACTTATAGTGGGCATCGTTGCAGGACACAATAACAGATGTTGTTGACATAGGCTGAAAGCAGAAACAGTCAGCTTTCGAACGGTTGTAGTACTGTAAGCATTGGATAAATTACGTAGGGACTAGGAGGAAAAAATTTAGCCCAAAAATAGAAAATATTTATGTAATAGCTTTAAAAGGTTTCGTTAATTAACGCTATTTTTATGTACAATCTTTACGTTGGAAGTCTGAAAACGAATCCTGTATGCTTTGATATCTGAGACCGCGTACATAATAATGAAGATTTGATTTAGGCTCATTCATATTCAAAACAAGGGTGTCGAGAGAAAAGCGAGGAGTGTCGAGCTGGGCCGTGCTTCACTTGAAAATCCTCCCCTAAACTTGTACGCCACATACGGCCCATTTAATAATTCACGTCATGCAAATGGGACGGAGCAGCCGTAAATACACACGTCATTTTTTAATTTAACCTCCTGGCAGTGTGGCAAGAGAGACGTCCCACTCTTGAAACATGCCAACAACTTTGTCCGGCTTGGAGAGTAATTTAGAGAGGAGGAGGAAGTGAGAGATAACAGAAAGAGATAAGGTCCGTAGATAAGGAGGGTGAGCGAACAGAACACTGGGATCTGTAACAGGCCAGAGTCCAATAAAACCATGTCTCGCTTTTTATTGCGAGTTAGCTACCTGGACCATAATATTTCACATTTACTTGACGGGACTTATTGTCTTGTAAAAATCAACAGAACAAAAAGAAAAACCACACTTTGCGCTTAGTTTCGAATAACCACACCCTTGATTCTGCAATAAATCAGAGATTTTTTTCTTTAATTGTTCAGGATGCTGGAATTTTATCTGGGTCGGTGTTTTCTGTCAGATGTGTTTCAGGTATTTGCCATCTTCACTGGAGAGTTTATTTATATAAAACGGATACAATTGGAAAAAATAACACATAGAACAACCACCGAAGGTTACAAATAGTCATTGAGAGATGGTGAGGTGCGGTCTGGTGTGAATTGGGTTTAGAACAATAATTTTCTTTATCGTGCGATCGTTTCCATCTTTATTGAGATCATCTTCAGGGCTCAAAGTGAGCACAAAATCTAAAACAATGTATTTAAAAAAAAAATCAATTCGGACGCTTTTCGATCAGGTCTTTTTCTTTAACCCATAAACCATAGGGAATAATGAGATATTACAAATTATATTTTATCACCGTAAAATTCCTCGGCCCGAAAAATATAAATAAAATAAATATATTTAAATAAAAAATAAAATAAAATAAATATAATTAATAAGGTTAAAATCAAAGCTTGGATGGCAATATGATAAATTAGATTACGAGTGAATGTTTGGAGTCAGAGCTTTATAGCACTCAGAAGAGATATAGCTAACCTTAAATAGAATGTTTGGATGTTAGGGCGTGAAATGACCTTAGCATTTAAAACGCCCTTAAAAATTAATAATAATAATAGGATCGATGTATTTAATTATTCCTTATAAATATAATAATCATATATCAAATCCTATGAATTTCACTCCAGAAGCATGTACTACCAAAACTCTATATTGTACACGTGTAAATGAGCTTAATAGATAAGTGACCTTAAGCAAAAACCGATCGACAAAAAAAATGTAATATATGTAAAATATGACATACAACAAAATCGGAGGTTCCACGCCCCTAGTCTCTTGTTACAGTTGTGTACATTTCATGCAAGATGGATTTTTGATAGGTTAAAGCTAGTGTTTTTTCTTGTTTGTTCCTATCTCTTTTTTTTGTATATATACATTACAACTCCTAGTAGACCTTTTTTTCTATCTAAAAACCCCAACCACAAAACAATACTAATATAAAAAATCGGAATTTCCACTTCCCTAGCCCCTTTGTCAGTAGTGTACAGATCATGCAAATGGGGGATTATTGAGAGGTAAAACCTCCAACGTAGATAATATTTTCGTTTTGGCGTATATACCATACAATTTCCTTTCTAAACTTATTTTTTAACGTATCAACTAGGAAAAATTTTCCTTCATGCATCTTACCATTCAAAATTTACAGGATATTGGAGCTGTAACGAACTTCACTCCAGAAGCAAGTACAGCCACAACACTATACTATATTCTTGCAAATGAGCTTAATATTATGTGACCTTATCTGAAAGCCGGGCCACAAAAATTTGAAAAATATAAAAATAAAATTAAAATAACCAATATAATAAAAAATCAGAAATCCACGTCCCCGTAGCCTCTTTTCATCAGTCGTTCATGCAAGATTGATTTTTACACTTTTAAACCTAGATTTTACCTTGTATGCTCCTAAATTTTTTTTCGTATAAAAATAATTCATTCATTATAATAATCACAAGTAGTGTATTGACAAACTGTACCATACTATGCTGTACTCAAAATATAAAACAATGGATTTTTACATTGTATGTACAAAATAAGGAAAGCTGCTTTCTTTAATGCTGTAGGCACTTCGTTCGTATCGGCAAAATTCAGTTTTTTTTTTGTGTTGAAAAATCCATATATCATTCCAAATAATACTATATTACACATTAAATTTAATTACCGTGTAATTCCTCGGTCCGAAAAATGCCAAATCAAATAAATATAATTTAATAATTAATTTTAAAATTGAACTGCCAAAACTGTATATTGTATACGTGCAAATGAGCTTAATAGATAAGTTTTTAGATAAGTTACCTTATCTAAAAACAGAAAAAAAAATAAATAAACAAATTGGCGATACCACATCCCTATCCTCTTTTTATCAGACGTGTACATTTCACGCAAGATGGTTTTTTTTGTACATACATTACAATTTCCTACAAGAGCTTTTTTTTGCCGTATCAACTAGAAAAAAATATCGTTTATGCATCTTACCATTCAAAATTCACAGGATGATGGAAATGGGTCGTTAGGAAATAAAAAATAATTCATATATTATAATAATAGCAAGTAGTGTATTGAAAAACTATACTATAATATACAATACTGTACACAAAATATAAAACAATGGGTTTTTTTAAATCGTATTTACAAAATAAGGAAGGCTACTTTAATGCTATAGGCACTCCCTTTTCAATCAGTTCTTTTTGTCGAAAACCCCATAAATCACTGGAAATAATACTATATTACAAATTAAATTTAATTACCGTGTAATTCCTCTGTCCGAAAGATATAAAATCAAATAAATATAATTAATAAGTTTAAAATAAACGTAACAGGCTCAATATATTTACATGTCAATCATTCTTTATAAATATTACACAAATTAACAAATGTTACTGGTTTATTTTATTATGCTGGTATGTTTAAAATTAAAAATATTATAATAAAAAATTACTTACAAAGATTCGATACAATTCAAGTTTTATTTTCATATATGTGTACATATAGATTTGTAAGAGAAAACTTTTCTATAAAATGTGCCTGTTTTTTAAGTAAAGTCCAGTATTGTAATTATAAATTAATTTATCGAAAATTATTTGAATTATATGAAACAAGTATGTAACAAGTTATACTTTTTTCTCTCTCGATATTTTGTAAGTTGATAAATGTAAGCTTTTAATACTTAGTTTTTTACTAATTCAGAAATAATAGTTCCAAATTAGTGAGGGCTATTCATGCAACGCGTACTCCAAGTAAAATTATTCGCTTCGAGTAATGCGCCCATGGAAATATGTGAATTTACAGCCAATTATTAACTTTAATCACATATAAATCAGTCGGGAATTAGCGTTGAGGGCCGTTTGACTTAATGACTAAATTCGTATACAATGGTAGCACAGTTCACAGTACCATTAATGTTCAGGGTTACGTCGACCTAGGGATGAAATGTTGGTTGGCTAGGAGAGGACGGTTGAGCATCCAGTGTAGGGCGGGTTCCGGAGGTGGCAGTCTTCCGTTTTGATGGATGAGGGCCATTCTGTGTGCTAGATCGACCCCGGGTTTACCGGCTCCGGCCCCGCTCAAATCCAACGCTTCCTCCTCCTTTTTCACGGCGAGCTTCGCCTTTTTGGCCGACCCTTTATCATCTTCGGCGTTTTTCCTTTTGGAGACGTCGATTTCCTGGATGGCTTTCAAAGCCGGCACGGGTCTTTTCACCGTCGTCTTTTCTTTCATTTTCACCGCGACTTCTACTTTTTTCATATCCGACGCTCTCATAAACTCGATCGAGACGTCGGGCGTCACGTCCCTTCTCTTTTTGGCGATTTCGGGACCCGGATTCTCCTGAGTGATCTCACAAGCGTTTTGGGCATTCCTCAGCTCGTCCAGTTTCCGTTTCAGCATGCACATCTCCTTGCTGAGTTTCGCCACGTCAGATTCTTTCCCTTCTTTTTTCTCTTCGGACTTCGGGCTTTTCGGAATGATCGCGTTCTTCGGGGCCGGTTGGTCGTTGGGCGTCGGTGGTTTCTGTTGCGGTGGGAATCTGTTGTTCAACCAATTCGCCAGCCTGGATTCTTGAGGTTTCCCCGCCGGTTGAGCTTGACTGACGACCGGCGAGTTGGGAAAGGATGGTTGTCGGTTGTTTTGATTTTTGTACAACTGTTGAATCCTTTGGTCCAACGTCGGGCCCGTTTTGCTTATAACCCCTCCCGGCATGAATGTGCTCTTTCTCACAGGCGGCTTAGGGAAAGTAGGTAACCTGTGTGTCGTATTTACGCAATTCTGGGATGGCACGGTGTTTTCCTTGGGCTTGATTTCCGGGACTATTGTCAACCCTCCGCCTCCGTTCACCCGTCTTACGTTCGGCGGAGTTGCCGGTGATTTCCTGTGAGGGTCCGGTTGTTGAGGCGATGGGGATCCGTTCTGAGCGACGGGAGGTTGTGTTGTTATGGTCAGACTCCCGTTTGTCGTTTTGACGGTCACCTCGGGCCGTTCCGGATTGACGGAATAACCGTTCTGGGACGAAGACGGCGAGTTATTCCCCGACGGGGCTACTTTAGGCTTCGGCAGGGCAGTGGGAAGAGAAGAGGGATCCACTCTCGGATTTCCCTTCGAAAGGCTTATTTTGAGAGGTGGGACAGTCGGTTCTGTGGTTTTCTGAGCTATGGGCTTGTATTGAGTAGAATGTTGTAATGGACTAGAATTATTCGATCTCACCGCGTCGTTGACTGGGAACGCGAATGGATCCGACTTCTCCGAAGGCTTCGGTTTTATATATTGCTCATTTCTATGGTTCTTTTTCAACAGTTCCGGTCGTTGCCAGGGTAGAATTTTCTTCCCAGAGTTCAAACGGTTGTTCTTAGCCAATTCAGAAGCTATGTTATTAACAGAAAATTTTGGATTAAGTTTTCCGTTGAGAATTTTCTTGTTGTAGTGTTCCGTTCCGGGGCGAGGCGTATTCGGAGCTTTTGCATAGCAAAACGGCTTCGGAAATGTGAATTCCGGTTCGGGTTCTTTTTGCTCTTCAGGCGGTTTCGGTTTATCGAGGCTAGGCTGCTTCTCGTCAACACGGCAATTTCCAAGAGACAAAAGAACGCTGACCGATAGTTCGTCTTGCTTTGACAACGGCCTCGTTGTGACCAACCCGTTCGGAAGTGTATTTTCTAAACAATTTTTCTTCTCTTCGGGTTTGACCGGTGTTGACTCTTTAGAAACGACTTCCGTCTCATCTCGCTTTGGTTCTCCGTTGACTTTCAAAGGAGGCAATTCATTGGTCGGTTGCAGTTTCGGCTCGGGTTTTACCTCGGGAATAAGTTTGTCCTGCAATTTTTCGGCCGGCGGTTCTTTCTCTTCAGTCACGGTCGGCGGAGTGATACCGTTTTCTTTCGGTTTGGGTGTTTCAACGTTAGAAACTGGCGATTCCTCTGCAACCACCGGTGTCGTGACTTTTTCGTCTTTTGCTTTCTCGTCTAACGGTGGTAAAATTTGTTTATGAACGAAATCAGGCATTCGGTAATAAAAACGCATAGGACCATTCTAAAAAAAAGAAGAAATATTTTGAAAAACTAGAACAAATGGTCATATTATAGAGAATATTATTTTTTACTTACCCTTTTCCATGTGTATATGTAAGCTATATCCATCAAAGAATACGTGTCAGGCAATGACTCTCTTCTATACATAATTTCCACCTGTATGAAAATAAGTCTGTTTAGAATACAATTACGTAAAAGTAAAATTTAAAGGTTGTACATCCAGCCTTGGCTTACATTTTAAACTTTTTGGGAGGGAATGAGGCGGTGTTGCCGATCCAACCCGTCCTCTTTAAGAACATTGCATGGATTAGTGACAAACTAGTTGCCGGCAGTTGTCCCGTGCCAAACGGGAAGGTCACACTTTCACAACCTCGAATATTCGATCCCTTTTTCTAACAATAAGGGACCATTTTTTAAACAACGATACTAACACGTTCTAATTGGCACTCTGGACGGTGTGAACAAGTATAAATTACAGGTACTAATTTATTCAGCCATCCTCCCTTTCATAAATCAGCCGGGTGACAGGCCGGAGGAGCAGTTTTAAAAAAATAGAAACTCAGGTGACTTAACCTTGAAATAAAGTCATGATCTTTTGTTTAAACGGAGGTCGCTGACCATTTATGTTAATAGCGACAGGTCGTTATAATACCTTGTTTATTCAACGGCATTGCATTTGAATAAATGAAATTGGCCGACGCGTTTTAAGCAGAGGGGAAAAGGTTTGGCCGACTCAAAAGGGGATTTCGGATGCCATAACGGTACTGGGTCTTAAGATTTTAAAAAGGACCCTTTTGTCAGGAAGCCGTCATAAAAGGAGTGCCACAAGACGGGAAAAGCACCTTAATAACCTCACTACTGAATTGCAAAACGTTACAAAGCATTTCAGCCGATATTTCGACCAAGTTTCCGTCTTGTCGGGATCACAAGCGTTCGTCAACGTGTAATCCGAGCGAGCAACTAATACACTTTAATTACGAGGAGATTCAATAAAAACTGAACTCCGCCTTCGTCGGAAAGGGAGTTATTAGGCTTTACAAGTAGCCCGAGGCGGTTTTGCACCCTAAGTTAAAGGGGTGGAGCGGTTGAAGGGTAAACGAATGGTTAAGCCATTCTCCAAGAGTGACTCACAAAATTCAATTGGAACATTTCTGCCTAGCTCTGAACTATTTGAGCCTATGAGGTTGCCAGTATAATCGTTGGATATACTTCCTTATTTATTTAAGTCCTCCCAACATTTTTATTTTACTTGTGTAAATAATGTTAATCCTTGCCTTGGCAACGATGCCTCAGGACATAACAATTTGGAAAATTTGCTGAATCCTAGCATGAGTTTGGATTGGTGGAATGTTTTCCCTTTCAACGTTTCAACCCGTGTATTGGCAACGCTGATCTTTTCGGCGCCAACCTACAATTTCTATCTTCCAATCTTCTTTCTCAACATGGCTCTTCACCCCAACACTGCATCTTGTATCTACTATTATATTTGGCAAACCTTTTTTAAAAATTTATTTGCCACCGATATAGGATAATATACTATACAAATATGTACACATGATTAATGTATCACACTGCACAACACCAGCACTAATGCCAGCACTACAACGTTAAAACGCACGCTTTGATGAGCCAGCCATTGCTCGCACTCAACGTATGTGTTTAGGCTCACCATCAATTGAGGTGAAGTGCCGGGTTGTCGCAAAAAATTCAGAGCTGGTACCGGACTATCAAGACATTCAATAACAAGTACGCATAAATTTTACTTTTCGAATGTTGAAATAATTGTCTCAATGACCCAAAGAATAAAAGAGGTTCTACAACTAAAACGGAAAATAATATGTCATATTTGCCAAATGTAATATTTTTCAATCTAGCTTGTAATTTTAACTCTTACTTGCAAAAGGTTGCGTCAGAGGTTTGCCATCTTAAGAAATTTATTTGGCTTAAGGTTAGCAGGAAATCTCGTGAATTAAGGGCCGGCGCAGTGTTGTTCCTGCTCAGATTCTGCCCGGGTATTGGCAACACCGATTAATTTGGCGCCAACTTAACTCACGGGATTTCCTGCCATCCTTTTAACCAAATTGCTAATGCTCGTCTTTCTCAAAGAAAACATTGGGCCATAAAGGGTTAAATAATTAGTCTTAAATTGAATATTAAATTTTTAAACTAACTATGGGATTAAATACTTAACAATTACAATTTAACAAGGGAAAAGCACAATGGATATACAAAAGTGAGATAAAGACGAGACACACTTACGTTACAATTCGGCGGAAGGCCGTACTTCTGTCGGATGAATTTCTTCAGGTGGGCCATTTTAAATCCTGCAGGACACTGAAGGTAGCGTTTAGTCCCACGGGCCACCTCCTGGAAAATACAGAACGTCACAATTTCCCATGGAATGTTAAAAAGAAAAAAAAATAGTGAAATTTCCTAGGTACCTTTTCAGGACTGGGCTTGGGACTGTTGTTGTTATTGTTTGACCACTCTTCTCGCTCTAGCTCTCTAAAACAATAGAACAAAATTGGTTACATATAAAAATTTAAACTAAGCGAATATAACTTTTACTTAAACAGAATTTCTCACAGACAATGGATTAACTTGAAACAAGTGAACTTCAACCAACATACTGATCTGAAGATAAGCCTTACCCGGGTATTTTTTCATATTAAAGCGATAAACATTACTGATAAACTGATGTGCTTGTTTAAATAAAACAACAGGTTTCAAATACAGAATATATTAACAAAGATATTCAGAAACTGGCAGGCTCCTTCGCCTCCTCTCTATCGCAGACGTTCAAGTATGAAACCGCAGACTTAATTCATGAAATATTATGTATGATAAATATACAATTATCACTCTATTAGCGGTTTGGCAGGACCGGTGAATCGTCTGGTTTCATTTTAATCATTATATAAACGATTTGGATTTCAATGAGAAAACCTTCAAAGTCGAGGAGACAAAATCTCGATGCCTGTTCGCCTGCAGTTTAATAAAGGTTATAACTGCTGAGAAGGAAAGCCATAAATTGAACTTTCGCATTGGCTTTACGCCTGCGGAGAATTTTCCACAATATCCGGGAAAATGGTGACGATATAAAATAAAAATATGAATCTAGCCTCATTTGAACTAATCGAATTCGTTTTAAATTTAAAATTTAAAAAGAATAAAAACATTTAGACATTTTTTAAAAGGATAATCTCTTTCATACATCAAATCCAAACAAGAAAGAAGATCATAAATGTAGAAATATTTCAATATCGATTTATATTATAAAGATTTTCGATGCATGTACATACAATAAATTATAAATTATATATTTGGTAAATGTGCTATAGTTTGAGTTTTCTCACTGTACTACTCAAGGAAAAGTAGCTCCAAACGTGAACGAACGTCTACCGACGCCCTGGGGGTTTTCCATGGTTCACCTTAAACCAACAAACCACCTTCCGAATTGCTACAATTTCATCGATTGACTGCGCGTTTTGGTAAAATCAGTCATCAAATAGTCTCCATTCTCGAATACTCTAGTAATATAATCCACGACCATCACTTTAGTTTTCGACGTCAACATCCCACTTTTTTAAGTCGAATCTTAATATGATTCTTAACACTGCAGACTGAATGGGCATCATAAGATCATTCATATAAAACAACAGTGTGTAGATTATTCAAAGAAGCAGAAGAGACACCTACTAACCATCTTCGTTGGCACATTTGCCCGAGGATGTACAACCGTAGAAGAAATTCGACAACTGAAATCGAACGTACTATTCACGTTCCTTTGATGAACAAGAATTCACTGGAGTTCTGCAGAACTGGGGATACAATAGCACTTAAAGAGTGCACTACATTACACACCCAGACGTTACATCTGTATATTCCACTGTTCAAGAGAGCTGTGGGCATCATCGCATCCTACGTTGAGAAGGAAAGCTTCTCGAGAATCTTCCTCCATGTCAAATAAGTGAGTCTGTTTTGGCATCTCATCCCCTACACACTCTAGACATAAAATCACGAATTCTAGATCCATCCATTCTGTGTTTCCAATCGCACGATCCATTATGCTCTCTTTATTAAAAGAAGTTACATGATCCAGCTTCAAAAAATTACGCCCTAACGTCAATACTCTGATTAATTCCTTCTCAGCGTCTAAAAAGACCTGTCGACCTTCTCTCAGAGAGAGTGCGTACGATTGAAATGGATAAATGATTTAGGTGTACCATCAATAGCTGCTCTACTCGAATTTTCATATCTAAGTGATACGTTATTAACTTATTGCGCTTGATCAATAATAATTTAAAAAACTCTGTTTAAATTTGAAGCAAGATTAACGCCAAAATATTTGAAAAAAGAGAAGAAAAGGTAAATATATAAAAAAATAATGCACCCCTGATACGGTCAACCCTTGGGCTTGTAAGCACTAATTTTCTTATTTGCCCGACACTATCAGCCATTAGTATTGTTTCCTTCTTAATTCCCGAAAGAAGGCGAGAATAAATAGGCCAAATCGTACGACCAGCCTACAAAACCCTGCACACTCCTTAATTTCCTCTTGAAATCTAAGGTTATGATTAAGGTTAAAATGAGTCGGCATCTTTATGACACTGTGCAACCGCGGCGAGTATTGTTCTGTTATGCCTATATTGTTTCGGGATTTTCGTTAAGTTTTTTTTTGTTTTAAATCAGATCTCCAGAGCTTTGTTATAGTTCCCACTTATTTTTCATAATTTGTTAAGATGGATCTACCGTTTTGGCATGAGAAAATCTATCAAAAACAACGTTAGGTAGTAAACCAGGCAGACTTCAGAGCAAGTTGCATAACCACTCAAGGGATACCTTTATATATAAACCCCCATCATCTTTAATATTTTTTTCTGTAAGCCAGACGTTGGCCTTCTTTGTCGTACTGAAGAACATGAGAATGGTCATTCCAAACATTCGTTCGATCAAATTTTAGCAGGTACTTCATAGGACGGTTGGGCTTGTTTCGTAATATTACCAATATTCCTGTAGAAGATTAGATCCTTCCTTAATAGAAGGAAAAGTATTATCCTGGAATTTGAATATATAAATGCATTATTATATATCGAGGGGGTATGATTCAAAGGCAAGTGCATCGGGTGTCAGATCCCCTTGGACCCAGGCGAATAGTAACTCAATTGTGCCCTCGTGTTATTGGGCCTAGGGGCCATTAGACGGTCGAGTGTTTATGGAAGGGTCCCGTAGCTCATTATATTCGGTTAGTGGGTGGGGTGAGCGGGTGAGCCCAGATGTTCCTTCGGTTTTTACCATTCACCCATTTAACATCACAATACAATTACATTAGGCTCCCATCTTCCTCGTCGATATTCATCAGTCATCGCCGAGCTTACAATTTTTGCCTTGAAGTCCCGGCTCACCTGCACAGGCCCGCGGTAGTATGTCGAAGAGAGGGTGAACGTGGGGGAAAACAATAAAGTCGGCCGAAAGACAAGTTGAATAAATAATATGTTGGGAACGGAGCAGCTGATACGTGGAACAGCTGGGAGAGGGGGCAACAATGCCAACGAAACTTCCCTCTTCGAACTTCTTTCATTCCTTTCTTAAGAAGTTAGATTTCAATATAGACTGCTTTCCGTTTCATTCAATTAACACAGCCTGAGAAAATTATCTGAGAAGCGCAGCTGTAGCCGTCACAACTCGACTATTTCTACAAATAATTAATCGTTACAAGATATATATAGGTATACCATTGGAAGGTTCTTAGTTATAACATGTTTTTAGAGCAATACATATTAGAATAACTGTATTTGGTCTGACTCTTCTCGCTGGTTTGACCTGTATGTACAAATGTCGCAAAACGACAAAACCACCATCACATCGCAGTTCCCTATTGGAGTCATGGGAATTCCTCCAGTTAGCATTTCCTGGAAGATTTTCGTTTCTTTTATGAAGTATACAATTCAGGGATGGCATTAAGGCCTACATTGCTCAGAACTTTTCTTGAAAAAGAACGGTACTGAGCAGTCTTCTTTTCTATCCCTCGCCACTACAATTAACTTCATGCGCGAGCGCAAATTCAAAACCTTGGGCTTTAGCTCCCATACCCCTCTCCACAGAGCGGCGACCTGCATGTATGCAGTACAGTACTTGGCACGTTACTTTACTTACGACAGCTTACTTCCTTTGCGGACATGAGGAAATGATACTTAATCGAAAGGCATGATCTAAATAACCTGTCGCAGCACTACAGTTCAACATTTCAGTTCATTGTTTATAGCTCATTTGAACGAGTTCATAAAAACGAACTCCCAAAGGAACGACTTCGCTCATCTCTAGTCTTGGGAGTGATAAGTTTGACCTCACTTTCCCGTTGTGGCTCCTGGTAATCGAGAGGGATTCCTTATTCCACAGGATATTATGTTCCTGAGTTAGAGTTCGAATGCTTTTTCTGTTTTACTTCCCCTAGCATGGGTCATTCAACCTTCACATATCTTATACTCTACCATACCCTCGATTCCAGTACAGATACCCTTGACCTAAGTTGAGTTGCAGCATGATTCTAAATGGCTACATGATCAGGGGAGTCGCTAGTACGCGAACTTTGGACATCTGAACTCCAGCAAAGAAATGATAAGAGGTTCCAGTTTTAGGGCACTATCCGGATGACTGAATAATACCAGAATTTCTTGTGGGACTTTTCTCCAACTTTTTAGGAAAAACATAAATGTAAAAAGTAGAACTCCTTTCAAGTCCTCCTAACTCTTCCCTTACAAAGCCCTCAGCTTAAACCCCTTCTTCAGATGATGTAACGCAAAGGTAACTAAAGTAGTAGACTTTGCTTCAGTCCAGGTAGAGAAGGAATAAAACACCTCAAAATTACTCAGGAACGAATTTAACTATATGAAAAATAATAAATACATTTGGCGCCTAAAACAAGGTCTCAGAGAGAAAAAGCTAGATTAAAGACCAGAGTAAGCAAAAAGAGAAAAAATCCCTGGAAACTATACACAGACAAACACATAAAATATATCTTAATATATTGTAAAGTAATTGTAATTCTGCTCTGCTATCTCTGCTGGTAAATTGATGAGGGATGGTATACAAATCTCGCAGAGGTGCTCGTTTTATGGCCTCAACGAGAGATATCGCAAAATATACAATTATTCGATCTGCACGTTCTTTTTATTTACTTTTATTTGAAATATGTAAATCACAATGGACGGTTTAGATAAAAACCATCTTTCTTCAGAACCATCCAGATGTGAACAGCTTGATCGTGTCCACTCATCCTCATCTGCCGATCTTTCGTTCCCTTCTGTCTTCAGTAGTTCAGTCCGGACGTTGTGTCTCGAGTTGGACTTTTTGGTGGCTACTGGGGTATCGCAAATGATCGGGGACGTTCAAGCTACATAATACAACGATATAGATAATATAATAATAGATATAATAGAATACAACTCGGGCTACGGTCAGAGGCCATCAGTATCTTCTAAGAGGTCTTGATATTGAAAACGGACGAACTTGGCGGTGGGTTGTCCCAATGGTTACTGTTGGTTTTTTTTAAATTTATTTATTTATTTTTTTTTTAAACTTTGAACTTGTTGAATGAGTTCAGAGGTGTATCCATTGGTTAAAGCTTTGTCGTTTGAGAAATGCCTAGATAAACCTTAAAATAATAAAGCTAGGAAGAAAGTATCAACGTTAAACAAAATCTTTGATGTGCGAACGGATGAAGACTATCTTCGGCCTGTGGGCTGTCAGGTGCATTTCGCCTTCTGTGTGATTTAAGTGATGTCAAGTCTCTTTAATAAGATTGTGAGAAATGGGTGTGTTGAGGGAACTTTTTTGGGGGCTTGGTGGAGTAACACCTCTTGATTTTTAGCCCTTTTTTTGTTTTGAACTTATTTAATGTGTATAGCGTTTATTATTCATTGGTCTGCCTCATACACCAAGTCCGAGAACTGCCTCGATAAACATAAACATAAATAACGTCCGGAAGAAAATATAAACGCAGAACAAAAACTGATAAGAATGGATGTCGGACCGGACCCATAGGTGCGTGTTTGTTGTGGCAGGTAGATCCTATTAGAGCCATTGTCAAGGTTAGACAATGAAGCTGCATTAGTGACCAACAATGCCATTCCAACCACTTGTGTCCCCAACAAGGATGAACCACGGACTTCTGTCTCCATCCTTCTTGATAATTGTTTTTATCTTAGCGTATTTTGTTCCTCCAACCGGTAAAACGAATTAGGAAATTTTGTAAGGACTGATTCCAAGCCAATCCCGGGCTCAATAAAATTCCGGTGCGTGAGAAACGAAATAAAACAAGGGAGATTTTAAATTTACCCTAGATTAACATAACACAAAAGCGATTCCACCACTAGATAAGGTGGATTATTTTATAACCGATAAACTTAAAGATTACACATATAACCAAGTAAAAAACAAATCAATGGTGGGGAGATAATAGAGAAAAATAGATTTTTAGATCACGTCTATGATGGTAGAACTTAGTTGAAGTGGTACTATAACGTGAAGGTGGTGAAACGCCATGTGTCTCGACTAAACAAAGACAGATGGGCGAGTACCTCTCTCGGGAATCCTTCAAATGAGAAAGGAGGGCGCCAAAAAATGATATGCCAACGAAGGAGGGATTTTGTACGTAGCAAAGCAGAGATTATCGCTTCCATTATCGCATGGGTTTTTTCACACTTCAGTCGACTCGAAGGGAAAATAACATTTAATGACTTTTTGAACATGTCCCAACATTAATGTAGACAGACATGTGGTCTAATTTGTTTCATCGATGAAATCGCTCGTCCGTAGGTTGAAATGTTATTCAAATGCAACAGTTCAGCCGGGAAAATCCAATGATGTCGTTTTCTAATTAAAACTTTTACTTTCAGCATGAAACGATAATACTGAGATATGGATTTTGAAAATTTTCTCCTGAAGCTCTGCGGTGTGATGTACCTGCTATCAGTTCCGCCTATCCTCGCTGTTTTGAAATGTCAGACGCATCACGACATTAAATCCATATCCATCCGTATCTTGACTTCGGCCTTTTAGGAGCTTCTGGTCCATGGAATGAGGGTCACAGACTACAGTTCTATCAGGACAAGGCGAAACCACCAGAGAAGTCAAAATTAACGAGACTTGGCAGGATAGTCGGATAAGATAGGAAAATAATTGATTTGTATTTCAATAATAATAAACTTAATCACTGCTTAAAAAAGAAATATTTTCGCGAAAATATCAAATGTTGAATCGTCATATTTAAACTACATATAGTAATCCAAAGTCCTCAACGAGCTTGTACTTCCCCTAGTAGTATACAATGAAATATATACAGTAACAACATTAAACGAAATAGACACTTTATGTCTTGTTTTCGACCTTTTATCTGGTTATGTCGTATTGCGTGAGGGTCAACGAATACGGCGAAATGCCATAACCCCGAGAAGTCAAAACTAGCGAGACTTGGCGCACCAGGATAATCGGCTAAGATAGGAAAATTACTGATTTGTATTATTGCCTTAATAAACTTAATAATTGCTTAAAAAATTTTGCGTGAAAATATCAAATGTTAAGTCACCATATTTAAATTGGACTTAGGAATCCACAGTCCTCAACGAGCTCTCATTTTCCTTTGGTATACAACGAAATACATACAGTATTCAAAAGGACAATGAAACATACATGTGATTATACGTAAACGGTTAAAATGATAAGGAAATGCGGAAATATAAAGCGAGTAGTTGAAGGAAGTGAGGGGCATAGGATAGCAGGCCCGCATGAAATTGGAGTGAGAGGGAACGAGAGATAAGTGCTCCAGGAGAAGGGGCTTCGCTCTTGTCCGGCTACGTGCAACGTGAACCATAAAACCATACGCAATTTGTACAAGTAACACTTAAAAACAGCGGAGACAAACTACAGAGAAAAACAAAGCGCTGGGCTTTTATTGATAAAAGAATTTAGCTGTGTATATGGGGACATTGATATAATACCATTGTATGCTTTGAAGACCACAACCCGAATCTTTATCAACATCGAGTGGAAGCTAGTTGATCGCGTAAGAAACAAGACAATGTTTCCGATATTTTAGTCCTGTATATGTGATACGAATGACCTCATTTTGATGGAAACTTCACATCTAGTAAGAGAATAATGTGTGAAACGTGAGCTTTGATTAGGAAGCCATCAAAGATCACGACAAAAATTAAATAAACCGAAGAATAACTAAAGAAGTAAACTTTATGATCTTAATGGGAAACTGACCTGTACTTTACCAAGGAATGGAATGCGAAATTATACCAAACCCAATATTAAACAAATACACAGGTATAAAAGATACCAGCAACAACTAACTTACAGACCACATACTAAATGGCGACATTTAGAGTAAACAACAAACCTCACAAGAGCTCAAACCACTATACAAACTCACACAATGCCTCATCAAAAACACGATGGACATACCAAAAAATATTACCACAAGAATAAACATGGTTAAAATTCACACATGATAAATAAACCAATAAAAACACAAAAACGAACAGACATCTTAACAACAGAGATTATAGAGATACAGAGCGAGAGTACAAACTAATCAATTGTAATAAATTGAGTATAAAGAAGCAAGACAAGAAAAAAATAGTAAAGCGTATTAGACTAACATCGGCAAAACCAAGCAAAAACAATTAGTTGCTAAGGAGTAGAAAAAAAGCATTGGAAAGATAGGAAAACAAAAAAAGGAACAGACAAACATAAAAGTCAAAAGGACAAAGAAGAAAAATATCCTCAACAATACAGACAAGATTAATGTTACTCTGATAACTACTGATAAGCTAGGACCATAAACGCAACAACACAGATAGTTAGAACATTGTTGGCTTGGCAATCTATGCCGGCAAAACAATTATTATTGATTTATAATTGACTAACAGCAATGATATTGACTAACCTGCTCAATAGGACCGTTAATTTAACAAAAATAAATTTTCACCTAATAAAGTCGGTGGGAAAGTTCCTTCCAATTTTATATCAAGCTTAGTTTACAAGTTAGATAGACATTATCTTTCTCAAACTTTAAATAACATGAAGGTTTTTAATAAGAGTGCGGCTCGTATAACTACAGGATGGACATGTGTAGGATGACAATCGTCTTACAATTAACCTTTCCAACCTGATTATTTTCACTGCAATGGAGGTGTAACGTTAATCGCTGGTTTTAATTTTATCCGAAGTGATTTATTTTATACGATACAAACTGATTTTTAACCCCGAGTTAAGTAAAGCTTCTTTTCAGTCATTATTTATTGACCATCGTAGGGGTTTTGATGAAAGTTGACATAATTTATCAAAACTTGCCCATTTCTTTGCAATATTTAATGTTTACCGATCAAAATATTCTGTACACATAGACCTTATTTAGCAACATCCATTAACAAAGCACACAAACATAAAACACTAGATATTTTAATGTCCAAGAAGGCGTAAAATTATTTGAAATCCTAAATTTTAATTCCAAATGTGGCTTAATGAATTAAAAAAGCCAAGAAGTTAAGATATAAAAAAGGCCGTCTGTTTTTGAAGTTAAACAAAATGCAACCAAATTTCATAGATTCTTTAAAAAAGAAGACATTTTTCTTTTGTTTTCAATAAAGTGCGATTATTTTTGACTCGTCGATAAAAAGGACCGTCCAGAGACGTCTCGGACGTCTGAACAGCAGGGGGTCCACCGTGTGACTGAAGACAGAGTGGTGTAAAGTGTGCCCATGGCAACCAACATGACGCTCGGCTAGATCGATACAAACCCTCTGCTCCCTCAGGTGGTGTCCTCCCGTCCTTCTCTCTCCTTCAATTTACGATATTAACTTCGCCCTTGGAGTTTTCCCTAGTTCAAATTGTAAATTCGGATTGAAATTGAATCCTCGGCGAAGGGGATGTGGTCACCATTTGTCTATTTTGGAGCCTGATAGGTAAATGAGGTACAGTTCAGATTGTTTCCAACTATTTTTGGTTTAGTACTTTCAACTTTATGGTTATTGATGGCGAAGACATTTTTGCCATGTTCAGTAGTTACTATTCTTGCGGGTTTCTTTTATTTTAGTTGTTACGTCAAAAGAAAAGTGAGATTGTAGGTCTGTATTTGGTCTATGACAGAAGTTTCGGCTTCTCGCCATTTTCAGTAGTTTGTCAGGATTATTTATAGGGTGAGACTAGCACAAACCTCAAGAGGTTTCGTAGTCTCTTGTAGCCATTATAGGCCATTGTTTAGATTGTCAAATTTTCGCAAGCTCTTCCAGTCGTAGTCGTAGTCGTAGTCGTTATCGATAGTTTCGGTCGGCTTTTCTTCGTCGTTTCTGTCTGTCATATGTGCTTCAGCTTCTTGCCACATTCAGTATCTTGTCAGGGGTAAAACCAGGGTGAGGTACTGCCACAGACTCCTAGGTTTTCTACAAATTTTCTGCGCATCTGCCAAATTCAAATTTATCGTAGGCCTGACATTTATTTAGATGGTAGTTTTTTCCAGGCTTTCCTCCCAATTGTCCTTTGTTACCGTTTTTGTATTCCTATCTTCGATTTTTCTGCGTGTCGGATGAGTTGCGGCTTCCAGCTACACTCAGTGGTTTCTTGGTGATAAGCACAGACCTCGAAAGGTTTCTTGCTTTCTATCAATTTTCACCTAGCCTTAATATCAAATTATAAAGTTATAGAACGTATCATTTATTTAAATAGCCATTATTTCATTCCAGGCTTCGCTCTTATTTTTCGTTTTCGATCATTTTGGGATTTTGGGTAGGCCTGTCTTCGACTTTTTATCGCTATCATCAGTGTTTGTCAGGGATATGAGCAAAGTGAAATTACAGCAGAGACCCCAAAGTTTATTCAAATTTTCTACTAACTTTTATAATTTACCCGAAATTATAAAGTTGCGGAGGCGTATGATTTGTTTAGATCGTCATTTTTTCCTAAGATTTTTCTTAATTGTAGTTTAATCATATCCGATCAGGTAGGGTTTTCCGTTGGATCAGGGTTACAAACACGGTGAGGCTCCGACCAAACCAAATAAGTATCTTCTCCAAGTAATTTTCAGTCAGGTATAAATTTTGAGAACGTATCATTTATTTAATAGTCAATTTTTCCAGGCTTTCTCTTCCCTATTACTTTGATCGGCTTATCTTCACCATTTGGCCAGTGATACGCTCATGGCTATCTTGAGTGGTTCTGTTTCGTTCTTTCCTTTTTTGTACTATTTCATGTTCCTAGGTGTGTCCGTATTTGCCCACTTTTAAATTCAGAAAATGGATCTTTTGTAATGTTGAAAGGCATTGAATTGAATGTAGAGAGGCAGAAAATTCGCTCAGAATCAATCAGGCCGAAACGTGTAAGGCATAGCTAGTGACGTATATTTTTAAGTTTTAGTGGAAAACTATAAAATGCAAAGGTGGAAAAAGTTTTTCCATTTATATACAGAACTTATTCAACTCCTTAAAATAAAAAGCTGGAAAACCTCAACATCAACAAATAATCTCTATATTTATTCTAGACAAAAATCATTGTTGTATAAACGCCCCTCGGCCATTAGTCAAAATATTTTAAAGACAGATTTTATTAAATTCAAAATTTAATAAAAACAATAATGGTGGTAATAATAAAACCTGGTGGGGGTCTCGGGGTATCGACGTTTGAGGGGGCGAGGGTGAGTATGATGAGGGTTAGTATGCCATGGGGGTGAGGTCGGGAGTGTTAATACTAGCAATTAGACCAGACGCCACAAGTGGGGAAAAGCATCGGTCTAACATTGTATCAACCGCAGACTTTCATCATCAAACCGACCCACGGTCAAACGGCATGCTAAGTTTCGCATTGGTTAGGTGAAAAAGGTCGGCGAACATTTGCGGTCTTGGACGTGGAGTTTTGTTCTCACCAGAAGGATATTAAAGATTAAATTAAACTAGAAACCTATTGTGTGAAGGAAAATTCACAGCGAGGGCAGGCGGACCAATCGTTCTATAAATGTAGCGGTTTTATAAGTAGGATAAAAATTTAATACCGGCCAAAACATGATTCTGCTTATTGTATTGTACTGCGTTATTGTCAGTTTTAAAGACAAAAAACTAAGCGCCAGCCCAAGGGGATTTTAGGAGCAGTGCAATTGTAATTTCATGCTCTTTCATAATTCCGCAGCTTTCCAGGGAACAGGGGCACCACAACTCCGTCTGTGCAAGCCGCCCCTTGTCCTCCTCCACTATTTATCAGCCTTTCTCGGCCGCATTTGAATATTCCAGGCTGTAAATATTATTAAGTAGCCAGTGAATCTACTACATCTGAAACAACTGAGAAACGCCATTGCCACTGACTCATGACGTATCTTTATCATCATCATCTAACATTATAGACAATATGAACACTCTGAATCAAGGTTTGATCTTGAAGGAGAAGAAATCAGATTTCGTCGCTAATACTAAGCTTTCAAACTTTAAGGCCATCATCAGGGCAAAACAACCTTAATTATGTCTACAGATTTTTACAAGCGATCACAAATTTCCTTGAAGACCGATTCAGAGCACTGTAACGACACGGGTTTAGTCCTCGGCAATAACTTAAATATGTCAATCTGTAAACATATTTAGGGTTGGTTTGTCTTGATGATGACCAATAATAGATCGAAAGGATGGCAATTGTAACTAAATTTGTGCCCTTATTCTTAAAGGCCATTCCTTGATCCACACTGATCATAAAAGAAAAAGTGGTTGATACTTCTAATACAAAAGTTATTTCTGAATTCGTAAAGACATCAAAACCTAAAAAATGGGGTATATTTTTCTAGCCAATAATTATATCGCGTTTAAACAAGTTTTGGATTATTATTTTTCTCACATATAATGCCACAAAATCTACGTCTTATTGACACATGATGAAGAAGAGAAATAACATTCGACTGTTAACAAATACGAATCTTCTTCGATTAAAATTATGGAAATTTAATGGAAGGAAATCGATCAAGATTATCTAGATGTCCGAGTGTGGATCAGATAATTGCGTAAAATAAAACAAAATATACTAATCAATTTTATGGCGAACATACCGCCCACCAAAATTAGAATATTCTGCACCTGGAAGGGAACATTCCAGATAAGAAGCGAGATATCATTTTAGGCCAAAAGATGAAAAATATGAAACACAAGTTCAGGTGCAAGTAGAGATACTACTTGAATCACATGCACAAACTAAAGTAAGCGAAAGGATTTATATATATAACCGACATGAGATTGTTTTGATTAGGGCAGTTATGGATCGTTCCAATGTATAAAATAGCATCCCCATCTAAGTAAATGTATCTATTAGTATTTATTTGCTGGATTAAGGTCGATGCTTAATTATCATATAATACGGAGCGAGTAGGTTGGCCAACCGATATAAATCGTACTGATCAAGGTAGCGTTGGGATCCTACATCTTATGTAGTAAGTAAAACGATGATTCTCATGTTAGTGAATTTATTTATTAGCACGATATTACGGAATCATTAGTGTAAGGCTTCCATGTGTTCAACATGCAGCTCGATCGACTCCGATCTTCTCGATCCACCCGTTCTCGTCGCTTTTATCTTTCAAGGATCAAGAAAAAAACTCAAGGAAAATACGCAAGCCGAGATGGCATGTAAATATCATAGCAATGATTTTGCCAAAAATGTTGGATATTTAATAAATTTGATGATCAATTATTTTAGAGTATAAAACGATTTATAAGCGAGTTTTGGCCTTTACAATTTTAAAGCCTTTAATATTACCTTATAAGTAATCGTGTTGGTCGTCGAAAACTTGTTTGTACTGTTTTGAATGTATTACTAACTATATTATTTATTTTTAAGATTTAAAAAAACTTACTCATCGTAAAATTCCAACGAAAGGCTGATGAGATCGTCGGGCGAATAGATAAGCCTGTCGAGCCCGACGCCGCGGCTTTCTGGGTCAAGGTGTTCATCTGAAAAAAGCAAATAGTTATGAAACATTTCTCTACCTGCTATACAAATTCATTAATGAAAGTTAACGAGCTTAAAAGGACTTTGTTAACGTGCAAGTCGGACGAGAGGGGCTCAACGGGTTTACAGACGATTCGAACGAAGAAGAACCAGCCCGAAGAAGAAAGCTTAATTTACATTTTAAGGCTGTGTAGTCGTCTTGAATTACACAGAGCTTTGACATCAAGATACTATTTCACATGTAAGCATTTCAACGAGGCTTTATTAGCTTCCGTATCTAATTCAGCTTTTATTTCCCCCCTTTTATGTCCCTTGAGTCTCCCCGTATCTCGAAAATTATTTTATATAGTCTGTTTTCATCCAACTTAAAGTTTAAGCCCCGACACTGTTTTGTAAGAAAAAACATCTTTATTACCTCTATATGGATGATTTTTGTAGAAATCTCTTCGCCTTTGCATCTCGTTTCTGAACAAACCAGGAACGAGTTTGTACACGATATCCTGCAACGTTTTATCCAATCTGCAAAAAAATAAAATAAAATAAATCCTTGCAACTTCGTACATTTATGCGACATTCCATTTTTTTAATTTATATAAAATCTAATATTCTTCGGTAGCATTGGGTAATGGAGAGAGAGAGAGGCCCTCAAGAAAATCTTCGCCTCGTTAGTCCTAAACCCTCTTGAGGAGTGGAGGAGTGGAAAAAATAAATGTAAAATGTCGTTATCACAGCGTGAGCTGAGAGATGAAAACGAACATTACTCATAGGACAAGCCCCGAAGCTCGAGGCATCGAAAAACATCTCTTCCCAGCTCGTTTCAAACTTGTGGCTTAATTTAAATTGTAAGTTCATTGTAAACTACTGTAAATTTAGTAACTTGCTGACTTGCAAACAACATAAACTTGAGGGATATTATAAAACAACTTCAATCTGCACTAAAAAATTCTAATGATGACCCCTAGATCATTACAGATTCCATCACCAACAACTCGTAGATTGTTTAGAAGAGTGAAAGCTTATTTCGGATTGAAATAGCCGAAGGTCTAGATACATAAACATCTACAAAATTACAAATCACCTTCAAAAGTGTACAGTGACATCAGAAATGGGACTCAAATCGGCAGTCGTTGGGAAGGTAGGATTGACCAGACTATTCTCCATCCTTACAAGAAGAATCCAGAACAACTTTAAACTGACAAGATAAAGGATAAATTAATCATCAGTGAAATTTGTTCCTGTGATGGCCGTTCGCCACAAGTACTCCATCATCATCAACAGAAGTCTAAAGCAAAAATATTTTCCTTGACCTTTATTTTAAAAGCGATAATCAATCCAAACGGGAACAAGGAAGAATTACTCAACTACTTAACATCGAAATTTTTGGACGGCAAACCTTTTAACTAACCTAACTTAAGCAAAACAAATTGTGTATCTAGCCCAAAAATTAAAAGTCCCAGTTAAAAAAACACACTCTTCTTCACTCACTCATTAACAATGTCATTGACACTCGTTGACTACCATTCTTATTCTATATCTCGGTCTTGCATTATTCTCATTCTTTCTCACACTAAAATATCACACTGTCTTACTTAATACGCCAACTTAGCTCATTAATACACTCACTCTACACGTTCATAAGTATTTAGAAATAACTTTGCTCTGTTTTCCCCCTTCCTTCCCCTCTCACACCGTTGTGATCAATCGTCAGATATTATCCATTATTTCTACTCCTCCAACTATTTATAGTTCATCTCTTCGTCTTCAGTCATTCTCTCTTTTCTTGTTTCACTCTTTCTTCCTTTTTTCTCCTCTCTCTATCTTTACATCTTTTTTCCGATATAACTGAATATTTTTACTCCTCTAATTATTCGATTCACTCTCTCTCCCCCCTTTTTCTTTTTCTCGTTTCTTCTATCTCGCTCTTCCTCTCTATCCTACCTCTCTCTTCCTCTCTCTCTATCCTACCTCTCTCTCTCTTCCTCTCTCTCTATCCTACCTCTCTCTCTCTCTTCCTCTCTCTCTATCCTACCTTTCTCTCTCTTCCTCTCTCTCTATCCTACCTTTCTCTCTCTTCCTCTC
>CM077113.1:456521-543765 GCA_039619505.1 Cimex hemipterus
CTCTCTTCCTCTCTCTCTATCCTACCTCTCTCTTCCTCTCTCTCTATCCTACCTCTCTCTCTATCCTACCTCTCTCTTCCTCTCTCTCTATCCTACCTCTCTCTTCCTCTCTCTCTATCCTACCGCTCTCTTCCTCTCACTCTCTCTCTCTCTCTCTCTCTCTCTCTCTCTCTCTCTCTCTCTCCCCCCTCTCACTCGCTTTATCTATCAATCTTCCGATATCATCCAATGTTATTATTATTCCGTTATTATTATTATATAGTCCCAGTGGATAGTGATCAAGATAACTCAAGTGGTAGAGCAGAGGCGTATCAAGCCGAAGATCGTGAGTTCAAATCCCGCTCGTGCCATTGACTTTTTTATCTCAATTAAAAACCATAATTAATTGTAATATATTAATTGGTCAAGCGGACCACTTAATTAGTGAATTTAGTTATTATTATAAGTCAATATTATTTTATTATTCAGTACCCTTCTAACTATTAGAATCATTCGGTCACTTTCTCTCCCTCTCTTTTTCTTTCTGTCTTTCTTCCCCCCTTACTCACACTCTCTCTCACCTTTAATCTCTGTAAATACCTTTTTTTTTTAAATTGAATATAACTGCAATAAAATTCTTAAGTGTGTACTTACCTTAAGCTTAAATGTAATTTCGTGTTGTGCACCTGTACTTCACAGATAGGGCAGATGCTTTTCCTTTCCAACTGTCGGAAAATGCAGCTTCGGCAAACTGTAAAAGTGTAAACAATTTTAAGTCTTCTTAAGTTGATAACAGTGTATTAATTTTGATTCTTTTTATATTGAATGCAAATCAATATAATGGGGGTTATGATTAAGTTCCGAATTTATGAAAAGAACGGATGACTGAAAAATCTTAACATTCTACCGAAGTTTCAGTTTCGAAAAATTGGTTGGAGGTTGAAGTTTCGCTTCACTCTTCCCAGTAAAGTTGAAAAGCCCCGAGATGATGATTTTTATTATTTTTAACTATTAAGAGTAAATAAACCGTTATGGGGTTAAATAAAGACAAAATGTCTATTAGCTCAAAACTTTTTTTATTGAGATGATTTTTTTTCCAATAAACTTTTCGTTAGTATGTAAATTAATGCTCAATGGAATTAGTTTTGATTCCTAGAATCCTAGTTTATTTGGTATATAATTATGAAAATTGGTAAATGGGCCACTTAGGAGATTAGATTCATTACATTTCGGTGAAAAGATGAAGTAGAAATGTTGTTTGGGGTTGATATCATTTGTTAGGAGAGCAAAGATCTGCCACGGACTTAGCACGAGAGGTGAGATAAGTGGTACATCGTGCTTATCTGACATAACTGGCACGCCATCCCTAATCAAGTCGAAAAGGGGAGGGGGGAAGTCCCTTGAAATACAGCCCGTGCTCGGAGGAAATGCGACTTTAAAGTCTACGGCCGTACATCCCGGAAAGAGAAAGGACGGGGGGGGAGAAGGTGATTATGCTATGTATCAACACGACGCGCACTTCCCCATTATGCACCGACGGCCGTTTAAATTGTGATTCAGCCGTCGTAAATGGCAATTGTCGTAATTGTTAATAATTGTTGGTTTTCAACCGTAGCTGGCGATCAAAGGCTGACAATTGAAATTAACCAAACTAACTTGATCGATTGGGATATATAAATGAAAAAACTAATTTAATAATATAAACTAAAAACTAAGCATTAAACATAAATTAATTAAGGTAACTACAACGCCACACTCATTTTTAAAATTAGAAAATTTTTACACCTCCATGTCATTAATTAAAATGATCACTAGTAGTCATCTCTCCGAATTCCAGTGGTTTTATTGATTATATGATCCCCTTAATAAGCTTCAATGTATTGGAATAAACCTGGCTTAAAATGTCAGGGAAGTTTTTGTTCATGCAATGAAAGAAGGTTGTTATTGGTTCGGTTGTTAACGAATAAAGAATATAGGTTCGATTAACATTATGTACATTTAATGGAAGCGAACGGGACTAGACAGCAAAAATAAACAGTGGATGGCAAGAAGGATGATCGGACAGGATTATCACCATGCAATACGTGCAGGAGTGGGGAGAAAAATATTAAGAAAAACAAAACAAAATGAATCTAAACGATTTTGGCGCAAACATACCGCCCACCAAATATTATAATAATTTATGTATCTGGAATGGCACATTCCGATAAGAAGTGAGAGATAATTTTAGATGAGAAGATGTAAAATATGAAGCAAAATTTCAGGAATCGTGGAGATGGATGTCAATTTGTAGACATATGTAAGGTTGGTTTGTCTTGATGAACTTGTATATGTAGTTTGAAAGCTTGGAATTAGCAAGTAAATTCGCTTTCTTCTTCAAGACGATATCTTGATCCAGACTGTTCGTAAGTGAAAAAGTGGTCAGTGTTCTTCATGAAACGGGGAGATATTACAAGAATCACATACACAAACAAAAGTAAGGGGGCGTCGGTGGCCGCAAGGTTTCGTCCTTGACACGTCGCTCATCACTGTAAGGCAAAATGTCCCGGGTTCGAAAAAAAAAAAAAATTAAACAAAACCGAAATGAGAATTGTTTTCATCAAGACAGCTAGCATCGAATTTATGATACATAGGAAGGAAGTAGGTGGGCTAGCCGTTATAAAAATCCTATCTATCAAGTTAGCGTTGGGTTCCTCCATTCTATAAAATAGGATTTGCCTATGAGTAAATAAATTTAGTAACGTGATATATAAGGAGCTAGGAGATAGGTCAAGCTATATGAGAAACAAGGTAGCAGGTATAAAATCTTCTGGAAGCAAATGTATTTATTAGCATATGCGATTAAAACTCCAAACCATAATTTTGATATAAAGGAGGGTAGGAGAGCAAACCCTTATGAGGATTATTTCGATCAAAACAACTTCGGCCCTTCCATTGTTCAAGGTATGATTCACCAATGAATAAATTTATTTACGCTTAATTACTCCATCAACCTCCAGTTAAATAAGATTATATACTTTGTTTTTAAGTTGATAAAAGGATGTATTATTAATTGATATTTTAGATTGCGTGAAGGTCAAAGAAGAACGTGTCGTGTCTCTTAAGCTGCCGATGTGACCTATAAGGGATCTATGCAGGGAGCTTGTAGGCTGACCAACAAGCTTCTTTCCTATTTTTGTTCAGAAATAGAAACTTTTTATTGTATTCAGCTTAATTTTGTTTGTCTTGTTTTAGTGAATATATTCTAAACGTGTTTTTTTTCAAATTATCCGAATCTGGGAGATCGCATATGTCATAGATCCTTCCAAACTTGTATAAAACTATTCCGCGCGGTAAAGTGTAAAATCGAAAACGGCGAATTAAAAGTTGTATTTCTAAGTTTAGTTTAGTCTGAGCTTAACGAAGTCACAAAGGCTTCATGATACTTTCTTCGATCCACAACCGGAGTTACGGTAAGAAACTTTCTTGCGATACGTTTTAAAGCGTTTAAACATTTGAATACAATCATCGAAGAGCGTCGTTTCATAATACATAATTGGGGTATTCACGATCTTTGTGTTAACACTGTTAACTCTGTTAGGTCAAGAAAAATGATGATGTAGACTTGTAAGAAGCGGCTAGTTAACATTGCTCGATCTAACAGGCCAGAGCCAACGTTAGGTGTTAGGTCAAAAACGTAATCACGTTGCTACCCGTTAGGGCGTAGATAACTAACATGGCAGCCATGAATTTAACACGTGTTTTTGTTCACACATATTTTTATTCTAAAATTCGCATTAATTACATTTCTTTTGTTAATTTCTGACCTGACCTTATTTTCCCATGCATAATGGATACATCCTATAAAGTTGAATGCTGTTAGGCGTTAGCTTACAAGTTAGGTATGTCGGCACGAATTGAAGTACGTCATTTGTTAGTACTTTATGAGTGTGTTAATAGCATTTAAATGAAATGATTGATTAATTTTCCTTTTTTATTAACTTCTGGCATCTTACAATTAAACACAAAACAAAACCATAATAAACAACACGCCTTCAAGGACTGCTATAATTTTATTTTTGGTTCTACTAATGCAGCATACGAAAAAATAAACATTAACCATGATTAATTTCTTATTGGACATTTCTCTATTCGAATTAACACGAGTTAACATCTTACAAACATCGTGAATACTCCTACCAAATGAACAGACATTTAACAAAAATAATTATAGTTTTGATTAGTATAAAGTCTTAAACTTTGCAGGTAAAAAAAGACGGAATAAATCAAAGTCCTTTTCTAAATTAATTCCCCTGATTCGGAATTAGAAAGATACTGGCCGTGAGATCCACATTAACCACGGTTAACTCGGGAGCCGCAGGTACCTGTCAAAACCGGTGGCACGTGGGCAACTCCCCTCTCTGCTATTCCAAACTAAAAAGAAACAAAAGGGGGAACTGTGGACCAGTCCGATCTTCCCAGTCATCAGCAGTTCATCCGATTCTGGCGTAAAGACCGGAATGGTCAGAAGTATTTTGTGCTATCTTAGTTCTACAATAATAGCGCTAGTACATTAAATACTGCCAAATTGAACAGAAAGAGTTCTTGTCGAGATTGCCCATACTGCACAGAAACAAGACAGCATTTATCTGACATGCGACGGCGAGGATTGACAATCTGTGAAAGCGTTTAATTAATGAAACCCGGAACGAAAGCTCGGCTTTTACGATTGGCCATACTCTCTAAAGATTATGGATTAAGATTACATAAATTGGATAAGTATAAAATATGAATAATGACTCACACGTCACACCCGATCCGACGTTGTTCAGACATGAATCTTTAACGAGGATTTTTTTAATATTTTAACAATTGACGTCTAATTTGTACGGGGTAAAACAGGTCTAAGCCGGGTGAAAAGTAATGCAAGCAGAGAAAGCTCGGTGTGTCCTATATTAGATCTAATTAGGGAGCGAGTAGGCGTACCGCCGCCCCATATGAAAATCATTTAGATCATGATTGCGTAGGGGCCTTCTGTTGTATAAGTTATGATTCCACCGTGAGTAAAAGTATTATTATCATAAATACTCTAATAGGAGGGTCGATGCTTAATTACATCACATAAATGTATGATAAATTGGATCTATTAAGGGAACGAGTTATATTAGTAGTTTGATCGTCAGGTTAGGGCCTTCCATTTTTTACTATAAGGAATCAGTCTTAGTCAGTAAATATATTTATTACCCAAAATGTATGGAAACTAAAGGATCAATATTTACTTACTTCTTCGATCTTAATATAATGTTAATAATTGATATTTAGATTGTGTATAGATCAGAAATCAGTGTCTTGTCTTTTACGCAGAAAAGTTTGTTCTTTCCAATAGTACATCTATGTAGGGAGCTGATAGGCGTACCAACCGAAATGAGAAAATTTCAGAGTATTCTCCCTGTTATCTTTTTTTTAAAGATATAACCTTCTCCTATTGGATAGTGACATTTTGCTTGAACGGGATCACGCTTTGTGTGGGAACGGAAGAAACATCGCACAATACGTACGGTAAAGGTTTGAAATGTTGCGCCTACGCAAACTGCCGTTCGCAAGCAATGAACATCAGATGGATCTACATAGGCAACTAGTAGGTGTTGCAAGCAATATTAGAAATGTTTTGGTAATGAGAGTTTGAATATGAGGTACTTATTAACATGAATATGTGGTACTTAATTACTATCTATATCTAACTTTACTAAGTTGTATACTTTGGTGGGCAATGTCATATAAAATTGAGTTTCTTTAGCGTGCGCCCCTGGCACATAAGCCATATCACACGCGTAGATTCTCAAGTGAGGAGCGACTCACCTCCGCGCGCGGAAAATCTGATTTTTCCGCACGGATCGGTGTAGAAGCCCACAGTCCATAGCCCAATAGTAAACACGCTGACTTATCCCGCTTGCCCCTTCCGAGGAGGTGGGTTAACACCGTGCACACAACCAGTGCCGAGCGTAATGGGAACCGACAAAAGTGGCCGAAATGCATCAGCCAAGTCTCCCAACGCACTCCCTAGATAGAGAAGACAACTCTATCTCCCTGGAAGCTTCGAAATCTCCGGATCCGCTCAGGCCGCGGTTTCGATTTAAGTGGAATCTCTAACCACCCCCTAGAGGAGTACCATGCCTACAGTAATGGAAACCCAATGGTCAGTCACCGACAAACCCAGTTCACAATTCCTCACGCATTCGAGGGATGCCGGCATCATAGTCATAGATCCTCGATGGCTATACGCTCTCGGCAATCATATCCGCCCGATCCCTACGAGGTTGGGAAGTATTCGGAGGCGCAAGTACTACGACCCACAGCCACGAATGAGGCACAGCCTCTTCTTTATGTACCCGCCAGGGGTCTCACCACTGTGAGTCCTTACCCATGCAGCTGGGCTTGAACTTGGAACGAAAATACGCTGCCCCGCAGTACAGATGGTTATGCACTCTCCCCCGTCCGTATAAATAATATTAGAAATATATATTTAGACAGGATCCCCCTAAACGTTGCCGTTCGCGACGAGCTCTCAAGTCAGCAACTCTGTACTCTCGGCGTCCGCGTACGCTATACTCTTCCTTGGTCCTGTCGTCTAAATGCAAGAAGAGGCTGGATAACGCGACATTGCGCGCCAGAAAACACGAGTCCCGATGTGCTTTAAAGGTTTTGTCAAGATCTCAAGGGTACGCAATTATTTTGTGCCTGGAAAGTCGCCTTGAATCCAAGAGTTGGGAAGTGTCTACCGGAACCTCCTAGGAGCAACCTACACGCAGTCCCAGGATTTGGATTGTGAAAAAGGATAATTTTTCGCGATGCGCTTGCCCTCTCACACGTCCCACCAGCTGGTACGGCATTACACATTTAACGTTCGACATTAAAGATTCTGCGACATCTCATTGAGATCCTCCAAAAGCAACCCTCCGTCGAGCTAGATTCGAGTCAGTTCCCAAAGCATCCCAGCGTCCTTTTCAGAATGAGCCCGTTCAGCTCCAAAGACCCCACTGCGCAGACCCGGTTCACTCTCCGCTCTCTATATTTGGTAGACAGTGGGTGTACTTGTCTTAAGTTATATGTTTTGTAAAGGCAATGGTAGATTATCGCGTGGGATAAAGTGCAATATTAAGAAAGGAAATTCTATAGATGCTACTGGATCTATTCAAGGAGCGAGTAGGCGGTCCTGTGACATTGTCTGCAGCGGTAGATTGCTAATCGTGTGTGAATTCGAATATGTATGAATATCCTGTTCATCATGATGTGCATATTCTCGTTAAAGTCTTCCGGGTTTCTCATTTCCCCTTCCCTTACTGGCCTTCTGGATTTTTTAAGTTTTTATAAGATTTTTCACAATACTTCATCTAAGATCGGAGACCGATTCAAATTATTAACCTCAAGGTGGCTTCGGGGCGGAGCCGGGGTGGTCATAAAAAAGGGATTTTCTCAGAATTGATTTCTGAACCGAAGTGAAGAGGGCCGCCATTAAGCTGAGAACATGATTAAACCACATTAGGCCCCTTTGAACATTACAACCGTACCGTACAAATTTAAAACGGTGAAATTAAAAAAAAAAATCTTTTATATATCTTGATGATCCATTGTTCGAAAAATTATCAATACCTAGAATTTTAAAAATTCATCGAAATTCCATCAAGAAATTTTTGAAATTTTTAAGAAAAAATATACAAATGCCAGAAAATAAAAGGATCGTTGGAAGCATACGTATGTAAGACGTCCTCGTATGACCACTCCACGTACAATAAAAGGACCATAAAACGTGGATTTTATATCCTGGAGGGGCGATTGTCGTTGAGGGAAGGGGGCCCCGTAATCCTCGGGGAAATTTGTCACGAAGGAGTCGTTACTGTTACTAGGCCCTTCCGGAGATAATTGTCCTTACTAATGAGTTCTTTCGGTTCCCACAGTTCATCCTCGGCGCTTCACTGGTCCCGAAGGAAAAATTATAGCAAGAATTTTTTTCACAGACTATTACGGTGTAAGTTGGATTTAATCGTAAAATCAAGAAATTTTTTTTTGATAAGCGAGAAAAATTGATGTTTTCAGATTTCAGTGAAAAAGCTGGACAGATTAAGATGTCCTTGTTTCTTAAATCCCCATTAATGGCGGATTTCAGATTTATCATTGATTTTTTTCTCGATAAAGCCAAAAAATAAATAGCCCTCCTTTTATAAAAGTGAAAAAGTCATCAAGTTAGTGGAAGTCCGCTGAAGATAAGATCTGCGATACAACGCGGTGGGACTGTTATCATTGCAAATATTGACTGCATAGTATAAAATAAAACAGACATGGCGTCAATTTGGATGTAGAAACTTTAAAACAATAACAAAGCAGTTATTCACTCAAAGAAAGGTAAAAATGGGCTTTGAGATTCAAGGTATTGGGTGATGAATAGTTTGCTTTTGCCCTATCATGTCATCACAATTTTTTAAAAAAATATTTGTCTGCCGAATTTGACGGGAAATACAGAATGCAAAAAGAAGTTTTTATAATGCAGATGAAAAATATCCAACAAAAAACGTTCCGAGAAGTTGCCAAATTAGCTGAAGAGGAGCACAATGGAGCTTAAAAAGATTTTTCCAATTAAATGTGAAATAAAGAATATAAGAAGAAACTTTGCAATTGAATAAAGGACTGTTTTAACTTCGCCAAATTGGAGCTCGCAAGATATCGAAAATGATTTTCGAACCAAATATGAAATAAAGAATGCAAAAAAAGTTGTAATCCAGATGAAAAGTATCCAACAAAAAGAGACACAAAAAATTTTCTATGAAGTTCAGTAAAGTTTTTTATATTTTCCTGCCAAATTACAGGAGAAGAAGCTTATAAAGGCCTTTCCAAAGAAGAGTAAAAATAAAGAAAAAGCTCTGTGAAGTGAATAATGGTTTTTTCCCCTCCAATTGGCCGAGGGGGACCAAGAGGAGCTCAAAAAGACTTTTCCAAAAAAATTTAAAATGAAGGACGCAAAAAAAAGGTTTTTATAATGAAGATGAAAACTACAAAAAAGCTCCGTCAACTTGCCATATTGGCTGAAGAGGAGCCCAAAAAGTCTTGACAATTAAACGTGAAATAAAGAATGAACAAAAAAATTATACACTAGATAATAAATATCCAACAAGAAAAGAAACAGAAATAAAAGCTTTGTGAAATCCGTTAATTTTTTAAAACTATTTTTCTGCCAAATTGACTGATTGAGGAGCTTAGAGGGCAGCTTAAACAGGCATTTGCAATCGAATGTCCAATAAAGAATGTAAGAAAAAAAAACTCTGCGCAGTGCAATAAAGGACAATTTTATCAATTCCTGTCAAATTGGAGCTCAGGGATGCTCGAAAAGGACATTCTAATTAAACGTGAGATAAAGAATGCAAAAAGAAATGCTTATAATCCAAATTGAAAATATCCAACAAACAGAAAAACAAAAAAAAGCCCATCAATTTTTTCAACCTTTTCCTGCCAAATTGACAGAGGAGGAGCTCAGCGAAGTTCAAAACAACTTCCAAATCAAAAGTGAACTAAAAAATGAAAAAAAAAAAAGCTGTCCTACATAGGTTTTTGTCAATTCAAGTCAAGCTCACTTATGAGGGGTTCGGAGGAACTCCAAAAGACCTTCCCACGTTTGTAGGCGAGGCGCAGCCTGTCTGACAGGTAGTGACATGCGATGCCAGAAACATTCGATACCAGTACAAGACACCGGTATCGAAAGAAATGTTCTTTACTAGTTGAGTATCGACAGAAATTATTCGATACTAACGAGTACTTACATACACTTTGTCGTTTATTCATAAATGATCAACTCATTCATTAAGTCGATACTTGTGGGTAAAATACGCTCATGCGTTAAAACAAACAAAAATTTGCAGTTTTGCATATTTTTAATTTTTTTCATTAAGTGGGTACGTAGGTAAGAAACAAGGAAAAGCTGTCACCCCATTTCAACGAAATGTATATTTAAATTTTATCGTTATCGAGTTTGGATGAAAACGATCAAGGGGTGTTTTATTTTCAAATGGTTGAAAATATTAGACGTATTCCCGCACAGTTTACAAGAGCCGACGATTCAGTTTTCTTTGTAAAACACTCTTCATGCCTTACTTTTGGGAGGAGACTTGATTAGGTATCTATCTATGAGAAGGAAGTAGATCAAGGTACTTGAAGGCAACTATTTTTTACAAAAAAATTACTACGGGGAAGCATTACGAGTAATGAATTATCGGCAGGGTTACAAACCAATTCGAAATCTCGATTAATTTTATTGACACATCCCGTTTGTAGGCTCTCCTAACAGTAACTAGTCTTGAAGAACTTTGAAGAAAGGTAAGTTTCCAACTGAACAAAACAATTCAATATTACTTGAACTTCCATGAAAAATCTATTTGAATATTTTTACCGATACTACAAAAACTACTCGATACAATACTTGTATCGAATGACAATATTCGATACCAAAATTATTCGGTAACGAAAGAAAATACTCGATACTTTACTCATATCGATTGGTATCGCACGTCACCTCTGCAGGCCAAAACAGCGAGGATAGGCGGACCAATTTAAATTTAGCTTAAAGGACAGGATATAAGCACACACGGAAGCAACATCGAACATGAAATACAACTTTAATTCGAGGTGTTGGTAGGAATCGAACCTACGACCGATAAGACTTTTGTAGGCTGATGTTTAAACAGTTGAATGTTGTCAACGGAGATATCGAATATTTTCGATTCGACAACAACTAGTAAAAAATAATATGGTTAACAAGTTGAAAGCCACAATAATCAGGTACTTTTTTGTTGTACTTTGGTTTTGTCAGACCCCCATTTTCAGGGGGTCTGTGTGATTTCTGTTAAGTCAAGTATATTTTATAACATCGTGAGCGGTAAAGAGCATGTGTCGGCGTTTTCTTCGCTGGCTGGTACTTTCTGTGGGTTAAGAAGTAAATTTTTACTTTAGCGGATGGGAGAACGCAATTTAAGTAATAAGCCTTTCTAACTTCGTTGGTAGTCAACAGGAAAATATAAAACCTCTCTGCTCCCAAGCAACTGGATGCTTCCACTCGTTAAGAAATTCAGCACAGGTTCCATATTGTTACTCCTTGGAGATCGGTTTTTTCGTCTTTAGGATAATAATACATAAATAGGGACGGTTTACAGTATTTTAAGGAATTTAAAAGTTTAAATGAAAAATAAGGCCAATCACAATAAGAAGGGTTTATTTTTAGAAATTCACTGACGATCCAGGTAGGAGAAAGTGTTCAAGATTGGAGAGAGGATGATCAAGATGAAATACAAGTAAGAATCCTTTTCATCGCAATTTGCTCCAGTCGGTTTTTTACTCATCATCTCAATTACGTAATTCTTCAAAGGCAGAGATAGCGTGTGAAGTGATACGTCGTCCGTTATAGAAGGAGCTCGTCTCGTAATTGGAAAATGGTCTTTTACGACTCGGAACAATTCCCTCTCCCGTCATCATCCACGAGGGCGGGGGGTTGCGTGATGTGAAACCTATAAATGTACCTAGCCCAATTAACAGGGCGTCGAATGGAATTAACGCCTTTTAATCCGATCGTTTAAGCGTTCGAGGGAGTCGTTTATTGTTGCGGTTTGAACGTTCAGGAGGGTCTTTATCGGTTCAACTCCCCCCCCCCCCCAGACGATTCGACGAATCCTTTTCATAGCGATCATAGCAAATTAGCACGCTCGATATATACACTGGAAAACGCCAAACCCCCTACTCACTTTACACATCAAACGTGACTATTACTGACGTTAGAAAACTACTTCTTGGAAAGGAAATAAGTACAAAGGAAACATCCTGCGGTTGATCCTTGGATTGTTTACAAACATGGATCACAGAGACAGTTCCTCTTTTCCTTTTAAAAACAGATTCGAAATCGTTCCTTTGCAAATGCTAAATTTAAATCCAAAAAAATTCCTCGGCTTTCTTCGAAATCAAATAAAACATTTGTTTCAGTAAACAGTGTAAAAATTGTAATTAAGATAAACCCTATTTCATTAACAACCTAAGGCTGCCATAATAATAAACTATAATCAACTCATTAATTAACTATAATTGACTCATGCATGGTTGCACAATAGTATAAATTATTCATCCTGAACATGAAAATCGGTTTTCAGGAGAAAGAACGAAAAGCATTATGGATTAATTAACTGGTTGGACAAATATATGTTTACATGATTATTATTATGGTTTCATTAACTATCAGAACGACCAGAAAATAAAAAACACAGAATGAATGCTCATTGAAACACAGTGTGAAAAATGAGGTGAGTGTGAGTATGTATGCGTGTGTGTGTGTGTGAGAGAGAGAGAGAGAGAGAGAGAGAGAGAGAGAGAGAGAGAGAGAGAATGAGAGCGCGAGGAATAGAAACACAGAACAACAGGTAGAGAAAGACAAAAAGGAACGTAAGGAGATACCGACAAATAGAACGAGAAAGAGTGAAAGAGAAAGTCCAAAAAATTCGGACAAATATAGATAAGAGTATAATATAACAAAAAATATTACAAACAAAAAAAAGAGAGAGTCAATATGTGAAAGCCAAAAATGCGTACATTAATTATTCAGAAATCGTGAGATGTAGTCTGATACGAAAACGTAAATTGTTTGGCGGTGTGATAAATGAGCATGTGACATAAATAAGGGGTGTATAAATAGGAGATATAGGAAAACAGAGAGATTAAGTGCTCTCTACTAAGTAAAAGAAGGAATGAAACCATGTCCAAATCCAATTACCAAAAAAGTAAACTAATTGTTGCTGGTTTTTAAAACATCTTTTTATCTTGTTAGATTGTTTCCTCCTGCAGACAAAAGCCCTAAAAAAGAGGAAAGAGGAGGGAGAGAAGAGAAGAGAAGTGAAGTAAAGAGAAGAGAGCATGTATGAGATGGGGGAGTGAGATAGAGAGTTTAGAATAGCAAATAAAGAAATATTTTTTCTACACTATGTCACAGCAGATCGAATCTCACTATCTACAAATAATCATATACATTTAACGATCAGATAAAACACCACAACAAAAAAGAGGAGGGAAGAGAGAAAGAGAGGAGAGAGAGAGAGAGAGAGAGAGAGAGAGAGATCAAATACTCAGCAAAATTCTATAGCGAGATGCTGTGAAAGTCACGTAAACGTGCCTATTTTGAACTGGTATTAAAATGCAATTTAATGACAAACCCAAACGAAGCGATATATATGGTTCCAGATCACTCGTTAATACACGCTGTCAAACAGGTCAAGGTCAAATGTCATTAAACGACGAGAAGTAATTAAAATCGAAGAGGCAAAAGGGCGAGCTTGGAAGGAGGACAGGGGCCAAAGGGAAAAGAGTGAGACGGAGCGGTAGCGAGTGAGAGAGAAAGTACACCGTCGGAGGGGGTTTTTGATGAGAGGGGAGTCGAATAAAGAGGGATAGGGGAACGAGAAAGAGCGAGACCGGAGGGAGAAAGAGAGTAGATGAGAAAGCAATGCACCAGCCGGCAACGCCGCAGTATTGTTCACCTTCCATTCAAGTCTCTACCCTCCTCGTTCACGCGCCGCCGGCTACTATCAACCTTCTCGCCGACTCACAACCCATACCACCTCGTGGTTTCCTATCAATCACCATCGACTTTCCTCGGAATCTGTTTTTGTTCAGATCGACATACGAAAATGACCCGGGGGCGTAAATCCGGTTAAAATGAACCAGACGTCCAAGGCTTATGGGGATACATCATAAGTATGTTTATATTCAGTAGCTCTTATAATACAGCATAATAAGGACATTTCTGGGGTAAAATGATATTAGGGATGGCCGTACTAGGTAGAAAAAGACGAGCTACAAGGGATCATTCTAAAATCAATCCATATGAGGAAGGGATTTTGTTAAGATGTTCTTCCCATAATGAAGAAGAAAACGTTCAAGTGCTATATAATCTTCGGCAACCTCCCATGCTCCACCTCAAAATGAATTCTTGAAGAGTCTTAGATTATTAAAGAACTAATAGTAGGCCAGTCTACAAGCAGCCCCCAAAATAGGGTCAAATAAGTCGGATGGAATTGAGATCTCTTTAGGCCTGCGAGGTGATGAAATAGCAGCCTTTTTAGACCTTTTGACAGAATATCCAAGCTCATCATTAAAAATGATTGGGCTCAGTGTCTGCCAGAACAAAATTCAAATTGGAGAAAGCTTGAGCAAAAATTATACAACCACCTAACTTTATAATTTGACATCAAGGCTAGATTAAATTGGTAGAAATTAAGGGACCTTACAATATATAAACGAAATTAAAACTCATTGTTGCCACCATTTTGCGAAAGTTTTTGTCGTGTTTCAGCTGTATAGATGACAACATTCGTACACCAATGTAATCCGGTAAACCGTATAAATATATTAGATCAGTCAATGACGCACTAAGACTTATCAGCGACGGTTTCTCATCCCATTAAAAATGATTCAAAACACAAAACCTTCCGTCATAATAACGTGATTCGTCATAAAATCAAAACTGCATAACGCCAGTTACATTTCTAATCCGCGAGTAATTGCGTAAAGAGGAGAGAGTTCATCAACCGGGTATCCACTGGACTGGGACGGATCGAAAGAGTCCAAAGGGGAAATAAAAGTGGACAGGTCATGTGGTCATATAAAATTAATTGATGGAACCTGAATTAATGGAACCCCCGTATTTAACAGGATCTAGTACTGTAATTGTTTTTCAGGTCTTCCATCTTTTTAGTTCAGATAAGAGCAAATTATTCGTTCGTTAATGAACGTAGTTTATGATGATTTTTGTCTGTATTTCCTAGCTTTTTCGGTCTGTCAGAAGGATTTCATCTTCGCCATTTTTACTAAAAGTCTGATTGCCTTTTATACAACAAACCAGCTAGCAGACCGAAACAGGTCAGATGTACAGACCCCCTCCCCGATCATAAACCAACCTGCAGGTCTATCACCCCGCAGGCTCCACAAAGCATTTCCCTGTTAAAAACGGATACGGCGATGGTTATGTATGCTAAATCCTCAATGAAAATTCCTTAGGAAAACGGGAACGCCGTTTCTCCCTTTCCCCCGGCCCCGGCGCTCACCGGCACCGGCTAATTGGCACAGGAAGTCTTGGTTTGTTCCGGTATTCCCACAATCGCGTTGCACTTTTCACCTGCACCGCTATTTCGCCTTATTCCTCTCTAAGTAAAACCAATTTTGACACCGTCTGCAGGTGGGTTTTTATTTATGCGGAACGAACTCGGTTTTCCAATGACACCTGTTTCGACGATGGCATCTCTACAATTCTACTGCAGTTTAAAAAACATCTTTCTTCAAAATAGGAAAGGCAAGTTTTCACCCTCTTAGTGAAAACTGTAGCAGCGGAAAAATCTTTTTTTCATGAAAAGCATTTCCAGCTATTATGGAGGATCATCGCAAATCACCTAAAGTCTAAAACCTGGTTCTCTGGGTCTGTTCTAGCTGACCATCTTTGAATTAAAGTAATTAAGTACACCAGTCTCGATTGCTAACAACCAACGCCCTTTTTATCTAAGGTGCAAGATATGGCATTGGATTCTCGAGGCTTCATAAACAGATTTTGCCTCTAATGTTTTGAATTTGATATAGAGCGTATAGCTAGATCAGTTGTATATTCTGCTTTGTGGGGCTGCCAGTAATTTGAAATGGTGGAGAAAATACAGGGGCTGTTCGATGTTGAAAGACTTCATATGTCCTGGGTTATCTTCACACATAAAACTATACTCTCAAAACGGTAAGGCAAGGTGACGAGGCTAATCTTGCAGAACGGACAGGCCTATTTTCAATCCTTTTATCCAATATAAACCAGCAGGGTAGAGAAAATTACTTACAATATGCTCACTCAACTGAGAGTTTTTCCCTTCGAGACTTCAGAGAGCTTCCTGGTGTTTGAGCTTAAATGTAGATAGCTTTCGAGGCTTAAAATCTTTCGAATTCGGTTCGGCTCAGATGTTCTTCCTTTGAATTCAGCTTTGTTTAAAAGACTTTTGGCCGAATCTTGGGCAAATTGGGAATTTTAAATCTTGGCTCTTTACAACAAATCTAGTCTGATCTGTTAGGTTCATGGGCTTTCGTGCAATTACGGGTGTTTATCGGTTTGTATTATAGGAAATAATAAAAAACATTAAAAATATATTTTCTGATGAAATAAATTTTTTTCCGGCTAAAAATGCTGCTTACTAGTTGTTTCTCCATGTCCAATTTGATCAGCAGGTTTGATTAGAGAAAGAACCGTTATAAATACATGATTAGGGAGAAATATTACATTTTTTTTTTTTCAATTGAATATCAATAATTTTTTTGTTAAACTGTTACCATAAAAAATGAGAATCAACTGTAAAAAATAAGTCTTGGGTTTAAAAATCAGCCAATGAAATTTTTTATTTTGTTATGATTTAGTACGTTGCAGGTAATGATTTTTTAATCCGTTGGGGTTTTATTTAAAAGATTATACTGAATTTAATCCAACAAAAAAAAAGCCAAGAAGTTTGGTACAAAATTAGCATAATTTTTTCCATTTTAATATTACCCTCTATCCTAACAAACAGGGACAGGCTATGTAGGATTTTTTTGTGTGCGTGTAAAACCAAATTTGCATAAACCGGCAGGGCCAGTATGGTTTTTTTGTATAATACGATTGTGATAGGAATGGAAATCAAGTTATTTGTTGTTTAACGCCGGTGGTTCTCGATCCCCCCGCAACTGTTTCAACTCGGTTTCCTCTCCACCCAACGAACAATAACGTATCAATTTCGAAATTCCTGACTGACCCGGGCAATCACAACGGTGGGCTTTCCCCTTCTAGTATCATTTCGACCAGAGGAATTTCGCAAGAAACAGTTCTTGAGGACCGAGGGTAACACGGGCTTTTTTCCCAGATTGATCCGAGGGAGCTCCTGGGGCGCAATTTCCTCGAAAAGCGCCGGTCCGCTATCACAGCTTCCTATTCGATTCATAATTAGATTTCTTGACGAAAAGTTAATTCGTGCTTAATGAACTTAAGGGGAAATCATTGCCACTACAGAAATAGAGAAAACGCCACACGTTCATTTATTCTAACGTATTGACTGATAGGATTTTAGACAGCCAAAAGGTATTAGTATTCTAAACAGATTCTATCCAACCGAAGACTGAGTGAAGCAATAAATCAAGTAAACAGGTATAGGCTGAACGTTTACACCAGAACGATAAACTTGCCCCTGGTGGGTACCCCAGGACAAGTGTAACCTTGTAACAAGGGTAATATTAACTTATTTTAATTTTGCTGATTGATTTCTACGATTTAAACTACATGTGTATTTATATATATTTCTCACAATAATCACACCTGTCTTCGTTGTTTTGATTGATTTTACAAATTCTGTGGTGTGCGCAGCATCAAAGGATAAAACTCTATCAAAATTTAGCCGAACGACCGAGGTTGTGGTCTCGTCCGCCAGACCAAAATAGCAATAATAACAATTATCATAGGGTTGAAATGCCCAAGCTGTCGGATGCCCCTCCCCAAAAAACGATCATTATTAGCAAAAAAAGAAATTACATAATAACATCTAAATTTACAACGAAAAAATAATATTTCGGTTCCATGCCTGCTGTCATAAAGTAACGCTTGGACTAGAGGGCAGGAGATTTTGGAAATCATCAGGGAAATAAACAGATTATATTTCGTAAGGTATAACGAAAAACAAAGAAATAACCAAATATAACACAGAAAAAAAACGTATGAACAAAACAACAACCAAGGTTGCCAAATTAAAACGGTGTTAAAATATCTTAATCTCATTTAAGTTTTGAAATTATAAAATTTAGCCGTTTTTGCAGTTTTTTGAAATTTTGAATAATGATCCTCTCATTGAAGGGAGAAAAACGGAAGTGCCATATTTAATAAAAATGAAAACCTGTGTTGATCTGTTTTGATTGACCAAAAAAGTCTTTCAATTAATTGATCTTTATGTAAAGTATTGGCTGAAATGAAAAAAGTTGAAAAAAATGGCAAAAAGAGGGAAAAATGAATGGAATCGAAAGGTAGGTTGAGATGGGGAGTTGGTGTCCAAGAGGATCGAAGTCACGATAGCTCAAGTGGCAGAGAGCGGCGTATTAAGCAGAAGGTCGTGGGTTCGAATCCCGCTCTGACACTAGCTTTTTCATTTCAACTAAAACCTTACCTAAAAATTAAAAAATTAAATTATTGCATAGTTTACTGTTTTCGTGGTCCGCTCGACCAATCAATTTATAACAATTCATTACGGTTTTCAGTTGAGATGAAAAACTATGGAATGAAATATGGCGAGAGATGGGGAGTTGATGTCCGAGTGGATCGAGGTCACGATAGCTCAGGTGGTAGAGCAGCGGCGTATCTAGCCGAAAGTCGTAGGTTCGAATCCCTCTCGTGCCATTAACTTTTTTTCATCTCAACTGAAAACCGTAATTAATCGTTATTGCATAGTCTTTACATTGAAAAAATGTAAGTTAACCAATGAATTGTGTCTTGTGTTCTGATGTTCAGTGTGCACGGCTACTCATGTTACAAACTTTGCCAGTGGATTCTACATTCAAAATGGAACAAAAAACTCTTTAACTACCGTCCGAAATTCAAATGTTTCGTTGTTATTCCCCTTTTTCTGAGTTGTAAGATTTCACGACTTTGCTTCAAATAAACAATGATAATTCTAAAACTGAAAGGTTTTGGACAACTCAGTTGATACAATTGAAAATTAGGTTAAATGTCCGATAATATGTGATCAACATGCAACTTGTAAAGTTTATGAAATATGCGTTTTAGTAGCCAGAACGTTGAAAAATAATAATCATACTGTGGTGATTCTAAACAACCACGGCACAATTACACAAAAGACAAACTCTTTGACTGAGTGGAAATACTTTGATTGAATATATATTTTGCATTGTATAAATTCACTTTTTTCCACATATTACAAGTATTTGTTAAATGTAAACAATGTTTGTAAATGCCAGGACCTGAAGATGATCTCAATAAAGATCGAAACGGCACGATAAAGAAAATGTCTTTTTGAAACCTACATCACACCAGACCGCATCTCACGGTTTTGTTAATCATTACCGATTAACGGTCACTTATTAATACACACTAAACAATTATTTTTAAACCTAGAGACCAGCAAATATCAGATAATGTACTCCATTTAATATCCTTTTTAGTGGTGTAATTGCTTTTTTACTTACTTTTTTTCAAAATGAAGAAATTAATAAATGAAAGGAAAAACCGTGGATGACGGATTGGCAAGGTGGAGAGATGAAAAAAATAAGCTTAAGGAAATTTTGAATGAATTGATTAAACTTTTTTAATTTGGATTCGGAACCGAAATAGTGCCAATGTTTTCGATGGAGAAAAGTTGTGCATTGCGAAGGGTAAAGAGCATTTCCAATCAAAATTAAAAAAACGTTCAATAAATACATTCAATATTTCTTTAAGTTTTTTAAAAATTTTACTGTAATAATCTTTCTACCACCGATTTTTCTTATCGATTCCTTCATTATAAATAAGTAATTAAAAAAAACAGTAACACTATTTTGAAAAAACAATGTTTTTCCAGGTTCTGGTTACTAAAACGCTTAGTTCACCAACATTTACAAATTCAGTATCCACCACATCCTATTGTAAAATTAACCTAGTATTCAATAGATTTGTCCAAAACCTTTCTCTTTTGAAATTATCATGGTTTATTTCAAGAAAATTCATGAAATCTTAAAAAACTAGAAATAGTGAAATAAGTACCAAACTGTTGAAATTCGGAACATAGTTCATTACGATTTTTTGGTTCCTTTTTGGATGTAGAATCTGGTATTGGTAAAATCTGGAACACGAGTAGCCGAACACCCCGTATATACAAACACGAACAGTTCAAAGTTTTGGTATAGATTCATTACTACAAATTCACTGTTTAATATTTTTTATCGTATTATATCTATACGGTTTACGTAAAAGAATTTTAAAAAGTTTATAGTTACGTGCGGAGTTTTAGTGTAGCGTTTATTAGTCCCTCCTCAGGGAACAATACCATATGCCCTTATGATGAGAGACCAAAGAATCAGTAGGTTTAATTAAATGGTAAATTAAATCTCAAATTTGAGCCTAACGTCTCACTAGGATATCTAACACTAAGCAAATGGGATAGTCATTATTATCATCACAAGTATGAAAAGCAAGCAAGATATAAATTATGTCGTGAGATTTTTTCCTAGACGTCTGTAGGATGATGAACCTTTTACTTTGGTGTTTTCGAACCGTGCAGGTAATCGTAACGTCTGAGAGATTACAATGACGAGAATATAGATGTGTCCCGAGATGTTTTCCTAGAGGTCTGCCTCATTTACTTAGTTATAGCCGACCCTGTTCCTTGGTTTGCCAAATTATGGGAGAAGTGTTTTGGTCCTTCCAAGGACCCAACTAAGAAACCAACCCACATGTTGGGCGTGACGTTTGGCTAACTAAAGTGGCGAGAATGGCAAAATCAGAGAAAGACCAAGATTTAGCTTTGGTTCAACTTTGGTTTCCAAATCACCTTTACGTTCAAACTACGACAGTAATTTTGCTACGAAACAGGCTATGGATGGTTTTGTTAATTTGTTGACATCAATGATCACAAATCAGAGGTCTCGAAAACTGCGTATTCATCCAGACAATCGGCATATCAGAAGTTTTAAGTTCCACCAAGATAATATTATTGAAAACAAGTGATCAATGCTTTGGCTATGCTTTTTATTTAAAAGGCAAATGGAACATTGGTCAAATACAACGGATTCAAGTAATAAATTAATCCACAGGCAAAGCTACTAAGCATGACTGCTTGATAGATTAACGCAACGAGCATTGAAGGACCAGGATGGACAAACAACCAAAATATTGCACACCAAGAATATGGGAGGCAGAAAGATTTGATTAGACAAATGACACGTTTGTCAAATAAAAGTGAAGTAACCAATAAGGTTGACGTGACGTTAACACTTCTTTTTCAAACCCGCATGGGATCCATCAACACGGACGGCGATATACTATTTACTAATTATTATAGATTAAGAGAAAAAGTTCAGTTACAGGTTCCTCACCACACAGATACCAGGGAAATCTCGTAACTTGCAATTTGTTCGTTTCTGATCAAGCCTGCACAACAGTGAGTTTGTACTGTAATAAGGGCCTCAACTGGCAACACTCAGATAAACCACTGGAACGATACGGAAAGGCGTCTGACAGAATAAAACACACGGAAAGTACAACATGTTTTTTGTATGAATCAATTTCGACATCATTTCTCTCTTTCAAACGAGTTTTATTTTATCTTGATTGCCAGTATAGAGTTGGTATAAAATGGATAGACAAATAACACGCAGACCAACCAGTGAAAATGGCAGGATCAGCATGAATGGAAACCACCCAAATTTATTTTTTGTTTCTTCGTCAAATTCGCATGGGGTTTGGACATAGAATTCAAGATACAACATATGTAACAAGTCGTAGGTGTAAAGTTTACTAATTATTATTCAACGACAGTAAAATACATCAGCTACAAGTTACAGTTCGGCCGTTTCTAAGCAATCGACTGCCTGTCAAATGAGTGGTCACCAAAAGGGGCACAACTGACAAACAAAATAGACACTGACCAATGCCAACGAGTAATGCCGAAAAGTTCTGACAGGCCAAACTGTACGTTTAATTTTTGTTATTGCTCAAGGAAAATTTACAAAACTGACAAACCACGCGGAAACACAGGGATGCAAAAATTGAAGGTACACCGGTAAAGGTGAGGTATACGAGGTGAGGAATCATTGGCCTAAGCCCCTTCCTGCGGTGAATCAGCAAGAAAAACAGCGAGACCGACTTCTTACTCTGCACACATCAACCTTGTCAAACCTACTCTTTCCATTAGAATTTCACTCTGACTGAGCTTTGAACACTTGAACCATAAAATATTTTTTACAGCTCTTATCAGTAACAACTTCTACAGTAGAAGTAAATTTTATAATATGAAAGTATTTATTCGCTCTTTAAGCTAGCTTTTTTTTTACAAGCCGAGTTAAACTTGTTAACGCGACGAAATCCTCCATAGAATTGTTGGCTTTTTTACCGACCCACCGAATTCCATAGATGTTAATCTGTCGGAACTGGTTTTCTACCGAGGGACCCTACAGGCGGTACTCCAAAAAATCAGTCAACAATACAATAATATCATCCCCTCTCCCACTTCGGCATTGATGGCGTGCTTCACCTTGGCACATATAGTCTCAATGGTCAGGGCCAATGAATAATGCATGAACCGAGAATGAAACCGAGTTATGGCTTAATAAATTTATGCGGTCCACAGGTGACACCGGGAGGAGAGATACGTTCATTCTAGATCGTTCGGACGTGACCCCTAGCCGGGGGCGAACAGGAGTTGGCTTCTTTATCTTCGTCGACCATATTTATACATATATCTTTTTCGTTTCATATACTAGAGGGGGAAAGATAAAAGTTTAATCATGAAATTCAGTATTCTTCGGGTCCGCTGAACTATCGAACGGTTATGTTTTAAATCCTAAAAAGGTAATAACTTTTTTAAATACAGCAATGAAATATTTCCGGTAATTGTAACTAATATTGTTTCGCAGATCCTTCAAAATTCCAGGGACCCAAAGTTTAATTAGGAGAAAGAAGCTTTTTTAAAACCTATGAAAGGGCGCGATTAACAAATAACACACAGACCAACCACTTCTGAATGGATGTAAGCCGAAAGAAAGTTAGGAAATTCAGATTAATCGTAGACTAAACTACATAGTTACTATAGTTTTGCTGATGTTCCTAAAGAGCAAGTGGAACACGACTGACAAAATTGGCCACTGGCGAACCATTGGGGCAGTCGTCAAGTCTGACAGACCAACGCAGCGAGAATAAAAATACCAGAAACGACCTAACTACTATACTAAAGCTAACAGGCTGGGGATAGTGTTATGTACATCGATAAAAGGACACGATTGACAACATAACCAGACCAACCACTTAACGTGAACTGAGGTACAAACAACGATAGTCAAACCACATTAAAAATTCCATAATAGATGAAATTTCTTTTGGTGTATCCTGATGTGACTACATAAAAACCGACTTAATTGGGAAAACGGCACAACCGCTAAAACGGGCTGCCGAAACGCGCCCGACAGACCTAAAATAGAGAAGCTAGTCAAACCGAAATGATCGGAAACCTAACTATACATTCTACAAATAATGACATTATTCTAGACATTTATTTTGGTCTATTCTGTGACTACTAAAAAAAAGGGTCCTAACTGATAAAATAACACACAGGAACAACAGAAAGAACAGTACAATAAAAAGACTCGGATGAGCAGATAGGTCTTAACTTCTATGTATGGTTCTGATAGCCTGTTCATAAACCGATAAAGGGACACGTTTGACAAAATATCTAACAGACGAACTACTGAAAAGTGGATTGATGCCGAAATAGAGAAGTTAATTAAACCAAACTGATTAGAAATCAAACTATAGATCTTCAATTAATGGCAATGTTCTGGACGATCATTTTAATATGGTCTGGTGTGGTTTATTAAAACGGGATGTAACTGACAAATCATCACACAGGTCTGCCAAAACATGACAATTGGTCTGTCCATAAATAGAGTATTTCGGCAAGCCAAAATGATCCGATATCAAGCTACATGCTCTACGAGACTCCTTTAAGATGATTTCGAGCTGTGTCGATACAGAAGAAGAATGTAACAGAACGAGCAAACTAGTGAAATCGGCAAGCTCAGCCGGACCAAAGTGTTAGACATACACGGAACAAAGTTCTGTACAAAATTAAATATAATTAAACCCTTTTCTAATACTGTATTTAACGACTACTTAATTCTTTATAGTTTGTACTCTAGTGATCATTATTGTCAAATCGCCGACAACAAGCAGGCTAAGATTCACCACTAATATAATGTCTGATCATTTCTTATTTGTACATATTAACAATTTTGTTTTTAATTAATAAAAGGAATTGCGCTTCTATTTTACAAAAACTCAATTCTTCCACTAGATTTTCTTTTCAGAACAGACCCTTAGGTTTGAATTAGGTAGAAATGTTTGTACGCCGAGTTATACGAAGGAGGGGTTATACGCCGTTAATTATGACCACTTTTTAAACATTAATAGGACAATTAATAAGTCTGGAAGAGTGAACGTGACTTTCGCCCCAGAATTCAATCTTCTGAAGATTTTGCCCTCAGGGACAGTGCCAGTAGACGGACTGGTTACCAGTGGTACGTAATATGAAAGTTCCGGTACCACCAGGTATTATTAATGAGCCCCTGTGCGGTCAGGATGACAGCTGACGTCGTTCTGCGGCTCGAGTTACCGCACTGTCCCATCTGGGCTGTGTACGCCCTGTACATCCGTGAGGCTAGGGGGGTCTATAGGCCTTTATGATAAGCGGTTATCTATCTTGTATTTTATAATCGTCATGAGTCATCAAGTCTGGCCGGGAGCAAACGAACCGACCGCACACTTTTTTCCCTTCTATAAATACTCCCACTATATCCGTCTTGGGAGTTCGGGCTAACATTTGGGCTATAGCAGCCCCGTTGGTATTCAGGGTGGGGGTTTTACGACGATCTGGTCGAAAATGTCCTTTTTTGCAGTATAATTGTTTCGAGCCATGAAATGGGCTAACATGAATCGCATTAAAGTCTGACGTCATAGAGATATAATCTCCGCTTATCAACGGCAACGTCAGGGGCCTGCGGTTGGAAAAGCAGAAATAAACCCGAGACCAAATAGCTTCCCTATAGACGAACGGTTATGTAGAATAATATTACATTAAAAGTTTTGTAAATTACAACAAAAATCATCCGTCAATTTTTAATCATTCAATACTCTTTCATAGGTTAAACATTTTCTTCATACAGAATTCAAGAAAAATCATCAGTTTTAACTTTGATCAAAGCGCACAAATTTAATTCCAGTCATGAAGACACGATGAATATTCATTTACGTGGCCTTTCTTCCAAGTTTTCTAATTATTGTCGTATAATCCAGTCAAAAAATATTCAACGATCGAGATTAATATTATCGTAGGGTAGGCAAATACGCGAAATATAGCATTTCTTAGAACATTACGCAATCTAAAGCACAATCGCAAAAACAATTTCAACATTTATCTTATCTTAAACAAAATTACAAATTGAGAACGCTAAAAAAAGCGTTCGAGAATTTTAAATCAAAATACTGGGTAATAAATTTTGCTTAATAGATACCATTAAACTTTCTATACGTATTTGGACCTTTAGGATTACAGAATTTTTTACATGTTCAAATTGGGCGCAGTAAAATCTTGTACAAGGTTAATTTACAGTCGACGCTCAGGACGTATTTCGGTCCTAAAAGTTTTCGTAGTTGTCCAAATCCTCATTTAAGTGGTGTCGCTTAAGTCTTATGTGCACCTCATCCGCAACAGGCCAATCGATAACGTCTAAAATATTTTATTTGAGTAGAAATTGGTATCTTTTTGTTATCGGTACAGTCGGGACTGTTTTTTCAATATAAAAGTGCATTGGGTACAATTTTCTTCATTCACTTTTTTCTTACACATTTGCACCAATCTTCGATAACCGATAACCAATCTTGGATTTTTGAGATGGATAGGATTCAAGCAAGAAGATAAAATTGCTTTATGAGCAGGCAGGTCAGCACTATAGATAATGTAAAAGATGGGACTTAGAATGCTCCCTTGTGGGACGCCGGCTGATATCGGTCTGATTTCTGAGAACTCGTTGCCGCCGTTTACTCTGAAGCACCGGTCTAAGGTCGGATTTCAGGATAAGATAACAAAGAGTGGGGTAACCATTAAACGTTTATACCCTGAGGACTGTTCAGGTTTAGTGAAAATAAATTAATCGCTGGCCGACGCGCCAATATTTTTCATTCCAAAAAGCTCCCTTTTATCGTCCCCAACGATTTCTATCTCAGACGTCCATCTCAAAGGACATTTTGTTACCCCATAAAATATTTCCGTCGGAATTCTCTTCAACACTATCAAACCTTTATTTGAATCGCAACTGGCCGAAATGAGATTAATTGGGGCCTTTGTCCCCAAGTGATTTCACATCAGATAAAACAGGGGAAAACTTTTATCCAGCTCGCAATGGAAATTTTCTAACAGTTAGTCATCTGAGTTAGAGAAAAATAAATAAATTCACTTACACGAATGCAAGCATTCGGCGATTGTCGTCGCGTCCACGAAATATCCATGGCAAAGGACGCAAACCAGATGCGGGTTGACGTCCGTAAGCTTTGTTCTACTGCCCTCCATTCTGAAACAAACAAGAAAACATTTGAAATAATACTGTTAAATAAAAGGTAGCTTCTTTTGATACAAAACTATCATTAAAGCGAAAACAAAATCAGAAAAATAATATCCTAATATGTGTCATTTTGGAATGTACAACTTTCATCGATAGATAGTGCAATAACTTCATGGAAATATTGCAACCTGATCTTCTCTGATCATTCCAGCCCACCTAATCTCACTAGTTTTGCTGTACTTAGTTAGTTAGAACAAGCCGACATCGACCGTCAAAAACGAAATGGACAATGGTTGGGTTTATCACTTTCAAAGCTGCCCTGCTGCTTAAAAATGCATTCTGTTCATTTCCCTCTACACTCCTATAGTTTCTATTATCTACTATCATCATTATATACCTAATGCTATCTTTATATATGTATATAACAAACGATGTATGTCATGTTTTATTGTCTTTCTGCCTCTGTCCTGTAGATCTCTGTCTTTCTCTTGTTTCTCTTTCTCTCCCGCTTTCTCTCTCTCTTTTCTATCAATCATAGTGTTTCTCCCCATTTCTTTGTCACGTCTGCCTCTCAGGCAATACGTACATATTCAATGTATGAAAATTTCATAAAGTTGGTTGGTTTATTGGTTTGCCGGGGTTTTTCGACTATCAACTTAAAGAAATTAAAAAAAAAAAACCATTAAAGATCTTGACGGATGACGTTATAAGCAGCTTGTTTCATATAAAGTTACCAACCCAGTCAATAGTACGTTTAGTTAATATGTAGCTTATTTTCGAAAACGAGACAGCAGATTGGAGTTTTCGCGAACGCATTTCTTCCGGGTCCGTATATCCTCGCTGTTCTTATATCAGAGGAATGGACTGTACTGTCATACATAGTAATACCCCATGGGTCATTGTATAAGCTAGAATTTTTCTGTATTCTCGTTTTCTTCGGTCTTAGGAATACGTGTATATAAATAGATGCAAGCCTAAAATTAAATTGGACTCAGCAATGTAAAAGTTAACCAACTTTATCTAAAAAATTCTTGGTACAGAATTTCATCATTTTCTATTCATGTTCGTAGTAAGTTAGTAGATGGTAGCATGTAATCAGTGTTAATTTATGTAGCTTTAAGCCGATTACTTAAGCTTTTTTCATATTCATTTTATCTGTATTAATGGTTTTAATTTTATAAATGGTTTTTAATATGGAATTAAAATATTCAATGTATGAAAATTGCATACAGTACGTGCATGGTTTATCGGGTTTGCCGAGGCTTTTCGAATGGGGACATCGTCGTAAAGTCGCTAACCGAAAGTTAACCCGGTGGAAATGGGGTTTATTTAAGCACTTTACCCGTCCAAGTGAAGACAAGCGATTAAAGGAAGAAGGTAAATGTTCTTGGGATGTGGGACAGGACGAGAGGTGGATGAGCAGGCGGGAGTCTCGTCGGTTCCGCTCAGCCGTGAAACTAAGTCAAGCCGTGTCACCCTCCTTGGAATAAACTTCGCTGAATTATTTATCAACTTCTAGGCCCAAAATAGAACACTTTACACGGTCGCTCCTGAAGAAAATTTACCTCAGGTGGGGTTGACTTTTGATAAATATTAAATTTCCACCCGCGTACAAACGGTATTGTTGAAGATTTTTATCCTATTTGAAGTTAATGAAATTTAAACTAAAGGTTCGTCACCGCATGTTAACAGTGTTAATTCTAAAAGTTCGTTTTTCCGCGTTCCCCGGGTTTTCGGCGTCCATACTTTACTCTATTTATATCCCTAACCCATCACTTAAAATATGAACACCGAATCGCGTCTGACTGACCAACATAACAGAAACCGATGAAACAAGTCGTTTATCAACCCTCTAGATATGATTTAACATTATTAACTCCAAAAGCTGGCTTTATTTCTGATGATTTTGGTCTGCCTATCCTCATTGTGTCTATCTGACTCGTTTCGGGGTAGATAGACGGTATTCAACGGTTGACCTCTAGCAATTCTTTACTGTTATCCTTGACACATTACTGTAGATGACTTAAACATCAAAATGCATCAATCATACAGTCAAAAATAATCACAAACGACACAGCTACTGATTCATCATTGTCAACCGATTTCACCTTTAGATATTTTTTGGTCTGCATTTTCTCGCTGTTTTGATCGTCAAATGCAGTTTGGTGTTACACATCCTGCAGTGCTGTGTCAGAGCCTCACCCTGTTTATATCCTTGAACTATTTTAGATGCAATACCGAAGCGCCTCTGACTGACCAAATTAAACGGAAACGAGGGAACTACAGGTATATCAGAACTAAAACATGATTTAACCTTATTAGTTCGAAAATGTGGTTATTGGTCCTTTCAGATTTTTGATCTGTCAGGCGTGTTTCTGTGTTTCGTCATCAATTTTTGAAATCTGAGTCGATGCCATTTTATCCTTTAATGGTCTTATTCAACAACAAAAATCGGCCGATTTAACTTCTAGTACGGCGTTTCCCGATTATTTTGTTCTGCATAACCTCCCTGTTTTGATCTGTCAGACGTGTTCCGTGCCGTCTTCTGTGGTGAGTACGTGCCCCAGTCCTTTATCCTGCTTACATCCTCAAATCACAAAATATGGCGACCCCTGACTGCGATGATATACTATACTTCATTAAGATTGAGGATACAAAGTTCATTAAAATAAGATTGAAATACCTCAGTTAAAAAAAAATTAGCATTTTAACAAAAAAGTTTATCTTACTCATTATGAACAGTTTTTTTTTTAATCAACAGCGTTTGTGCGATCTGAAATGCGATATATTCTGCCGTAAAATAAAAGAGGTAATTAAAAGACAACAAACTGTCACCCACGAGTAAATAAATTTGTGGACGTTAGCACTGTTTCCTGAGGTGGAAGATGGGGTATTTACTGTAGGAATGGTAATCCGGAGGTAAACAGAGGCGCCGATCGATATATAGAGCCGGTGGAGGGATCGTGATAAATGAAGATTACCCTCAAAGTGTCAACATAGCCCGAAAGGGGTAAACCAAAACCCTCGGCCGTCAATTTCCCAAAAAAAGAAAAAATCATATTATACGAGATACGTTTCAGGATAGGCAAGGTTTTCCGAGGAAATTAACAGTTGAGGAATAAAGCCGAATAGGGAGGTGGCGCCGCAGGATCCCTTCTTAATTTACAGGAAAGGTTTTTCCATTTACTTAACCTAATGTAACTCCTGAAGAGGAGGGAGTTGTAATCTAATAGAGAAGACAGAATGGGACGCCTTAATCACCTTTATATATAGGAAGACCATCTCTGTTTATCGTCCCACAGAACGACCTTTAGTTTGAAAAATGAAAGCTCATACTCTATTTCTACGTCCAACCTTGTAAGTCTAGTAATTTACAATGGTGTTTGCCCTTAGATCTACTTCATGAGTTTTTTATTACGTCCTGAATGCATAAAACCCGTTAATATTTGGGACAAAAAATTCAAAATTACAAGTTTTACACGGGCAATTTTATATATATACACCAACCACTGTATTAAAAAACGTTAAGATGTAAAAGATCGCCAAGTGTATCACGGAGTTTTTGTTTTATTACGTAGAAAAGCGATATCTTCTCGATCTCATCAAGCGACATAGTAACTGGAGACGAACACGTATAGCCATCTCCCTGTTCTCCATGGATTAGACTGGTTGTGGATGAGAATATTGGAAATGGAAGCGGGATGAAGAAATCAAATGGTAATTTACCCTGGGCTCATACGCAGCCAAAATGCGTTCAGCATACCAATACGTAACGGTTTATCGAATTCCTACTTTTCCCCTCTCGATCTGGCCTTATTTCCCAGAAGAAATCGCCTTATGCATACATCATTAACTTCTTTTGATTTAAAAGTCTTGGCTGCTTATTTCAAGAGTTGGAATAAGGCCTTTGTGCGTCGGGATTCTTATCTAAACTTGTTTATGCTAAGAGGTGTTCTGTTTTCCTTGTGCCCACGAAACAAGCCAGGTATTGAAAAGTCATATTTTGTATGTATACTCTTTCCTGGCGCCACGATAGGCGGGAGATGACACGGAAAAAGTACGATTTCATATTTAGAATTTCGCTTGGAATGCAAGAAGTAAGGAAGATGAATTTCAATGAGGTTCTACAGTAAACTATACAATAAAATTCAGTATAATCACGTGCTGACCAGGGAATGTTACATTCCAACTAGAAGACGGTGAACGCGAAGAAGCTCAAGGATCAACTTGCCGACCAATCTGGTAATAGGGTTAGAAAGACTTCGCAAACTTTACAAAAAGTTTAAATGATGTGAGGAACTATAAGGTATAATAAGGTCATGTGATGAAAAGTGGGTTTCTGGGCAAATGATTGGGTTTTGATATTCGTGGATAATGTAAAAATCGAGGTTTCCCGGTTTCAGCATGATAGTACGAAAAATGTCCCATGTTCCTGATCGAGGTTCTATGAACATGGAGTCTTTGGAAAGGCATATTAATGAGGTTCTGCAGGACAGGTATAATTATAACCTGCCTGAAAGACTGTTGGTTGTCATCTACAAGTCGGAGGTGAAAAAAGGCTGAAGACTGCTCTCGGACCGACTTAACCCCGAGCAATCCGAAAGGGGTAGATACAATTCGCGATATTTATGAAAAGCCGATGTGACTAAGCGGTGCCTTAAGATGTTCATATGTGATAAAAAGGGGGGGTTTCTTCTTAGGGCCTAATCCTTGTGATCATTGGCTATAAATCGAGATCGAACGACTAAGAAAGAGTTATCAATCAAGAGAATGTATCTGGTGGCTCTTCCATGTATTTTATGTCCTTGGAAAGTATTACGGATCCAAAAAAATTATCGATGAGTACTGATGAGTTTCTACTGAAAACTGAATCATCATAAACAGCCACTGGCGTACCATTCCAGGGAAAGTGCCCTTTCGAAAAGCACTCTCTTTTGCAAACCACAAGACAAGCTGATGGTGGAACGCACATTTATACAGCGGTATATTTATTCATAAATAGGATCTACTCTATCGGAGTTCAGAAATTCCAGAAATTTACAAAAAGTCACGTGAGATGAGATTTTACCGAAAATGAACGCAAGGTTTGATGAGTTGGTTTGTGGTCCGATCATGATTCTGGTGGCCAATGGCAAAATCGAGGTTGAATAGCGCAGTATGAAAAATATTCGTCTTATTGTTCTTTTGGACCTAAGAAAAAGCTATACGTCAAGAGATCTCGCAACTATACGACCTCGGGAGGCAAAAATCCCAAGAAAAGTATCAATGCTTATTGATGAGGTTCGATAGAAAATTTTATAATCAAAACATCCGCAAGTACTGGCGTACTTTTCAGTGAGTATTATAAAAAAATCCATTTGTCGCTATCTAGAAAAACATGGTGAAGGTGAAAAAGCCTTTACCACAAATGAACATACTCTAGCGGAGTTTAGAAACATCCTAAAATCTTTGAAAAGGGTCATGTATTATTATTATTATTATTATAAATTTTTAAGGGCGTATTAACGGTTAATGTCATTTAACGCCCTAGGGCTCATTTAATATGGGATTTTACGATGTGTGGTGAAAAGTGCGTTAGTCTAAGAAATTCTGATACCCTCGGGCAGTGGCTAGTGGTCAATCGGCGTTTCCAGTTTCTGCGAGGGGTCGGTGGTGTGTTTAACTACGAAGGAATTATCCACGATGAGTTGGTTCCTGGCAGATCGTCTGAACTTTGACTCCTACTGACAACAGTAGACTTAAGCTTATTAAGACCTAGGTTACTGGTTGTTTCGACAGCCCCAGAGTAGGGACAAACAGATAATTTCGAAATATTGAAATAAATAAATAAGTATAGTATATATATAAGAACTCTCTCAACTCTCTCTATCTCTCTCTCTGTCTGTCTGTCTGTCTGTCTTTCTCTCTCTCTCTCTCTCTCTCTCTCTCTCTCTCTCTCTCTCTCTCCCTCTCTCTCTCTTCAGGGGATGATATGTGTATTATTAAGAATCGTGACCATTCTGTTACTCAATAGATGTACATTCTACGGGCGAGCGAGCCTCACCATGACATTTAAGTTTTATAGCTAATTTGTTTTTAAGTCAGTGTTTCGATCATTTTGTTATGTCAGGCGTTTTCACCCTTTTAGTGAAACGGTAGTGAGCCTCACCCTACTTATAACTCTGATGAACCACTAATACTGGCGATATCCCGAAATATGCCTAACTGAACATAAACTGACAACAGGCGGACTTGATGACTTCGGAATTCAAATAAAAAACGTCTTGGGAATAAAACTTAATAATAGGCACAAGGAAATTGAGGTAAACAAGCAATTCACCGCGTATTAATGGGGTGGAAATAATTCCTCGGCGTAACTTTCAAGGTTATTCGTATTTTCTGCCTTCCCTTGCCTGAATGGATGCACCGTAAACGACTTTGCCCTAGGGACTGCGATCGTCGGAGGGTGGGTAAGCGGGGCAATTTACTTTTCCAAGGTAACAACCAAGGCTATCCTCAAGTATCCTTTGTAAAATACGCGTCGGAGTGGGTAGGAGGAAGCACGACGGCGAGGGGGCGGCCAGGGGGACGGAAATGGTTGGTGGGCCCTAACCCCCCTTTTGTTAACACCGACACACTTTCAAATTGAATATACAAGGCTTCTTCTTATAGGAGGAAGAAAGAAAAGGGGAACACGCGACCCATTCTGTAAAACCAGTTTCACGATGTTGCAGTATTTCCGATGACAAAAGTAGTTTCGGCTGGGGGTATTTTTGGATTTACGGCTTTCATCGGCGCCCACTGACCCGTCATTGCCTACAAATATCGGGCTATTTATTTCTGAATTTTAAGTGAATGCATTAATTTAACTGATTAAAAACTTTCAAACAAAAACAAAACGATAAATTCATCAAACAGTAAGGCCCATTACAAAGGCATCAACGATGAGATGAAACTTAAAAGTTAGATTTGTGAAAAGTTTCGTTGTTGGATTTGTTTATAAATCCCAAAAAAGCCAGATGGATAAAGCCATGTTGAATATAACTAAAAGGATTTAACATGGATCGAGCTTTTTTTATTGAGGCCTCTTTCGGGACGAAGGGATTTGGTTGATTAACTAAGTTGCCCGGTGGACTATCAACTAGTAGAACACCAGGCAACTAGTAGAATCAACATCTCTTCCCAATGGGAGGTTAGTACGATGTTAGAACCCGAGGAAGCAGGAGCACTTCTGCAAAATGAAAAACAAAAAGGAGAAAACCCAGAAAACAAAAGTGTAGGTTTATCCGTGTTATAAAATTGGGAAACGGGTGTTTTCTCACAAATACTATCGTCCTCCAAGCTTGACTTCATTTAATTTTGTCCTTTATAATCCTCACACCTCATATCGCGGGACTAATACGAATTTTTTCAATGAAATGCTCCGAATTGAAACCTACAATTGCAATGCTTTCTAACATGTGAACATAGTTGAGTTAACTATGCGACTAGTGTAAAGAACGAATTCCGAGCATTGTCTTTTATGTTGAGTCAACCATTTACTGTCAAACATTTATTGCGTGTTGCCTATATTGTATTCTTCTACCATAAATAATTCGTTAGCGGTATTCCAATTAAACGGGGAAGATTGATTTTGGTTTTGTTTATTTTATACTTAACTGACACCAGTAGGTATTACTAATTATGGGATGATGATTCCGAGGCATTCCGAAGTTATCCGAAACCATTAGACCGAAAGAAACCGAAACCATAAACATCGAAGAAAGGAGTCGTTAATTGTTTCGGTTTGACGGTTATTTATTCCGATGGTTACACTCGATAGAAACGACTATTTTGAGCCGGCACCTTATGATCATGGCGAAAAACCGAAACTCACTTGACCGTGAAGATGAATATATATAACTGAAGAAGTTACTGATAAAACTAATCATTATGAAAATGTATTTTGTTGTGGAATGATAAAGTGATGAACGTGCAGTTTGACCAGCTCATATGGTCCGCCTTTTCTCGGTTGTTATGCTTAAAACGCTTTCTACGAATTTTGTCATTTTGTTGTTTGTAAAACGTTACGGGGAGCTATATTTTATTTGTATGCATATTTTATTTACTTCTTTCAATTAATTATTCTTTTCATGTAAGGTCTTGATTGAGACGAAAAAGTTAGTGTGACGAGTGGGATTCGAACCCACGACCTTCGGCTGTCCTGACTTCAAGTGGTTAGAGCAGCGACGTATTGAGCCGAAGGTCGTGGGTTCGAATCCCGCTCGTGACACTATTTCTTCTTAACCAAGACCTCACATAAAAAGAATAATTAATTGAAAGAAGTAATTTGGTCAATTAGACCAGTGAATAGTAATAAATGTTTTTTTACTGTGGAGCATGCCTGTTTTAGATGTTCAATTCTATCCATTTCTGCTGTTCTAATCCTTAATGTTTTTGTCCGTCAGCTTGACTTTTCGCCATCTTTAACGGTCCGTCTGTGATTTTTACATCAGTAGTGTCCTTTTTATATAACAAATCCACCTTGAATAGTGGGGAAACGAGGAAACGAGCCTACCGTATAACAAAAACCGATAACGGAATAGACAGGATAGATCATGACAGTTGGAAACGATCAAACAAATCCTACTAGTATCAATGTATTTTCTATGAATGAAAGTTCGCTTTTACCTTAACCCATTTCACAAATTTATAAACGGATACGACTGACACAATAATTGAATTGTGAAACATAGCGGCGAGGTCTGCGATATGATCGGGTCACATTTCGTCCCCGATCAGGCCTGGCCTGGTTTTACATTCTAAGAACGCGATTTACAAAATAACATTTAGAACTATTGAAGATGGCAAAAAGACCAAAAACAGCGAACATTGGCAGACCAAAAATGATCTGTTACTATCAGCCTATTATTTATTATTAACAGACCTCGAGAAAATTTTTCACAATTAGCATTTCAATTTAACGACTTTAGTAATAATAGCCGAAATGCGTTTTGCACACCAAACAAGTGAAAATATTATTCAGACTAGGTTTATTATTAGAGAACCAATTATATGAATTGCGCAGCAGAATGACGTACACCAGGTATAGATGTTCACCTCTCAATCTCGTCCAGATATTATTTACTAATGTCATAACATTGTACACACATTGTAAATCATATCACTCGGGCAAGTTGGTTAGTGTAAGTAGATCTATCCAGGAAGTTGGCGAAAGGAGAACTAAGTATCAGCGGGAATCGGAGGCGAGGGTGGTTGATGCTGGGGTGTTTACGAGGTGCTAAAAGGAGGGTTGTTCAGCCCTCATTCCGTCCCTGCATAACGTAAATAACGTCAGACTCGGCTGAGATTTAGGCGGAGGCTAGGAATGAAAAAAGAGGAAGGCGGATTGGATTAGTCCGAGGGTGGACTTGCAGAAAGGATCTGATACCACCTCCGTCACCCACTATCGTCAAACAAATATTATTTCAAAAACTGGTTGATATAATTTAAATCAAATCTGTTTGTCCGATTTGTAACAACAGATTTGATTATTGTTTAATTGCGCCGCTCACGCGATTGGTGAAAAAAGGGAGTGGATGAAGTTCTGATATGTCACGATGTGAACAACGGCCAAAGACTGCAAAAAAATTCCAGAAAAAACGGAACAAATGTTTTATTTGTATCGATGATCTATCACAATGGATTCCGACTTGCAATGTAGCCCAAGGTGAACTTCAAGATTAAACCTCCTGAGCTTAGAGTACACCTTATTCCGGATCGTCATTAAAGCTAAAACGAGGCAATTACCGAAACCAATAAAAAACATGAGCTGGGCTGTTTGTAGAATACGGAATAATAAGGAAACAGCAACTAGGTGAATTTAAATTAAGTGCGATTTCTTATTGTCTGAGGGGTAATGAAAATCTATTTGGTCATTTTCTAGTCCACTTTAATACCATAAATAGGTATAAGCCCCTAAATATTTTTACATACGAAAACACAGGTTTTCCTTCATGTAATATTAAGTGAAGAGATTTTTTGCAAAATAGCAGGGCGAATGCCTGGAGGAAGATTAAGACTGAACATGCGAATTCTTTAATAAATAGTGGGATGATTCTGATCACAATAAGAAAATTCTTCGTTTCGGTTATCTGGGCATTCACCGAAATTATGTATGAGGTGATGAAAAAGGTGAACAGATCTGCATCATTTTGGTTATGCAAAGCAAGTGTTTTTATGTAAAGAAAAAGATAAAATAACGCACGGACAAGCGACTGGTGAAATTCCGAATGGCGTCAGAGAGACTAACAGGGAAGATGGACAGACAATATGACGTGAAAAGAACAAACTACAGATTATAACAATATAAACAGTTAATCCATCAGCAAAATGTGGAATGTTTCATATAGTAGGGTTCATAAAGGGATCCAGGGCAATCATAAAATCGTTTTGAAATCTATCACCAGGGTGGAAAGAAGAAATGAGATATTAAAAGATGTCCGATGTCTTCGATCATGCCCATAAAAGGCAACTAAAACGTTTCTTATATAAAAAAGGGCATAACTAACGAAATAAGGCACTGACCAGCCATTGGCAAAATACTGAAATGCATCTGATAAACCATCACATCAAAGATGGGCAGACCAGGACGACCAGAAATTCCTAAAAATATTAAAAAGAGTTACGAAATAGCCTACAAGAAAATACATATCATTGTGAACTCTTCAGAAAAAAAATGGAGTATGATGGTTTGTTGTCATAAATGATCAGGGCACATCACAGATTACCACAATTACTATCTATGCCGTATGGAAGGAAAGAAAAGGTATTAAAGGTACGATGGGTTCCGTCATGCCCATAAAGCCAAGTAGAACGTTCATTTTATAAAAGGGCCACAAGTGACAAAATTTGACCTGACCATTCTCTGACGAAATGCCGAATGTCGTCTGATCGAGGATGAGCAGTGCATCCAGTCCGGAAACGACCGAATTAAAAAACTTCTTAAAGATACAAAGTGGTATATTTTATACTAGACAAACAGTGAACACCCAAGCGAAAAAGTAGCATGATTCTGATAGTTTGCAGTCATAAATGATCTGGGCACATCAGAAGTTCAGATCTCACTGTTACTAACTATGCCGGATGGAAAGAAGACATGATGGTTAAAGATGTCCGACGGCTTCGGTCATGACCATAAAAGTCAAGTGGGACTTTTTTCCCTGAGTTCGCTACAGCAGAGGTCATACCAGAAGGTCACATACTCCTGAGGTTCCGGGCCAGTGTTTTTGAAAGTTATAATAAAAAATACTATTAAGCAATACTACCAATTGCTTCGGCCATGTTTTTAAAAGGCACGTAGAACGTTTTCTACGTAAAAGGTACACAACTGTCAAAATATAACACAGAGCAACCGAAGAAATTCCGAAAGGCGTCTGGCAAAGAGGCAGTGAGGACATACCAGGCTGACTGAACTTCAAAATGATAAAATCTAGAAATTGATATAGATAAAAGGAAAACATCTCAGCCAAAAGGTGGAATAATGAGTTTCCATCATCAATGATCAAGGATGATAATCAGAATTATTAGTCAGTACACTTCGTTTCGGAATCAACGAAATAGGCCGGAAAAAAAGAAATGAGGTGGTTAAAAATTACTTAATGCAATAAACGGAACACAACTGATAAAATAACTCACAGACCAACTTCTATGGCTAGCAAATCAAGATGACTGGAAGCGGCTAAATGAAAAAGTATCTTATACTGCATAGGTACAAAATTGACCTTTTGTGATAGCCTTAAAATAATGTATTTGTTGGCCCAAAGAGTGAAGATGACAATACCATTCACCGTTGAAACCAAAGAGATTTTTTAAAAAATTTGATCAAGGATTGTGTGCGAATCTAAAGCTTTACTTTTAAACCAAAACGTCTTAAAAGTCCCTGTCGAAATGGCACAATTTAATTAGGAAGTTTTGAATACAAGGGCATTTGAACAAAAGGAAGGATTTGCATTAGACCAGTAATTGTAATTCAAGGAACGATCTGGTAACGGTGTCTAATTTCCAGCATGCCGTCCACCCCAATCTGGTATTCATGGGAGGGCGAATGGGGCGACAACCCCTGACCGCCGCAGTTTTTGACGCAAACCAAGAAAAATAGGGTTCGAGGATGTTATTTCCCAGGAGATTTACCCAAGGCGTCTTCAGATGCAAATTCTCGGCCATTTTATGTTTCCTTTGTAAATATTGTCGGGGCGTCGGATTTTTAAGGGGTCGTTACAAATGAAGGATTCGAAGTGGGGTAAAAGGGAGGAAAAGGACACCGGGAGTGTGGAAATTTGGGTGGGCGGTCATTCATTAATCTACGGTGAACGTAAAAGAAATCCCACGATTATAAGGGCTTACACTGTAGTTACAAGATATACTTATCATCGTATCAGGGTAGATTTGTTCCAATGTTTTTACACATACTATATTCAAACATACTAATTTAGTATTAAAAAAAAAACCATAAAAATATGTGGGATAAATGTATATCGTAACAAATATAAAAATACGATGTCCTGCCTATTCCTCTTTCTCCAGCGGTAATTTTTTATCCGTTAATGAACTCATAAGTTTATGAGAAAGTAAGTCTTTCAATATCATTATAGGGTCACATCTATTACAACCATGCCATACTGAAAACTGTTCTTTTTCAGGGTGCTTTTCATTCATCCTTTCCTCCAATGTTGAAACAGCAAAAGGCAAAATGATATTTACTCTTGTCACCCATGCCACACGGACCGACAACAGCAACGAGAACTGACATTACTAGGAGAAAACTGAAGGGATTTGTACGCATACCGTATAGTGAATATTATGTACATGTGTGGCATAATGCAATGTAGCCACTAAGGAAACGCCACCAAACAAGAGGGAATGGTCAGTTTTGATGTATAACGACTGAATTGTAGATTCATCAGGTTTGCCCATCTTCGATGTTTCAGCCTCTCAGGTATTCCAAAATTACATCATGCCATATTTAACTTGGGACACATGGAAGAAGGGGGAAGAATAAAACGCAGATAAACCACTATCGAAATGCCGAAACACGACCAAATAAGCGAGGAGGATCAGACCTGACCTGTAATTAAAACTGCAGGTTCATCACTTCGTAAATTATTCTGCCAGACAATTTTTGAGATTATTTAAGTAAAGGCACTTCGTTTGGAAATGTGTGTTTTTAGTTGAATATAAAGAAAAAGGGTGAAAGATTTCCCATGGCTTCAGTCATAGTTCTAAAAGGCACATAGTTGCCCACAGACAAAATGACAGTTTTTCACTGAAGATGGCGCAAATGAGTTTGAATAACTGAAAAAAACCCTGCGTGAAGCAGACACAGTAGCGCTCGTGTGCTGGTTCAACATGAGTTCACCAACCCACACACCAAACACTATTATCATTTACTATTTCATCTCAGGGTTTGAAGGGGTACTTAGAGTCAGAAGTTTGGTCGTTTCCGAAATTCAGTTCCGCCCATCCTCGATCTTTTAGCCTGCCAGACCACTTTCCGCATTTCTTTATTTTATATATTAATCCATTTACGTTTAATGTTCTAATAGACCATAGTTACTACAATTAATTATTCGTTTTATGTATGGTCTTGGTTGAGATGAAAAAACTAGTGTCAAGAGTGGGTTCGAACCCACGACCTTCGGCTAATTACACCTAAGCTATAAACTACTTGAGTTATCGTGACTTCGACCTACTCGGCACCAATTCTACATCTCAGCCTACAACCTCTAGCATTTTACCTCTTTCCATTTTTTTTGCCATTTTTCAAACATCGAGTAATTAAGGTTCGATTTTCAGCGACTTTATTTTACATTGTAAATATTATATAAATAGGAAAAAAAAAACTAGAGAAATGACGAAACGACCAAACTAGCGAGGATAGGCGGACCGTGCATAACGACAAAATTACATCAAGCCCGCATATTACTCCCCCAGACAGTTTTTGAGATAATTTAAATAAAAATCGCTCTTACTATGCAGCCTAAAGTAATACACAAACATTGTGTCATATAATTTGTGAATTGTTCCACCATAAGTACAAATAAAATATTTAAAAAAATCTCTTTCTCCTTTATAAAATTACAAGTGGAGAATTACAAGAAGCAAATGAAATTCTTGACGGCGACAACCGTCGGGATTGCATGCTTGAGCACATTCTTCAACGAAAGGGTACTTTATCTGAAATCCGACTTTCTTTAATTCTCCAAGACGCATAAAATAAGAAATAGTAGGTGTTATAATTATCAGCATTACTTTCGTTTCTTCTTGAAGGACCCATTTTTAATTAAAGGATCCTCATTTCCAGGCCGATAATCATTCAGTGTCCAAAAACTAGGTCTCTATGCTGCTGGTGTTTTTAAATTAATGTGAAAACTATTTAAAAATAAACAATCATAAAGAAGCGATAAACCCGACTATCAGTACAGTCTGGAGGACATATCTATCGTAGTTTACCGAATGATTGGATAATTGACCGCTTGAAGAAAACAGTTCTTGATGTGGCATCGAAAGGCTTTAAGATGGAAAAAGCCCTCCTTCTATGTGAAACGTCTTGAATACTGAATGCCGAATAAAAACTGCTGACGGTCGTTTCCCATTCGCCCTTCACGACGAGTCCAAGCCGCAAATTACACGGAAAGTGTTTGCAATTGTATCTTCCTGTGGTTGAGCGCTCCCGCCCAGGACACCTGAACGCTAGACGGAAGCTCTCATGAAAATATACACCTGCTGTTGGAGCCTTACACCGGAACATGTTAAGTCTAGATGAAAAGATCTTATAATTAATTCGTGGTTCGTTATATATTTATGTATAGTAAGTAATGGCGGATTTTACGTCACGTAATGTACTTAACGATCTTATTTATTATAGATTGGTATATAAATATATTCCTACATTTGACAATTGTACTGAGGTGTCCTTAATTCCATTAATCACACGATTTTCCATTTATTGTGTACTTCCATTTACTGCAATACTTGTTATTCATTTTAAATTTTGCTTCAATTTAAGATAATTGACGTTTCAGTTATAGACGTCTTTCGCGAAATAGAGGTACATAGTCTGGTTAGGGTGAATTAAGGATAACCTACGGTATAACCAGATTTCTATGAAGGATAAAGTTTTTCACAAACCTCAGGGCGTGTCGAATAAAATAATTTTGTTTTTCTCTATCTATTTGGCATTTATTGCTGAGCACCTGTACATATGTGTACTATATAGATGTCTGAGGTGGTATGGACGATAACAATCCGATCATCAGACTTAATGACCCAATAAGGCAACTTATTGTGCTTAGTTCATCTGTCGGGATAAACTTAAGCAACAGCGCAACCTAAAAACCCAACATACTAGGAGGTCAGTCGACGCCGTTTAGTACAGTACTACCTGGAAGTTAAGGTTAAGGTTAGAAGAAATCGGTCTATTATGGCTCAGTGCTGCAACCAATTGTCTTTTGAAAACTCACTTGTTTTAAATCTCTTTGTTAAGCCTAAAAGGGCCGGTACTTTCTATCTCAGGAAGCCTGCCTAGGCCTTCCCACTAACATACATGTTCCCCAGTTTCTTCGTCTTCCTGACTCTGCTACCGCTACTCAGTCTTCAGAGGGTGCAGTGTCTATTAAGTAGTTGTACTACCATTTAATCCTTCCACCTCCTAAGTGCACCTACTTCCGCAATAATTAATAAGTATTTCCTGCCATACATTCCCATTCAACCGGGGACTTATTTTTCACCTATTGTTCGATGGGTCTACATTTTTGATAATTTGGTGTAGTGCAAAAGTGTTCAGTCCCCAATAAGTGTTTTTCATTAAGCTTTCCTTGGGTGATTAATTTATTTTTTTCTTCCTTAACTTGCCAGAGTCTGTTCTTTCGTTGGTAACCTCGAAAATCATAGCCCCATTTTTTAATGGAAAGAGACTTCTGAACAGCGCGAATATTTAAGCAGAGTCCTATCCAAACTTTCCATACTACACTGTTCTTTCTCAGGTTATTTTCATTTCTCTTCTCCACGCTTTTACCAGATACCAAAAGACAAAATCCTAACCTTATATCACCCTTAGCACAGTAACATTAACCGCAATAATAACTGACAACTGGCCGAAAACTGAAGTGTATGCATGCCATGCCACAAGGTCAACAGAGTCCGGGATTTAGGGTGATAAAATGTATTTCCTTTAGATATGTGAAGTTTTGGTAATTATTGGGCAACTTGGAAAAAATGAGATTTTACTGTAGAACTTATGCTTCTTAAGCCTAATACTTACTGTTGGGCTATTGCTTTCATATATTGTTTTTTAAATTTTCTTTAACGTGGTTTCGATGTGGATAATAACATCCACGGAAGAAACCTACAGATCGGGGTTAATATCAGTGTTCACGGTTGAAGACAAATCATATGCATGAAAGGGTTGTCCACGGAAAGCCCTCTTGGGGAACTACGAGGGCGGAGGTTTTTAATTGCCGGCGAACCGCCTTGACGCATAAACCCGGCTCATTAAATTCAAATCCTTCGGGGGTCCTTCTTTCAGGACGATTTTCACTCTATTTCGCGGACATAATTAAACATTCCTCCTCGTGTTGATATTCGCGAGTTATAATCCTATGCATCAGAGGCGATACGTGAGATGATAAAGACCGAGGAGGCCGTGTTTGGCCGTCTCAATTAGCTCACTTCTCCTCAGCTCGAGAAGTACGTGGGTAGAATATTTAATGACGCCCGGGCTGCTGGTTGTGGCACCCATATCGACGGGCCTTTCACGAAATTCTACTTTAGTTATGGTGAAAGCCATCTTCACCCGAGACGTGAGGCCAGAAGGAACCCAGTCGTAATTTCCACGGATGTTTTCTACAGTTGTAAATCGTCTTGTTCGGATAAGGACAGCTCACGCTAAGCCAATTTACGACAAACATAAAAGAAACGCAGCCGACTCAAAGAATTCTTATCTAATTAAAACAAATATTTATTCTCAATATTTAGCATATAAATTTCGTACAATAATAAACATAAACTAAAATCATCTGAAAACTTCCTGCACATTCTTCTAAATTGACTCTCTATTACTCAGGAATATGTTCAACAGTTCTATTTTCTAGTATACAAGTCGAAATATTAGGGAAAAACACAAACTTGCTGATCGTATTAACTTTTTATGGCATTACACGGTTTTCTTTCCTCACACACATTTTAGATTCTGCCTGGTTCTCTGCTATCTATGCCTTGATAACAATACTACTATATCTAAAAACAGTTTCTGTAGTTTTTCTTTTTATTTAATGGATATTTCGCCTATCTTGCATTGTAACACGTAACTGAATTATTTCGGCGCCAATTGAGTTCAGACGATAGTAGTACAATCTAGGTCTGTTAACCGGTGTGTAAGGGTGACTTTTCATCAACTCTTTTAAGGATAGAAAGAATCAAACAAGATAAAATTCAATTTCAAACAAAGATCAACTTTTTAAATTTATCTTTGGTATTTAAAAAAACACGTAAATTCATCGTTAATCTTAGTCCCCATTCACAGACTTGTTCACACAAGGCGCTATGTTTGGCCCAATTATCGTTAATTCCACGAGTGGATTAGGATTAAAAATAATCAGTTAAACCTATCTTTTTCGGATCATGTACAAATCCTCCCGTCAAACTAGAATAAATAACAAGAAATGGTCACACCATGGGATAAAGCATGCCACAAAACAAAGACCTCGATCTTCAAATGTCATGAAAATATTTCACACAATTTTGCGCTATAGGCTGCCATTGACTGGAAAAAGGAAAATAGAAAGACAGCACCAAAAATGGAGACAAGGTCTGGACCTGTAGCACCGGAGAAAACAATTGAACAATACTGTGAGGGACCTTCGCCAAAAGATGTACGCATGACACAAAAGGAAAGAATAAGATCAAATTTGGTTAGGTAAGTAGATAAAAAGAACTGGTCAAATATTTTACAGTATTTGCCAAATCGTAAATAAAACTAAGGAGAAAGAACTATTCCAATATAAAAAGTAAGCACTTATTACAGTTCTCTGACAAAATAGAGAATAATTGAGGAGAAACTGAATGAATACCATTGTTAGGAAAATGAAAAGAGGAGGACAAGGGAAAAATTGGAGATACAACCAGGACCATTCCTGAGGCACCCTTCAAGATGGAACGTCACAAAACTGAGAAAGTCTTTGTCAAAAGAACTACGAATGACTCAAAAGAATACGAATGGACCAAGCTAGATCAAGTAAGCACTGGTTAAAAAAGTGGTCAAAGATTTTACAAGGGAAAGGAAAAGAGGAGGGCAAGATCAAAGATGGAGACATACAGGACACGATTTGAAGCACCCTTTGAAATTAACAAAACAAAGGTAATTGGAGTCAACTGGGACAGACCTTCGCCAGAAAATGTACGCACGGCACAATAAAATAAGAATGAGCTAAGTTTGATGGAGAACGAAATGGTGCCATGGTGGTGAATATGCTAGATTAGAAAGGTATTAGAACAAACTATCCCAGAAACAGATCACATACAAAAGTGATGCTGGGCGAGTCACGTAGCAAGAAAGAAGGACGACCTGTGTGGCAAAGAGAATCACGAATACCACAAGTTAGAGTGGATAAATTAAATAAAAAATAAAAATTTAAAGGCAATACCAAAAACACGAGAGCAACCTGGTCAATTTCTTCCCTTTGGAGCAAGAAAGCACAAAACTACACTAACTACTTGACTAGGCCGGGTCTTAAATTAAAATTTTTACTATTATAATCATGAACAAGAAAACACTACATTTTCCTGAAAACTTATAAATCACCTATCAGAACACGTCAAAAAATGAACATTTCGAAAGATCGTCACATATATTATCTCTTAATAGCACAATAACACATTTAACAGGGTCTGAAACTGATGGCAGATATAACATATTTCTACGTTTATATTAAATTTCCAAAGCAATCTCTAGATGATTATTTTTTGCATGCTCATCATTGTATTTACAAGTGAAAGTGGGGCCTCGGTGTCTGTCCTTATTCTACGTTTCGTCTTTATTATTTTCTCCTGTGATAAATGTTTGTTGATAATCAATTTTTATGTACCACGGTAAATTATTCAAATTTTATTATCTCATTATTATATTATTCTATAACGAAAGAAAATAATTACTGTCAGAAATGAATTTTCAGGGTGGAATGCAGGCTCAACGTTCAAAATGTTCTCATTCCATCTGTTTCACTTTTTTTTTGTACATTTTCCCGGCGATTTAGGATTTCCGAAAAACGATACCACCGGGGGTGTAAAAAAAAAGCGCGATAAGAATTATGGAGAAAAAGGGAGCGGTGCCGAAATTGCAAACCCGTATTTTCCCCAGCATCCCTTTCTATCGATTCGGTGCAAGCTGTGCACCCTCGCCCCTTCACGATAACAACGTTAACCCATTTAAAACGGCAGTCATAAAACAGAAAAGGAGGAGAGAGGAGAGGAAAGAACAAACCTTCGTGCGGTTCTACTTTAATATTAAAAATTATTTATAAAAAAATAAATAAATAAATAAAAAACGGAAAAATAGACTCTTCAATAAATAGACGCTCAGTTTGACATTTTGAGGTTGGAGGAGTGGGTTTTTTAACTCTTGACAATACCTTAGGTTTCTATTCATCGTCCTAATGTACTTGAAAGGATTATAATAAAAGATATCCGACCACCATACAGAAAATAAACGTTTCATTCAGCTTGTCAATACTTTGTGGGAACATTCATTAATCTCATTTTTCACAAGTAACTTCAAACTTAAGCTACAGGATAGAAATTATTATTTTACAATGTTATTTACTTTACTTTAAGTAATTTGTTCGTTACAATATTGATGGGGAGAAAAAACGTGAAAAAATAAGGAAAAAGCTATAATTGGTCTTAAATTACCATCAATTTATACTTAATAGATCTCATCTTTGAAAAAGAACAAGAAAAATGTATTTCAAATAAGATGTTATTACTATTATTATAATTAAACTGTTTTTTTTTTGTTTTTTTTTTTACAAGGAACTTCGAACTGTACGCTACGAGATGGAAATTATTAGTTCTACTTTAGTATTAAAAATTATTTATCAGCAAATAGCAAATAGGAAATAGAAGAGGGAAAAAAAGACTCCCCAATAAGTGGCCACTCAGGTAGACATTTTGAGGTTCGACGAGTGGTCTTTTCACCTCTTGACAATTCCTCAGGCTTCTATCCATCGCTTTAATATCCTTGGAAAGATTATAATAAAAGATATCCGACCACCATACAGAAAATAAACGTTTTATTCAGTTTGTCAAGAGTTTGGGAAAAATGTAAGCAGTCAATTAATCTCCTTTTTTACAATGGACTTTAAACTGTAAGTACAATAGTTTTCGATATTATTTATTATACTTTGTAGGTAGCAATTATAGTTTGTAGGTAAGTACTTTGATCTTTGATCACTATTTATCCGGAGAAAAACGTGAATAAATAAGAAAAAAACGATAATTTCGTCTTATATTGTTTTCTTACGTAATAGATCTCATCTTTGAAAAAGAACAAGAAAAATGCATTTTAATGTAAATAGATAAAGACTGATTCGATCTTGTCTGGATTTTTTACAAGGAACTCATTCCTTAATCTCCTTATTACAATGAACTTGAAACTGTAAGCTACGTGTTTAAAATTATTAGTTCTACTTTAATATTAAAAAATATTTATAAGCAAATAGCAAATAGGAAATTGAATACGGGAAAAAAAGATTTCAATAAATGACCACTCAGGTATAAATTTTGAGGTATTCGACGAGTGTTTTTTTTACAACTTGACAAAGCCAATCATCGTCTTAATATCCTCGAAAAGATTACGATATAAGATATCCGACCACCATACAGAAAATAAAAGTTTCATTCGGCTTGTCAATAGTTTGTGGGAAATGTAAACAGTCATTAATCTTATTTTTTACAAGGGACATCCCAACACATACAAGTGAGGGATATCCAATCTACCTTTTAAAAACTTAGCTGATGACACTGTGGCAGTTATTCTCTTAAAAATTATACAGGGTTTCTCTGAAAAGACATCAATGCTCGATGAGGGTATTCTACATATTTTTTTCACTTTTCGTGTTACTTCAACGTTCCACAACTTTCTCTAAGTCCCCTGTATCTTATACAATGTTAAGACTACTGTAAATGTGATAGACCAACAAAAAGAAAATTAAAAACGCTATTAGATTCTTTCGTGTTTATTGTAACATTAAGCAAACAAAATCCTCCCGTAAAATATGCCAGGAGACGAAGTCAGACTTGTATTTTTCAAGGTGGTGGAAGTTTTGAAAAAAGATGCTTTTTGTTTTTTTATAATTTGTTGATTGACGTAAAAATTTGTAAAATTAAATAGGTAATGTAACTAAGACTGGTTCATTTGACTTGATCTCGATTAATTAAGCACTCAAATTAAAAATAAAATATATAAATATTACCATTGTAAACCTTCCCCAACCTTAATTAAAGTTAATTATTCGGAAAAAAACTGGCTAAATTAGTAAGCGGCGTTTTTAACATATATTTGCCCTTTGCAATCAGGCACTCGAAAAAGGGCAACAGAAGATAAGTTAGGTTATAAAAGAAATTGTGAAAAGATATTGGATCATTAGGAAAGAGTCGCCCCCTTCGCCGTCTCAAGTACCATCCCTCCTTTATTTCTTTTTCTTGTAGAAAAGGGTCCTTAATTGTACCACCGGCTTCCACTTCCTTTGTAATCGTTTGGACGTGACTTGTGAAGGCCGTGGCAAGAAATACGGTATCATGTCCTTTTTTTTATTTACGTTTCCGAAGATGTAGAAAACATGGATACTTAATTTTTTGTTAAACGTAGACTTTAACTAATATTTATTACAGAAAAACTTATAAATTATCATCCCATCATTTATTTTTACTTTTTTTCAAAATATGCTAATAATGAATATTATTTTTGAAAATCCTTAGTACTTATAATATTGATATTTATAATTTATTCACTGCTCTATAACCACATAAACAGGTAGAGTTGCCAATGTTATGTTTTTGAAGTCGACTGACGACAAAGAATTTTATCCTGCTTCCATTATAAACGATGAACACAATTAAGCGAAAATCTCGCCTTAAAAAGATCTTACGAAGTACCGCACTATTTAGCAAACCGTGCTATCAACGATTGTTCTGATAGGAAAACTGGCCGAGTTGCCAGATTAACTTTTGGAAGTCGATTGATAAAAGAGAATTTTTTATCCTGTTTCCATTGTAACTAAATAACATAATTAAACCCCAAATTTCGCCTTAATTGTACACTTACGCCGAATAGACTTACAGAATAACACACTATTTAGCAGACAGTGCTAACAACACACACATCCTGCTTCCATTGCATCCAACTGTTATTAAGTAAGAAGTCTCCCCTTAAAAGAGCTTACTACGATGTAGCACATTTTTACAAAGCGTATCGACTGTTCTATTAATTAAACATGATTGATTGATTATCTTTTGTTATTTTCTTTACCAATTTGACTAATCTCATTTTTCTGATTTTTTGGTGTACATGTATAAGAATTGATGAGTAAAACAAAGCTTATCCATAGAAAGTTTACGTCATAGTAGACATGCCATCAGAGCCCAGACTGTGCTAGCGTCTTGTTCATTCCAACCAGTTAACCTAAAACCAGAACGATTAGCACAGTTCGCTAAATCATCCGATTCTTTATTGTAAAAAAAAACGAACCAGGCTACCACATTGCATGTCAACAAACTAGTTTCACAACTCCATGATCACTTCGTTCGCAAATTGTTCAGATTTCAACGTTCAAGGCCTTGTTTCTCCAGTAAATAAAGAAATCGGGTTAGAGGAGTGGAAAACCGTTAACCACGACGCGGATTGTACCGATAAAACGGAACCTTACGAGACGATTTCAGGAGAGAGAGCAGTCCCATTCTACCCACGATCGGGACACACTAAGACCAACAGGAAGTGGTTTAATACAAATAAAATAAAAATACGTCGTAAAAAAAGATAAACTGCAAATTCATGAAACTGGCAATCCTTGTTTATAATGAAAAGACAACATAATAATATAAAAACAAACTTGTTAAATGAAGCTAGTTGTAAATATTTGCCTATTGTTGAAACTGAAAGTCGTCGAATTGGTCCTGTTCATTAGACTTAGGGCTTGTTTAATTGACAGCGGTTTGATCGAAATTGATCATCTCTGACCAGTCCTTCGCCTGATGGTCTGTTGTCAGCCGCGTTTCCACATCACCATTGAACCTAATCTAGATTTATAATGAATGCCGGACGACAACAGTCCCGCAGAGAGGACACGACGGAACAAGATCAATTTGGATCAAACCGGTGACAAACATTCGACTACACCACAATCTGAAAAAGATTATTTTGACTGTTCATTCCAAACCTAATAAAAAAAATTAAATTTTATGATCGAACGTGACGATAAAACGAACAAAAAATGAGCAAAACTCAACGAACAACGTCCGGATTATAAAACCTACATTTTGGTAAATTCCACCTCAGATAATAAAATTTTAAAAACTACCTAAGAACTTAGGGCAAATTTTGCCAACATGTCCAAACACAGATGCATCTTGAAAAAGGATTTTTTTCCCTACGGTTTGTGACAGTCATGCCGCCCTGATGACAGTAGTCCTTCAGGTACTATTACCGGTATTATTGAGGATGTAATGATCCAAGGTACCATAATTACGCTCATTACAAATACATTAATAATCCGTTAATTGCAATTTAATTAATAGTCATGACCGAGAGGTTGGCTGTCTTGATTATGATCGACACATTATAGATGATATAATACAATGCCAGTGTGCTTTTGAGAAAATATTTGTGTTTCGTAAATTCGAATTTGAAATTTTATGCTGTTAAGAAAATAGGTGTTTTATAGTCAATTATTATCATTAGCTGTTGGATTTTGGTAAAGGGTCAATATTTGTAATACTAGGAAACATGAGAGGGAAAATTACATATTCAAAACTAAAGCTTACCCGTGTACGCTAGCTTACATACTACATCTCCAAAAAAAAAACAAAAAACAATGAATAGATATAGGTAAACCAAGATAAACGAATCGGAATCTTTACGTAATGAGAGACCTAAAATAAAGGGGAAAGGAAGCAACGAAGGCTCGTTTTGCCGGAGCAAGTTGACGAGTAAACCGCAAAAGAGCCACAACACAAAATCAGATTACATAGTGAGACAAGCCAGTCTGACAATTCAGAAGTTGGATTTAATTAAAATGCTTCCCTAACAGTGTAAAATACTGGAGATGGCTATCGGTATAATGTGTGCATAATGAGCTCGGAGATGCAGCCTTAATTGAAGGGCAGATAGCAGTTAATTGGTGTAGCAGGAATTGGGTAAGTTTTTTTTCCAATTTCTTGTTATGCTAATCTCGAAGGGATTTACAAATTAAACTACTGTCTTTTTTATTAATGTAGCTCGGTCGTTTCCGATTCCGTTCATTCTGATCTGCCAATCGCTGTTTAGGCCTATAAGGGGCATTCGGCATTTCGCAATTTTTCATAGGAGTGCCTTGTCAGTCCATCACCACATTGTAGATCAAGTAACACTTCAACACAGCAGGACGTAAAAAGAAATGTCGAAATCTACTTAACTAAAGCTAAGAAAGGAACTTGTGAAGGATGAAAAGTTGGGACGCAACTATTTACTTAACTTAGAAAAACACGAGCAGCACGTTAAAAATGTTTACCCATAACCGTTGATTTTATTTGCCTCTTAAACCAAACAGGTCACTGGAACCAGCATGGACTTAATTAACGACGACATTAAAATACCAATTTGACTTCTGAGGTAGAAAACCTTGACGAGATGTGTTTAAGTAAATAGGGACCATGTATTATGGGAACCCAGCTAGGAGGAAGTAACAGCCACCCATATCATCTTTGAAATCAACGGCTGAAGGGAGACATAACCAAGCATACAAAATACCTAGGGAATGACATTGTAACAACAGTCCGACCAAATACTTTTGAGAAGAATCGACTGCACTGAACGGGGATACTAGGAAGGAACAATAAACCAGAAGGCTGCACTGCTTGGGGAACACAAACCCCGCTTCCAGTATCGCCATCACCATGACAGTCCAGGTGCGCTCGAACGTATGGACTCGCCTGTGAATAGATCAAATTACAGTATAGTAAGATGTGAAAGGGTCTGATATCCAGAGATGAAGAGTATGTCGCTTGGATCCAATGAACATATGACAGAAAGGTAGCGAAGAGGATGATAGACTAGACTGAGGGTTCCTCCGGTCAAAACAATGGCCTCGTCTGAGATATCACATCCAGCATAGGAATGCGTGAATAACCTGGGAAACATTGGAAAAAAGAGCAAACTGCCTCTTGTCGGAGTCCGAGGGCACACAGGGCATATAATCTGATAAACTGTCAGAGAGTGCTTAGCGACAGACCAGAGCCGTTCTACAATATTTCGCACTACCACAAAAATAGGAGCTATTGCAGATGCGTCATGTTAAAAATGTATAACTTTTGAAACACAATCTACACTTACCTAAGATCGAACAAAATTCAGGATTACTGACAGTGGGCAACCAGGCTCTGTAAAGAATTTCCGTTTGAGAAGTCTTTTCTTCTAGCCCTCCACGAGGACCTTCGAATTCACAAACTTAAGGAGTAACTACAGAATTCGAGCCTATCTCGTCACATTCTTTAACTACTGTCGGTTCTTTTATGTACACTGGCTTACATGATATTATATAAACAATTATGTATTTTAATTTCTGGAGTATTGTCGGTGGGTAGATAACTCCTCCCAATTGTGGTATGATTGTCAAAATTTTTATTCTTAAATATTATAGAAACTTCATTTGTAAGAAAAAAATACCCAAAAGATCTACTGATTGGGAAAGTTTTTTATTTTAAATTATTATACAGTAAATGCTAATATCAGGTGAATCTAACAACCAGTTAGGTAGGGTAGAATACAATTTGTAAAACACTCTCGGCCAGGGCAGTAAATGCCATGGACCCATTTGGGAGGCCAGGAAAAATCAATATGTCACACCGCACTCAAAATAAGAGTTTTTCCAGGGTGGGAATGTATTCTCTCTTTGTTGGAAATTAATTTCATATTGTGCTTTTAAACACCCGTCGTCTTAATTCAAACAGTTCAGAAAATTTGATGAAATTTTAAACAATGTGTTGTCATAGTGGAGGATCAGTTCATATTTTTTTTTAATTTATCTGGGAATTGAACAGATCACAACTTCCAATAATATCATTGCGACTGATTTCTTATACCCTGTATAAAAAGATAAACTAATCAACAGAAACAGTTAAATATTTATTTTCCAGGCTTTTGATTGGGTTAGTTAAGCCCATAAATTTATACAGCTACTATCCACTCCTTATCACCTTATTATGGAATCCTATCTAACTGATTCACTACTTCAGAGTGAAGTGCGTCAAGTATATCCGACCAATACAAGCCGGCAACACACAAAGGGACATTCTCGCTCCTATACCATAATTATACTGCCCACTTTCCTATACTCTCCAGCACCAACACGGATGATACTTCTAGCCCGAATCCGATCTATACTTCCATCATCGAATAACACCTTGATCTTATTGACTAGAGCACAAAGTCAAGAGAAAAGCTGAATGAAAAATGTGTACATTCGGTGGATCGACCTTTATGAACCGTAGCGGAGGATCCTGCCGAGCCGTTGATTGCCTCAGTCCCAGTCTATTTTGAATGAAATGTTAGATACCTATTTAGTAGACGTTCCTGACGTTGTCTTCTTCGAAGATACTTGCTCCCGATGCAGATGGCGAAAGCTCACTCTCGTATGTTTTATTCATTTCGGTCATGTTGGAGAAAGGCATATGTGATCCTGTGATTCTGACCTCCTAATTTTTTCCCTATTTTGCACTTTTTGCCTCCAGTCCTATTGTGATATTTCGTCCAGGCGGAAAAATAATTATTGTTTTGGTGGGCGGTATGCTCGCTGCCGCTCACTCCATACAAGACATTATTGCGCTGTTTGAACAAACGGAGTAGAGTTGTGGGATACCGCCATTCTAATAGCCAACAATTCCAATCCTTCAAAGGAAAAGTCAGACTTGTCCAAGCTCCCAGCTACATCACAAACTTCACTATCCGCAATGCCCATAGCAATCCTTTTGTCGACCAACTGATCCAACCCCACTTTCAAAAAATCCAAACTAAGCTCTCGAACCATCCTACGGTACTACGCTAGCAATCATTAAAAAGATTAAATCTTGATCAATATAATTGAGTAAGTCTGTGAATATCTAATATAATGTATGCAAATATATTATAGTAAATTAAGTCCCCTTAAGGAAGAAAACGACCTTGCTCTAGCTGTTTCAAAAAAGTCCTAAAAACACCTCCAAATTTATTTTGACGACCGAATTTATACAATCCTTCTTCCAAAAGATACGCACAAAGCTTTCGATCCATCCTATTCCTACTGCTCTCCCAAAACTGCCGATATTTGCACCACACAGGACAAGTTTGTCAATTGTAAATTGATGAATCGTTAAAAAATTCATATTAAGCCAATTCTCCGTAAATATTTATAGAATTTATGAGATTCAAATGTACAATTACAACATCAATCGGTTTTCCTTGTTGTATAATGTTTTTCAAGGTATACCTTATGTAAATGATGTTAACAGGTGGTTTGATCATCAAAGGGTCAATTGCAGGAGTGATAAACGCAAAAAATAAGCCTTTTCCACGCATAAAAATTAACTAGTTAACATAAGAAGCTTTACAGAAAAGAAATTTGTGGGTCTTATTGTAAAAATACCTTCAAAGGATTGATCAGATAATGAAGAAAAAACGTTAATTATCTATTTATAAGACATCTAACGGCATGTACTTTCATTTTACGAAATTATTCCCTGCGTTTCGTAACGTGGAAATTACGTGCGGTATGTTTAAGGGGCAAAACTGATAAAATAACACCAGACAAACTACTAGCTAAACGCCCAAAGTTGATTAGAAGACAAAAACTGCGAGGAAATGTCTGTGGGAGAGGAAAACGACAAAACTGCAAATTAACTTGTAACTAATATTATGTCAATGCAGTTATAGATATTCAATAATACAATATAAAATAAAGAAATATTTGGATAATAGCAGAAATATTTTCATTTTGCGTAAGTTAAGCATAATAAAAATTCTAAAACACGAGTCTATGGTTGTCAAAATTTGATTTATGTTGTTAGTTTAGGGTACACAATTTCAGATTTTTTGCTTGGTAATATTAATTTGTGAGTTCCTAGCTATTTTATAAGTTATTATTATTAGATAGTAGACTGTAATAGAATTGCCTCAAAATCGTGTTTTCCAATTCTAAAGGCTGATAAGACACTATTTTTTAAATTTCATTCGGAAAAAACGTTTTGCCATACAAAATAAATGTTTTCTTCGTTACTTATAAATCTATTAGATTTCGTAGTCCGATTGACCAAATAACATCTTTCAATTGATTAATCTTTAGTAAGATATTGATAAAAGAAGTCAGTGTCATAATACGCCTCTGCTCTACCACTTGAGCTATCGTGACTTCGAGCCACTCAGACACCAACTGCCCATTTCTGTCTACAAGTTTTTGCCATTTTTCAAAACTAGTCGATTTTCTATTTTACCTCAACCAATACTTCACATAAAAATTAATTAATTGAGATGTTACTAGGTCAATCGAACCACGAATTCTAATGGGTTTAATGTGTAAAATGAAACTTACCATCTTCACTAAAGGCCCCTGTGGCCATTGCTGTCACCGAGAATTGAAAGGCAAAATTGGTTTGAAACTTTGTTCGTCTAAACGATTTTTTAAAATATTTGTGCAGCAAAAACCAATAATGAATACAAGGCCAGCAAAACAAGGCTTGGGAAAATATTCGAAAACGAATGGTGCTAATTAATTGAGTGTTGTGTCAATCTAAAAGTTAAACAATTTCGTCGAAACAGTAATATATTAACTGAGTATAGGTCAAATTCTGTGTAGTCCTTCTGCATTGAGATATTAGCAGGTATAGTTTCTTGGGGCTTACTTTTCATTTACATGTTTGCACAGTTGGCAAGTGCAAACTCGGACGGTTTCTTGGGGTTTTTACGGTCCGTCCCTGCCGAATCCCAGTGGAAAGACCCTAAATCCTCAAGTTTAAAACTGGGGTCGGCCAAGGGCGAAGGGGGAGGCCATAGTAGGGAGCCCGAATGTCCCCGGCGGTGCTCTTCCGACCGGGGGAAGAGCCGGGATCCGTTTTCCTTTTATCGATTGTCTCCGTTCGCAGTGAAGTTGTTTACCTGAGGATTAGGCAGCGTTTGTCGTTGCCCGGTGTCAAACCTACATCACCGGCGAGAAAGCAGAAAAGGGGTGCAGAGTTCGTCATAAAAATCTGCAAGGCGTTTGTCAAGCTTAATTGGGAGATAAGGATTAGATACATAGTAGAAAACAAACGACCAGGAGACTAACAAAAGTGCATGGTCCAATTTTACGGCAAATACGTCCCATAATATAATACAATTTGTATCACACCAAAAGCTACGACACACTGCTGATGACCTGTCTAATAATTCTCTCTTTCTCTTTCTTTCTCTCTCATCTCTCACAAGCTCGCTCGCTCACTCTCTCTCTCTCTCTCTCTCTCTCTCTCATATTTTACTGGAAGCTTGAAGAACTAACCGATCATTTTATTTAAAACCCTTAATTTTTGGAACATTATCGACGTCTTTCTTGTCATATCAATAACATTTTCCTGTATCAAATATACAGGGTTATACACTTGCTGTACGATAAATCCGTCAGGATCTTCTACACCTCAAACGCAACTAAAGGTTGGGCCGGTTCTCAACATTTTATGTTTTATGTTCTTTCGCCATCAATCTATTTTTAGATATTGAGCATTTTATTTTTGGAGAAATGTAACAAAAAACATTGAAAAGAGCGTTAAATTCCCTTTAAGAAAGCACTCTTCTATGAAGTTCTGTTTAATTTTTGGTTAAAAAGCTCACAATATCTATCATAAACTGCTAAATTTAAAATTTGAAATAATTATTACATTTACAATCTCGTAATCGTGAACAAAATTCATGGTAGAGCTTGGCAAATCTCATAATAATTTTTTGTTTTAATAATCTTTCTAGAGGTTTACCCTTTTCTTTAATTACATTACCAAAATGGAAAATTTTTTCTTTGTTTTGTTTCAATTTTCTTTATTTTTATGCTTTTTTATATAAGTTATATTTTATATACCTTTAAATTAGTTTTAAAAAAAATTGAAACAAAACACATAGAAAAGAAACAATAAATGTTTTGTTTCATTATTCTTTATTCTATGTGCATTTTTATAATGGTAATGTTTTTTAATTAAGGTAACTTTATCTTAGTAAAAAAAGTGCAAAAAGAAAGAAATAAGAAACAAAACACATAAAAAGGGACAATAAACGTAATTTTTTCTTTTTGTGTTTTTTAATAAGTTAATGATGGGAAATTAATTTTGGCCAGGATAACAACGAAGTTGTAATGAAATTTGCCTAGCTCTACCGTGAAATTTTTCAACGAGTCTGCAACTTTAATTATGTTACTAATTTTAAATTTAGCAGTTTTTAAAAGAGTTGAGTTTTTTTAAAACAAAAATTAAATTGAAAGTCATAGAATGGTTGCCTTATTAAAATAATTAAAGGGCTGCAGGTTAATTTGATGACTCTTTATGACGAAAACAGTAAATAGTTGGGGAGGGGGGAGTTAATATCTGCGGGAGGATTGAGAAGCGGTCATGTTTCATGGCGTTTTTGTTGTATCTGAGGTTAGACTCATCAGACGAACTTTGTCGTACGAATATATTTATATAGAATATATTAAATTATTATTATATTATTAATTATTGACGTAAAGTCACTATCAAAAAACGCTGAGAATGAAATAGGAAATTTTTTTCCAAAAATAAATGCTTTTTAAAAGAAATAGTTGATCTGTTCATCAAGCCACATAAAAAAAGATCATAATTACCTAAAACTATATAAATGGGTTAACTGATTATCATGAGGATGAGATATAAAACTTGTCTAAATTGTAAATTGTTGTTGTTGTTATTGTATTTTAAATTTTAAATCGTGAGCCAGTGGCAATTAAAAGATTGTGGAAAACTATTGTACTCTCCACCTGAAGACAGAAAAGAATCCTTACTCAAAAAATAGTCTCAAAAATTGCCGACCCGTTAGAGAAATTGTGCAACGGAGTATGAAAAATAACGATGATTATAACGGTAGTGCGACCCTCTCAGATGGCCTCCATTCGCGGTATTTTCGGTAAATTTATTTCAGAGTGCATTTTCTTTCTGATGGACAATAGATTATCCAGGGATTATTTTAAATTGTGAGATTGTCCACTCCTCTCGGCTGGTGTATAAGATTTCCAATCATTTCCGTCCGTCTGTCCTCGCTGTTATTTACATTTTTTAAATAATTATTAAGATATCGATTAACGGTCACTAATCTCTACACACTTTTTTAATAATAGTAACCAATTAATTGAATTTCAACCGGTTGTCCAGCAAATAGTTTAAACACTGATTATCTGTAACTGTCGATCGATAGAATTTAATAATTATGAGATTTCTGTGGCATCCGGAGTGACTTGAGATTTGATCCTTACCGATCATTTTGGTCCGCCTATTTTCGCTGGGTCTCTCCGCATTTCTCCATCTTCAGGAGCTTGCGTGTTATTCGATCGGTTATGGTTAAATGAGGAAATAGGTTTGTCAGATCAAAACAGCGAAAATAATAATCAGACCAAAGTTATAAAAAACGACCAAGGATCAAACTAGAAATTAATAAACTTTAATATTTCTTTTTAGACCAGGCCCAGAAGGTCTGTAACTTAAAGTTATCACTAAAAAATTGAAATATTCACCTATACGATTCAATAATTGACTGTGAATATCCAATGTTCCTTCAGCAAATACCACCACCCTGAGTGCTCAAGGACAAAAACGATCTAGCTGTAGCTATCGTTAAGAATAGGAATTGCTAATAAACGCACAAATCGATGAAGTAAGCATGATGTACGTATTAATAATCAAGCGGTATTAATAATCAAGCGGTATTAATAAGTAATTAATTCATAAATTAATTAATTGACCCATTTACACTATTTAAATGATCCGTAAACATCAAAGCTGCAGAAGATGTAAGAATTAAATGAATGTCTTAACCGAACCTGAAGTTACAAACCGGTTGATCAATATAATTTATCGATTGAATAATTTTACCAATTCTTCTTTGAGCCATAAAAGAAGAAAAGCCCTACAATTAATAATTTTTTCGTACAATGTCTTCTTTTCACCGGCCATTTGTCTGGTTTTTATAAAGCCAATCTCAAATTTATTGTCAAACCTTCGGTACAACCCGCATACCAAAACCTCAAACAATCTCCCTGGGGATTTGAAAGATGAAAATGTCCTATCTACAGCAGTTTCTGATTTAAAGATTTCCAAATATATAAAAAATATAACTCTTGGCCTACCTCACTGGTGACAGCGTGAAGCCGAAACACCGCAATCCACCGCGAATAGACGGACCAAGTAATGTGATCAGGGTCGATCAGTTCAATGTTGATTCACTCCCAGACCAACAAAAATCACTGCCTTTAAAATTCTTATTGGTGTCTACTACTAAGCATTGCTCAGTCTGAATATGGATTTATAAGCTCAGTGCAATATGTGCATAGTTCAGTCTATCACTTCTTGCAACCACCGGCAATTCCAAATATTTTAATTTACAATAAATTACCGGCAGGCGCTCACTTTCCCGGGTATTGGCAGTCTACTCGACATTCTTGCCAATAAATAAATTCACTCCCAACGCACGTTTGGTACATAATACTATCAATAGTGAATACACTAAATTAACCCTTTTCCCTCAAAAATCGGCACTCGCTGATGTGCTCAAGCATTCCTACACGCCTTCTCTACAGAGCCAAGGAGTTGCACATTTCAATAAGAGCTACAGGACACAAACTAATATTATTATCTAGGTGTACGTTAACCATTTAATTTATTTAAATGGTAACCAAAAAAAAAAATAATCCACACCGTCCAAAGCCACGACTCGCCTCCACAATGTTTCAATATTCACGAAAGAAATTAGCATATTATAAGATGGAGGCGCCATCCTAATTCTGAGACTTGTGTACACAGGGATTGGATTAATTGAGGATTTAATAAAGGGCGGAATGCAATATAGAGGGAGATGTCAGAGGATTACCAATGCCCCGAGGGAAAGGGAGAATGCCCCCGGTTCTCATCTCATTACACGGCCTTCTCCCTCGCAAGCTTTTTACATTCCGACCATTTCTATCCTGTGTATGCTTTGATAATGGAAATGAATCGACTAGGTACATCAAGATATCTACGAAGACGGGGATATAACGATTTTGAACTACGAATAATAATGATTTTTAAACAAAATTTAATGAAACCTTCAAACTTTTTTCTTCTACTCTTTCTGATAGACCTAACAATTAATTTTTTTAATTTTCAACTGTCTATAAATATAATAAAAACAGATATAAAAAAATTGATAAAAATCACAAGTTCATAATCAGTCACATATCACCACATAAATATTTTACATATGACAAATCGACGTTGAAAACTCGTCCAATACAACTTGAGTTAATTGTATTGTTTGTGATAATGTTTTCACGTTTGAAGTTGGGAACTAATAACAAGGTATGGGGTTTGTTAACATGTGTGCTATCTCGTAAAGATTTTAAGGTTAGACCACGGCCTTCTATATCGACTTCCTACTCTACCCGTTACAAATTTTACAATAACGACACACAGACATGTTCGAAAAATACGTGTTTTCTATGTTAGAGAATTCACGCAAACTTCAAACAAACAACTCACACAAACTAATAATTGTATTATATACTGAGTTTTACGTTAAAACCTCTGAAGTGATACCACGGTCTTGGTTAACTTTACAACCGTAAATTATTTGAAGGTAATGCTTTAGTTTATTTCCTACGATCAAACCCGCCAGCCACGGCCTTCTAAATGTACTTCCTATTCTATTGCAAATTTTTCAATAAAGAAACATTGCCATGTTTGTACGATTCACGCAAACGTTTTTAATTGTATTAAGTGTGTATCAGGTGGTGAAGTTTTATGACGCAAATTCGGAAATAATAGGATGGTATGGGTTAACCTCACATCGTAAATAAGGTGTTGCTTTGGTTTTCGACGAGTACACTCGTCACGGCCTTCTAAACTTACTGCCTTTTCAACGACTCATATGACAGTGAACATTTCAAAATAACGAAACACCATATATAGCGAAAGTACGTTTTCCGTTGCAGAGAGGCGGAATTACCACTTTAAGCCGTGTACGGCATCGGGCATCGGATTCGAAAATCATGGAAGAAACAAGTAAAGATTATGAAGAAAGGAACGAACAATAAACAATTATAATAACAACAACACATACGTAAATACCCTTAAGTAGTAAATTACCAAATAACAATAATTTCGTTGTTTCGCCTAATAAATAAGTGACTGGGCGTTGGTGGCTGCAACGGTTTACTGTTGACACGCAACACATTCTCTAAGGTAACGGCCCGACGTACTTACAAATATCGTTGAGTGTAATATCAGCGCCTTCATGATAAATATTGAAATAAAGAGATCAGGCATGAAACCTCATAGGTGCACTAAAAGAAGTGTTTTTTTTTTCACTTTCGAGCTTTTCGGCTGAATTTCACGCCTTCCTCAGGACTTTGAAAAAAGTATTTAAAAAACTTAAAATCCATCCTTGGAGGTACCGTTTTGAAACTAACAACCAACTCGACGCCCATCACATTTCGTAAGTTCCTGAAGGTTAGGGCTTTGGTTTACTTGATTGTTTATAGTTGAAGTTTTCAAAAAATAATTAGAAAGGGAGAAAGAAAATTTATAGGCAATAATATAATGACAGATTTTGACAGAAATGCCCTTTAATATATCTGCCTGCATTATGATAGCCTATGATTGTGAAGGCAACAAATCAAGATACATAGGAGCTTCTGTTTTACATGATTATTAATAATTGATGTGTTCAAAAATAATCAGAAAGAAAGGAAGAAAATATATAGAGGTTAACATAAAGATACAAAGTAACTAGATACAGGTAGAAATGACTTTTAAATTTATGCTTTCCCTGCATTTCGAAAACCTATGCCAATCAAGAAAATAAGTCAGGAGATATGGCAGCTCCTGTTTTCAGTAGCATACTCTACACTACTAATATCTGCAAGCGTGTTATTTCGTAATTCCTAAAGGTTAGGGTTGTCGTTTACTTATCGCTGGTTAATTTCTATAACTGAAATGTCCAAAAAAACAATGATACAAAATAAATAGAGAATAATATAAAGATGGAAAGTAAATAGATGCAGACACAAATCATTTTTTTTAAATGGGTATATTTGCCTGCATTTTGAAAACCTACGAATTACCGTCCTGAATATGTCAGGAATAACATGTACAGTTTTGGAACTAACAGCTACCCCAGCAATGTGTGTAAGTGTGCTATTTCGTAAACTGTTAACGGTTAGGGCTTTGGTTTGCTTATCGCTTGTTCATTGTTGCATTCAAATTACAATTAATTAAGCTATTTAGTTGAGATGAAAAAATCGAATCCCGCTCGTGCCATTGACTTTTTTTATCTCGACTAAATATCTGAATTAATTGTAATGCATTAATTGGTCAAGAGGACCACGAAATTAGTGAATTTAATTGAAATGTTTAAAAAATGAACAGAAAGTAAGAAAGAAAATACAGAGATACGGATAGAAAACCCTTTTAAACATTATGTATATATACCTACAATATCGACTATTAATAACTTCCTGAATGAGTGTTCCTTGTGTTCGAATCCTGGCGACGTTCAATTATCTTTGAGACATTAATTTATCACATACAACATTAAATGATCATTTTATCTCATTCCCGGTGATTGTGGGAAATAAGCCCACTCTGCAATAAACATCCTTAAAACTTTTATAAACAGTAAATTTGGCCGATTTGAGAGTTAGGATGAAACTTTTATATTGGATTAACGGCTTAAGACAACAACATATCAACAGCGAGCCGGCTAATAGAGGGAATTACATCTCGGTGGAATTAGAAAAGAGGGCTCAAGGGGGTCGAAATTTAGTGCCGTAATTAAGAAGTAACTTTCCGCGGGGTTGAGAGTTCTCAAACTGGCGCGAAAGGAAGTCCTTAAGCAGCGCGTTTTTCTTTTGTCCCTCGGTTAAATAGTCTTGTAATTAAGGATGAAGAGTTTTCCAGGGTTGGGAGATGCTTCCTGTTAAATTAGAAGACGGACCGGTCCACGATGGCTTACTCATTTGGTATAAACGGCCGCCCAATTGCCTGGAGAAACACTTTGCTTAAATTAAAATGCAAATAAACAGATTCCACCTGTCGTTTCGAACTGTGAAAACACCTATCGTCCAGCAAAAACAGAAGATAAAATACGCCAAAAAAAGTACATTGACCGCGTATGACCTTTAAAATTTAAGTAGGTTATCAGATTTTATTTTTCTTTATTAGAAGTACGAACCAATTTTACACCTACGAACATTCTGGTTCAAGGCATAATCGTGATGAAAACACTTTGGTTGCTACTGCCATGCTTTCGAACTATTTTAAGCGATCATCAGGACAAAATAAATCTTAAACGTGTATACAAATTGACAAATTTAAGTGTTTTTTTACACACAATCGAAAATTTCCTTGAAAACCTACTCGGTCCCAATATTGCCGAGGACTGTCACAAGAGGCAAATTTAATGTTTTTGAACTAATGATGACCTTCAAATAGGACGGAAGCGTGGCAGTAGCACCCCTTTCAGACCATGCCTAGATTTTCTTTCCCGCATTCTTCTGATTTTATTGAATAATGAAATCTTTACTGAATTTTAAGGTTTTTTTGTTTAAGCGTAATTAATTGGATGGCCAAAGTACGAACAAAACTTTTAACTTTCATTTAATTTAAGATAATTATCCTCGTACCAACAATAGAAGACTTCCTCCTTCATGCAAAACACTACAATGATCTAAATTCTAAACTCTAAAAATTTGGAAAAAGGTTTTTAGGTCGTACGCCAGCTGGGCAAAGATGTTACCAAGAACTGGTTTCACACATCATGCAGACATATGAATGACGCAACTGTTCAGAAATCCATTATTCGTTCGGCCAAAGACAGTTCGTTACGAAAACTATTCATCATTCATGGCTGATGGATGTATTTTCTGTGAAAAATGTTAACTGATGGTTGCCTATCATTCTGGTCTCCTTAACCTCGTTGATTGTCGCCGGACCCGGCTGAATCAGCAAACGTCAATGAGGGTAGGCAGACTAGGATGATAGGTTGATTAACTATCAAACAATAAGTGCATGACCCTGCAAGCTCACAAAATTACATTAAATTATCGTTAATGGAAGAAAGTTGGTCTAAGGTTGGAACGAAATTCTAATAAACAAATTCATACCTGTATGTCTATAATAATAGATGCAGATTTGAACATTTTCGAATGAATTTTTTCTACCCTTGTCCGAATCGAAGGGGCGATATTTTGCCTCCGGTGATAAAATTATGCAAATCAAACCCAATTTCAACCCCAGCCCATTTAAAAAATAAATAAAAAAATAACGGGGCGGTTAGTCAGTGTATTTTTAACCTGGGCGGTAGGGTTTTGAGAAGAGAAGCCCCTTTTTTCAAGTGCTTCGACGGAGGGCAGGAACAGAAAAAAAATGCTACGAGGGTCTACGCCGAGGGTGGCTGACTTGACGCCATTTGACGTGGCCTTTCGCCCCCAAGCGTTTGTTTTCACCATCGGATGAGATAAGGACTTTGCGACGTGCCCGAATCTATTTGAGCGAGGAAAAGTACGTTGGAAACTTCAACGATCGTTACAAATTTGAAAAAAAAAAATTATCCTCCCGTTAATAAACGCAAAGTTAAAATATTCATTATGGGATATAATTAAACAAACGCTTAACTAAGAAGATAAATAAGCTTGGTACTATTCAAAATTATACCAACTTAGTAATAGAATTACCCGTTAGTAAGTATACATATTTAAATTGCTTATTTGTCCGATAGATTAAAAATCCTATTTTATAACTTCAAGCCATATAAAGGAAGTTACTATCAAAAAATGAAAGCCTCATAGCATATATGCTTACTTTATTCAAAACAACCAGTGACCAAAGCTCCATCTTTCAATTTAAGACATTACTTGCAAGTTTAGGCGACTTCATAACTAATATATTAATTACGTTACTGTATAAGCCCCCTTGTATGACAGTAATTAATTTCTTTGCGAGCTTTATTGGACTTAACTGAGCCTGTTAAGTTAATTTATCTTGCATTTTGTCGTGGAGGGCTTTTCGTGCTTTTCTGAGCTCCTCCAAGGATTAAAAAATTGCTTCTTTTACCTACACTGTGCTTTTTTATTTCCTATTTTCGAGCCCTTTTAAGCTGCTCTTTAGATAAAGAAAGCTGCCAAATTCGATGAACTGGAACTACTACCAAGTATGATTTTTTTACCTTAACTTTAAATTAAAATAAAACATAAAAGTTCCTTGTTGGGATCCGCGCTTATTTGGACTTAATTGAGGTTTTTACAGTCATTTATTTTTTGTTACTCGGAACATATTTTCCAGCTATTCTGAACTCCTTCCAGGGCTTAAAAAACTTCTTTATAGAACTTAACTGAGCTTCCTGCATTATTTTGTTTGGAAGCTACTTCGAGCTCTCCAGGGCTTAAAAACGGCGGCTTTATTCAACTTAACTGACCTTTTGGCATTTTTTCGGGAAGCTCTTTTGAACTACTCTTTAGCTAAACAAAGTTGTTAAATCGGCTGAACTGGAACTACTCACTAGCCACGAGCACTTTTTTTTACCTTAACTTAATAAAAAGTGAAAACAGAAAGTCCCTTGTTTGTTTGGAATTCGTGCTTAATTGGACTCAATTGATCCTTTTACATTAATTTATTTCACGTTTTGATGTGACCGATTTTTCGGGCTCTTCCACGGCTTAAAAACTGCTATATTGAATTTAACCGTGGTTTTTGCATTATTTTATTTCACATTTTGTTGGGAACCTATTTCGAGATGTTCTGAGCTCCTCCATGGATTTAAAAACTATTTTATTACAGTTAACTGAGCTTTTTACATTCATTTACTTGACATTTTGGTGTGAAGGACTTTTCTTCTAGCTCTTCTGAGCCACTCCAACGCTTGAAGCTTGAGCTTTTTACACTCGTTTATTCACATTTTGTTAGGAAGCTAGTTTCGAGATTCTTTGTGCTCTTCTTAGGATAAAAACTGCCAAATTGGCTGAACTAGAAACTTCTTTCATTTCAACCTTAAATATTAAAAAAAAATTTCTTAGTTTGTTTCGAAGGACTTTCCATACTATTCTAAGCTCCTTATAACATAAAAAATTCTGCTAAATCGTCTAGTGCTGACAGAAGAAAGTCTTAGCAACAAAACGTGAAATTACAAAAAAAAAAAAAAATCAAGGTTCTTCTGAGCATCAACCAATTTTATGCGATTCTCAGAATAAATCCAAAAATTATTGCCTCACAAAACGTTAAATAAATTAATTTAAAAACCACAGTGAAGTCCAATAGAAATATATTCTTTCAAAAAATAAGTTAAGGATTCGTGCTTTATATGACTTCACTGTGCTATTTTAACCATCTTTTATTTCGAATTTTGCTTTCCTATGAGGAGCTCCGTAGAGCTGTGAAGAAGAAGAAAAATGGCCTTTCTGACAAAATGCGAAATAAATTAATGTAAAAAGCTTAATTTTAGCACGAATCCCAAATAAAACAATCATCAGAAAAAAGAAGAAAACAGTGCGTCCTTATTTTGTATTCTTTCATAAAACAAATGAAGAAACTTGTACTGTTTTGAACGAAAACTCCCTATGATTATTTGATGTCTAAACAACATAATTTACATGGCCTTTGTACATATTTGAGTAAATAGAAAATGACGCCACCTGTGCGTTGACCTACTGCAGGTAGAACCCAATTGTACACAACCTTATTTTGTGTCACGTTATTGTTGTATGCGTTCATACTCCTGGTTATTTGTTATGTCAATTTCACCCGGATAATTCGGTTAATCGGCGGACCTAATTCGCTGAAGACGATCGGTCGTTTCAAGGACATCCAGATCGTTTTAACAGTACAGGCGGATAATAGAAGTTTGTTCCGCTTCTTAGTACTTTTAATCCCGTTTTGTAGGATTAACGAAGGTAGGATAAAAGTGTGTTGGTCACGCTCGTCTCACACGTATGAAAAACAAACGGAACATTAAAAAAAAAAAATAATAAAAAAATAAAAAGAGAGAGTCTGGTGTGCAGAACAGATGCACGTGGTAGATTCCGTCCTTCTGAAATAAGACGAGGCTCAGGAGCCCCAACCCAATTACGGCCCTTGTAAAGTATCCAACCCCTAAATCAACCCCGTATATCCTAGAGATAATGAAACGCTTGGTATATAATGTACTATAATGCCCGAGGGGGGTGGGTGCTCCATGTAATATTTATGTGCACCCCTCCCTTCCAGGCCTCTTTCCCATCGTAACCGCATTATTGACGAATCGGAACCCTTTGGGATCCGCGCCGCTTCGTCTGCCCCTCGAAAATATATCCTTTACTTTCCCCGCCGTCCCATTAAAGGTTCCATATTGATCCCACGCGGCGATAATACGTTGTTTGCCTAATGGGTCGACAGAATAGCCAGTGGGACGGAGAAATTTCTGACCCCACAACTCAGAGATATCGACGTGTTGGACCGGCTGTGCATCAGATGCTTTGCGATCATTGGCGGACCTTAGGCAGCCGATTTAGTGCCGTACAGCAAACCGAAAAAACCTATCACTTCTACTTTTCGAAAGTTAGATTATATCTGTATAAATTGTAACTGATTTAATTAATGATGATTTAAATTATGACGTGCATTATACTTGGTGTCCAAACTACCAGCACGCCGTACAATTTCATACATCACACATACACGACTGGCTCAAAAATTCACCATGTGTCAAACGTGCGTGACCTATTCTATACTCCTTCTATAGGCTTCAGGTATTTCAGCTTCCTTAGAGCCACCATACCGACCTCTCGGATAGGTTTCATCCGATCCAACCATTTCTTTTGAACATGTCTTGAAATAAGTCTGGGTTGTATGTTCTGTTATGGTATTATGGAGTATTTGTAATATAATAAATAATGCACTTTCCGTTCTGGGTAGTTGTCTGCGCATTAACTTATCAATTTTGGATGTTGAAGATGTGCAGAAGCTGAAAGAAAACAGATAAAAATAAGGAGGATAGGTAGACCAAATTGGTAGGAAGCGACCCAATGATAATCAACCCATTGCGTTTTAAAGTTTTTAACCTCACATGGGGCTATGAATATATATAACTTTATCACAAAATTAAATTTATTAAGCCAGAAAGAAATGAAAAGAAAAATCCAATCGGAGATCTGCTATTCTATTTTAAATCCCTCGAATCCGATCTGAACGTCATTCGCCCTGGACATTGATTCGACTGGCGAAACAGGTTGTTCGGGCGAAATTGGGCTCTAATGAATATAATTACAGACTTTATAACAGTTTGCTTTTCATGCGTGGACGGCAGGAAATTGGAGGTGTCACTGAGAGGACAGGCAGTTTTCTTACAACGGCACTTTTCGTAATATACGGTATAACATTAGCTGGCAATTCTTCCACCCTTGTTCCACTCCACCCTCGATCAACCCGTTGTTTAAAAATAAGTTCTGATCCATTTCAAACTGTTACGTATTATCAACGTTGTCCGTTCTCACTAATGCCTATCACCAACGGACGGGCCGAAGCCTCCACCCCCTTCAATTAATCTCACTCCGGAAGCTGACATTGGGTCGAAACACGTCTGAAAACACGCAAACCGGGGTACAACTGTCAAATCGTACACGAACAAAAGATTAGTTGAAGGTCATGATTTTTGTAAAGTAACATGTTCCTGATGAACTACTAACGGCAATGGCATCAAGATTCTGGCAGAAACCAAGCGATAAAGTAAACATTATCTAATCATTGGTGTTATGGAGGTGTGCGAGGTGAACTGTTATCCGATCATCAGTTTTTCTGTCAGATGGCTTAACTTCTTCAGTGATAACTAAGTATACTTTTTCCAGGTGCAGGTACAAGTCGAATAGGGGAGAGGGAGAAGAGCTAAACCTACTACCCGAACCTAAAATGTTCCTATCTTACAGATACTTTGATGTCATCAGTTGCAGGTGCAGGGGTGCAAAACGTACCTTAGGACCCATCCTCTAAACAGTATATACCGCAGACATTCCCACTCTTCCTGAAACGATCCTAATCACCCAAGCGGACATCTTCATCCTTTGCGCTCATAAAGATCTCTAATCTCAACCAGAAGTCAGGAAACCCACGTCCCATCATACCCTGAGCTGTCGTTAGCTGTAGACGATGACCAACATTGGAACATGTCACTTCCACTCGTCGGAGAATAACCACAGCTCCCATCTTCTACAAAACTATCCCTCTCCCATCATCGAATATAGTCCGCTACTTTTGGATACATATTGGCTTATACGGAACTCCCACACACGACTCAAAAGATAAGAACTAACCAGAAGTTTCAGACTAATTAAAAGATTCCTGCACAAACGGTCACATTACCCTGGTGTTCAACGAGCGTTCGAACCACCAACGTATCCAATCCCTACAATAAAATCCTTCGAACCATCAAAGCTACTTTCTACGTATCCAATCTTGCCATTCACAATCACTTAACAGTCAATATGCACTTGAAGTAGCGATCTTTCTCAACAGGAGGTTTCACAAACGATTTCCAACTCGTATTGGTCGGACTATTGAAGCATCATTTTTATCGAAACCTCCTAATGAACAGTGAAAGTAATTGACGCAAATATATAGGAGTGACAACTAATGAGTAGTTTTATGTATATTTTTGTGTTCATTTTACTTTGTTTCCGCCCTAAGATGCTATCAAATTTTCTTAAGCGCAGCAATTTTCAGCAGGTGTAAAAATTTAAGAATAGACTATAGGAATAAGAAGAAAAAGTACGTGGTTAGAAGGGAGCATATTATGGAAAACCTATATGAGAAGTATGTGAGCACTATTTTCTTCGAAACTTCCGAAAAAAAATAGTAGACATAATAAAACTGGCGAAATTGTTTATTCAATTTCAAATTTTACAAAACGAAAGGGTCCCACAGGATGAGTATACTCGGGAAAATGGGTTTTTGGGATTATATAACACGATGATAAACAATGTTGCAAGTAGGCTGTACCTAAGCGAACATGGGCGATGCTTTTAAGTGTAATTAACTTTAAGGGATGGGTACATACATCGAATTTTAACAGATATTAAATTATTTTAATTTTAAGCTGTATCACAAAAAAGACCTGGGTCATCAAATCATAGACAGATATTATATCTGGAATTTCCTCTGCCAATAGCCAATGTCAATTACGTCCCGATGTGCAGTTAGATGAAAACAGAGGACGTAAACACGAAACCGCCCGGCCCTTTCGGTCCCCAAACTGTACCCTGTACACTCTCAAACAGTAATCCCCGTTTTTAAAAGTCCGGCGTCCTTTGTGATTTTTTTCTCACTGCAGGGGTCGGAATAGTCATGAAGGGTGCCGGTAAATTGGGCATGAGTGGGGATTTACAATGGCTTTATACGTTATTCCCAGACCGTACCAGGCCCCGGACTTACCCCAAACAGGTAGAGAAAGAGCCCTTTATAACTACGGGGAAAAGAGAGGGCGACCGGGAGAGGACGAAGAGAGAAAAAGCTTTTTTCCCTTCTTTTTTTCTCTTTGTGGAGGGCATAGCTGGGGAGAGGAAGCCCGTGGAGTCCGCTTAGTATCAGGAGAACAGAGCCAGGATAGGAGCTCGCCGCCATTGCAATCCGACCGCCAACCCACTTCAAACGCCAGAAACTCCCCCTCGTCTTTTACACTTTACATTCAACACGAAAATTCGGACCTAAAAACAATTAATAATCCAAGCCCAAAATAAACAATAAAGTTTGAATGCCCGAAAAAATTGGAACATCGCCTAAAAAATCTGAAAATTTATTTATCACGAAAAATTGATTCTATCAGAATTGAACTTGATTTCACTCAAATTTTCATTTCAAACCTGGACAAATTACGCGGATCAATTGGAAAACCATAGCTAGATTTGTTGTTTTCCCAAGTATAGTTGGAACTGTTGGCACAAGAATTAAAAAAAAAATTAATTAATTAATTAAATAAAATGAAAGTAAAGCCGGACTTAACAACATATAAGCCAAAAATATCGTGAAAATAAATCCTAATACATGTCTTACACGGTAAGTATTCCTCCATTTTATAGTATCTTCAATTTTTGGTAGATTTGTTGTTTTCTCAAGAAAAGTTGCAACTTTTTTCACGAAAACTAAAAAGAAGACAAGTAAACCCAGTCTTAATAAGCAGGAAAAATGTGTTGAGAAAGTATCATACATTAATATGTATAGTACATATTCCTCCATTTTGTAATATGTTCAGTGGGAGGACCTTTTCTCTAATAAAAGATTTATTTATCTGAAAGACCAGAAATATAACGGAATTTTCAAAACATTTACCTTTATTCACTTCTGAGGACTTGGCACTGAAAAAAATAACGAAACGCATGCAAATTTCCCTCGTCGCATTTTCTGATTTCAACTGAAGTACGAAACTGCACTGCCCATAAAAAACTGACCACTTGGTTTTTGCAGGACAAAATTGTCAACTTAAGAAAAGCATATTTTCTCAGCAAAACACAGATCTGAGCCGGGACACTCATTCATTTTGTACGTTTAATTTAATGCTGAAAAATGTTCCCCAATTTTTGAATTTTACTGTTGAATGGCTGAAACTAGGAAAACTGAAATATTTTCTTTAAAAAATGTGGCCTAGCTCAGTTCTGCGAAAGGCTAAGAAAATATGCACCTGCATTTCCAAAGTTGGCCATTTTTCCACCCAAAACAGTTGTTTTTTTTTTGGGGGGGGGGAATGTAAACAATTCAAAACAAAAAATTCTTCGTTATACTTATGTATTTTAAAAATGTATATACTCTTTAATGGATGTAAATTTTCTAAACGTCCAACTAAATGTTTCAATGTGTAATTATTTTCTTTCTTTAACAACCAAAAGGAATTTTTAAAAAATAGAAACAACAAAAAATAGTAAAAGTAATTGAATCTCGACGTAATTAGCGATCAGGATTTAACATAATAATTTTTGATAATGAAGGTGATGATGACGGTCATAAAAACGAAAAACGTAATTCCAAGATTGTATGATCATCATGACTGCAGTGATAAACATTAGTTTTTTTGTTATATAGTAATGTCTCTAGCTCGATCGTCATTCAAATAAAAGTAAAAGTAATAAAATAGTAATTACTGTATGAGGTGAATGCGCCCCTGGTTGAGCGTCGTTCGGCTCCTGCGGTCCTGGTAGCCCGTCCTGCTGAAACTCACCTTTTTTCCCCTGGAGACTTCCCCTCCCGCGTGTAAGGAACACGCGCGCCTAGAAGGACGTGAAACGCCGGGGAAAAGCTCGTTCGCCATCCCCCACGGAGGACAGAGCGTGCACACAATACAACGGGGAGGGAAGGCCAGCTGTTCCCAGCTGGATCGATCCCACGCGCAATTACACCGAAATTACAGTTTTTCGCCGGCCGGCGTCGGCTCCGTGCGTGTCTCACGATATTAAAACCATCATATATTCATAAAACTATAAAATATTTACCTAGTCGAGAAATGCTATTATGGCATTTACACGTTGGACGAGTGGTGGGGATGGGCCCACTCTTGGCAGCTGCTCTATTCTCCTAAATGGTAATCCAAACGGGAATAGAAACGATTTATCCGTCGTCGCTGGAGAGGAAAAAAACCGCCTCGTTGGCACTGACACTCGGCGTTACTGCACTTATTCCACGTGGGCACTGCACTGCACAACACTCGATTTTCAAAACAACCAATGGGAAAAGTAATAAAACGAAGCACAGAGAAACGATATTCCACCACAGAAGCAGATTCACGACTGGCGTCTTGGCCCGACTCGGTTTCCCCCCGGCGTTCCAACCCCCACCAGAGGATTTTTGCCCGATGAGGACTCGGCCGCTCCCCTCTTCGTGACGGCGGGCCAATGCGCGCCCTCCTCGCTCCCTGCTTCTACGATCATCCCCTCCTCGTTCACCCGCTCACCGGCGGACACTTAATTTTTTATTCCCTAACAACTTTCAACTCAATTTTAACCGACGGCTTTATGCCGATTTTCCCTTTAAAACCATTCAGGATTGAACAACTATTGAAATCTCTGGAGAAATTATTCTTTCATCTTGTTATTACAAGGAAGACGCGGCCCGAAAGACTTCCACATACACAGACATGCGTTCGTTAGGTCATACATTGCCTACGAACTATTCAATCTAAGCAAAAAACGAAATATCTCTTAGTGGGCAGCTTAATGTTTATACAAACACCACACCATAAATCACAAACCTGAAATTTATTTTCAAAACGCTCCAACTCGAAATCTGATAGCAAAATGGCGTTGAAAAAATATGGAGCTTTTATTAAGTTAAACCATACCTAAACAGGATATTGAGTCAACACGGTCCTGTACCTTTAACGTAAACTGTAGCTTTAAACTAGACGGATTTGTCTTCATACACAATTCCTTCATTGTAAGAAAGCATTCAAAATGCTTTGTAAGCTATTATTTAGAAAGCTGAGCAGGCATTCTGAACCTCGTTTGCTTAACATGGCGTTCGGTCTGAAATGCGATTCGGGCCGGAAAATACGTGCTTTGGTCAAATGGGCAGTAGACTTGTTGGATAATAAGTACAGCCTATCTCTATTAAATGTTTACTCTTCACCAACTTTCGCCTCAATTTTAACCGACGGCTTTATGCCGATTTTCCCTTTAAAAGCATCCAAGACTGAAGAACTATCATAATCTCTGGATAAATTATTCTTTTATCGTGTTATTGCAAAGGAAGGCACGACCTAAAAGACTTCCTTATCCACAGACATTCATTCCTTAGATCATACATTGCTTATCAACTATTCAATCAACTATACAAAAAGTTGATAATAAACGACCAACATGAGATTTATTTTCAAAACGCTCCAACGCGAAATCTGTTACCTAAAATGGCATTGAGAAAATCTGGAGCTTTCTTCTGATTATACCATCTCTAAACAACCGCAGCATATTGAGCCAAGATGAACCCGCAGCTTTAACATAAACTGCAGCTATTGATCAAATTTTCCCACGTACCTCTTAATATTTTCATTGCCAATAGCATTCAAAGTCAATCACATAGCATTCACAATAGTTTTAAAGCTGTTCGTTTAGAAAGTTAAGCAGGCACTCTGAATTAGGCATGGATGTTAGGCACTAAACATGGCGTTGGATCTGAAATGCGCTTAGGACCGGAAGACACGTGCTTTCGTTTAACAGGTAGAAGACGTTGGATCAAACCATGTTAATTAATAATGAATGCATATGAAGAGTTACTATAAAAGCAGTTGTTCTACGACCCTATTATCAACAAACTTTGTAAACCATTATTGCCCACTGTAAACGTTGACGTAGGAATCGGCAATCACTATTTCATGTGGTAAAATTCGACAATATGGACGTAAGACCTTCGTGGTCTCTTTTCGAGTTATTGCAATCACGACACTGCAGAAACACTTTTATTTTCTAAAAGCTCTCGCTCATTAATATTCACATTTGTGTGGTGTTTAGTGACCGTTACTTAATGATTATTTGGAGGACGTGAATTGCGGACTGGTGTGACGTAGGTTTTAGAAAAATATTGTGTTTATTGTTCCAACGTTTCGACTTTTATTGAAACCATCTTCAGGGATGACAGCGTTTGACCAACAAAACGAACACTTTGAGCCCTGAAGATGATCTCAATAAGAACGGAACATCGGCAACTAAAGTTTACGTCACACCAGACATCTCACGACCTACAAATAGTCAATAAGCATACACATTTTCTATGACCTATTAAGTTTAAGCAAAAAACGAAATATCTCTTAGAGAACAGTTTCATTTTTATAGAAATGCCCTCTTGTAAATCCCAACTGAGATTTATTTCCAAAACGCTCCAACTCGAAATCTCATACCTAAAATGGCGTTGAGAAAATTCTGGAACTTTTATAATGGTGTAACACACATAACGAACGTCGGATATTGAGTCACCTGTAGGTTTTGTCGGACGGATTTGTCCTCATAACACCCAACATTTTCATTGTCATTCAAAATGCTTTTAAAAGCTGTTATTTAATAAGTTGAGCAGGCACTTTAAACCTTGTTACTTAACATGGCGTTCGGTCTGAATTGCGCTTGGGGCCGGAATAAACGTGCTGTGTAGTTCCTTATTAATTATCGACTGATGATAGTAAGGCCTATACTAAAGCTCATTGATATGTCAGCAAGAGGTGAGGCACTACATAACTAAATATGTTTGTTTCAAGCAACAAACACAATTCTATCCAACGCCATGTTAATTAACGAAGTTACGTGCCTCGGTTAGAATTACTTGCTTGCGTTATGCGATATGATATGAGCTTTATAAACGATTTTTAAAATAAATTATCGGATGATGGAAGGATCGACAATTTCTAGTTAACAAGATGGGCGTCAGCCCTTTGGGAGTCTATTACAAATTAATTAAAACAAGGAACATAGAACAATGAAATTAATATTTTTATGCATATGTAAATAATTAACGACACTAAATTCTATATCACATTATCACATTATTTCAAAAATCTATATATCAATTTATACTACCATATTTCCAGGTTGAAAACAAGTCCCATCGGAAATTTTTTTATGGCTTTATGCTTTATGTTTTCCGGTTCATCGCGCCTTTCTAAGTTTGGAGTAGCTTGTACGACTAATATATGCTTGCATTCATACGGAAACGCAACGGTTTGAGCTAATCCGGACTAACGAAGTGACAAATTCTTTTGTGTCATTAATTCCAGAGAACCATTGGTTTTGATCCTATTTCCGGGAATATGGATTGATATACCCAGGCAACTGTGGGTTTCCACGTGCTCTGTTCTTGCATCAACTGTATGGTGAATAGGCGTTTTGCTTCGGTCTTCGACAGCTTGATATTGTGATAGTGCAAGTAACAGTCATGATGTTTGTAACGTGTTAACGCGAGTAAAGAAAAGTCCAGGAAGGTCGTGAACGTCCCCATTTTTTTCTTAACGCGTTAAACTTTAATTTTTCCGCAGTGAACGAAAAATAATGCTGAACAGTCCTTGTTATTGTTTGTTTTGGGTTTCTGTTGTGTTAAATTAAAAGATTCCAGATGTTAATAAAAAAGGAAAATTAATCAACTCTTTCATTCGAAATGCTAACTATGCTCTCAAAAAGTACTAACAAATGACATGCTTCAATTGGTGCCGGCATACTTGACTTGTATCCTAACGCCTAATTGCTTACAACTTTGTACGACAGGTGGATGTATCCATTATGAAAGAGAGTATAAGGACAGGTCAGAAATTGACAAAAGAAATGTATTGGACTGTTTTAATTAATGCATATTTAAGGATAAAAATGAGTGAGAACAAAATCAGCTGTTAAATTCATGGCTGCCATGTTTAGCTACCTATGCCCTAACGGATAGTAATGTGACTATATTTTCGACCTAAATCTAACATTGGCCCTGGCTTGTTAGATCTAGCAACGTTAACTAGCCGATTCTCACAAGTCTACTTCATTATTTTTCTGACATGACAGGAATCAAGAGATTTAACAGGGTTAACACAAAGATCGTGAATTCCCTTATTCACGGTTAACAGCGAGAACAGGCGGACATGAAAAACCTATTTATTGCATTTCTGATACAACAATTTGAATAATTTCCAAATTAATGACTTAAGACGTAAATGCGTTTGGTACTTTTCTATTGACAAAAAATCGTTATAATAATATATGTAAACGAATCAATCCAATTTACAAAAAGGTATAAATATATAATATATTGAACATAACAATATGAAAGCAAATCTAAAAAAAAAAGAAAAATTATTTAAGTATTAAACAATATATAAAGTAAGGAAATAACAGAAAACAAATATACCTAAAATTAATTATTAATTAATTTATAATTAATAGAAGTATATTTTAATGTATAAATAATGTTAGAAAACAACTCCAGAACATTACATTAAAAAATAATATATAAATTATTAAAAATATATATTGATTAAACAAGTAAAAATAATAGCATTTTGAGCGTACTCAGCTGAAATATATTCAGAAAAAATTTTTAATTAGTAATAATATAATGTTAAAGTAGAAATATATAAATATACATACTATATATATATATATATATATATATATATATATATAAAATATATACAATAATTCAAGATTTAACATGTCTATACTGTTTGCATGTGGAATGAAATAAAATAATTAAAAATAGTAAGACGTGGAATGTTATTGGCTGACGCATCATTAAGTCAATAGGAGTATTTTTTACTATGGTTATGTAGTTTGGTAGTTTGGCTGTAGTTTGTCATTTCCTAAATAATCCATAATCCAATTACATCAATTTTGGCATGGCAATAAATATAAAATGCTCCAATTATGCAAAATAAAGTTTAATAAATAAAACGTGTAATTTATCACAGGATCTGGCTTGTTTCTTGCTACAAACGGCTCCCGAAATAAAGCGTGAGTATTTATTTTCATGTTTAACAGATCTGTGGTCAGAAATTAATTTTTTAGTCATCAAATATTGCAAGAATCACGTGTAATGGATTTGATATCAAACGAGAAAACCCAATGTCCAAAGATCGCCTAACTTTGAGAATCATAACAAATTAATCCAATCGAGCCAGTCTGTTTTGTTAAAAAAAAATTTACCATTGAATGCCCGCTAATGTTTGAATAATAGTTGTGCGTGCAAGATTTCTTTTTTCAGAAGTTTTTGAGGCTGCCGGAGCGGAAAAATGAAATGGAAGAAAATACAAATTGCGGGGTAATAAACTGCAATGCTTCCCCCCCCCAAAAAAAAAGATAAAGAAAAAGCAATGTTATTGTATTTTGTTTCTTATTATTGTTATCTAGAATTAGTTATTATATTTGAATGGAATAATAAAAGGAAACGGATGAGCCTATACTCATGCTGAGACTGGTACTAGTCTGACTCCATTATTATTATTATTAGCCATACAAGCCTATGGGGAAATTTTAATTTATGGAAAAAACTCACTATTTTAATTTTAAAACAAGAAACAGAAATAAATCTTATTAAATTTAATGTAACTTGGCCTTCCGAATTAAGAATTTGAAAAAGAAAATCAAAGCTTGGATGGCAATAGGATAAATTAGATTACGAGTGAATGTTTGGAGTCAGAGCTTTATACCACTCAGAAGAGAATTTTTGGATATTAGGGCGTGAAATGACCTTAGCCTTTAAAACGCCCTTAAAAATTACTAATAATAACAATAATAAATAAAAATATAGTATTTATTAACAATAAGTTACCAAATTATGCACTTAAAGGGGAAAAAAATTTAACCTGAAGTTCGGTTGTTTCCAAAATAATACAAAATGTAATGATATCAATACCGTATTTCGGATGTCATTAATTATAAAAATGTGTAATAAAAGCTTCCGGAAGGAAATCAAGATTCCTGGAAGCAAATGAATTTTACAATATTACCTATCCGTTACATTCAGTATTTGATTCAAAATCAACCGAAGAGCAGGTTTTTTCGACCGACAGCAAATTGATATATATGACTGCTTTTTTGATAGTGGTGGTCGTCCCAGAAATTTCCTAATCACCCCAGAGTAAACCACAAAACGTTTACTCTTGTTCCTCGCAAAATGAGGAGATATGGATCAGTTGGTGTTCAATCATCATGAAAAGTGCGCAAAAAAAAAAAAAAAAGAATTCCAAAATGATGAAAGGGTTTAAGGTTTCTCAAAAAATAAAATTAGATATGTACTCCCGATTTCGGGACAATGATTAATATTGGGTTGTCCGGAAAATAATGCAGGATTTTGGTATTAAACAAAAAAAAAAAAAAAAAAGAAACTAGTTACTTTAAAGCAATGTTCTTTAATCAAAATAATTTCCCATACTCTCAATACATTTCTCCCAACGTGTTGGTAACTTATTAATTCCGTCTGAGTAGAATTCAGAATTTTTAGAATTGATAAAGTCAATAAATGCATTTTCCAGTTCCGTTTGATTTTTGAATATTATGTGTTGTAAGTAGTGGTCCAGATGTCTAAAAAAATGGTAATCAGTAGGCGAGAGGTCCGGAGAGTAGGGTGGGTGAGGCAAAGTTTCATAGCCAAGCTCCAATAATTTTTGTGACGTTACACGTGACACATGTGGTCGAGCGTTGTCATGCAACAAAATGGGCCCTTTCCGATTTCACTTTTCCAATCGCCTTGAGGTGGTCAGCGACGGTCGTTTTACTGACTTTGAGTTGCTCTGCAAGTTCTCGAACAGTTGTTTTGGGGTTTTCTTCCACCACTGATCGCAGAACATCATCATTAAGAGAGGAAGGCCTTCCACGACCTTCTTCATCTTCAAGGCTGAAATCTCCCTCCCGAAATTTTTTAAACCACCTTTGCACAGTGCACTCATTAACACAACCCTCGCCCCAGACTTGGTTAATGTTTCTAGCCGTTTGGGCTCCGCTTCGGCCGAGTTTAAACTCGTAAAAGAAAATCGTACGAAATTCTCGCTTTGACATTATAAGGATGACTGAATTATTTCCAAGTAGCGGAATGCTACAGAGGTAAACAAACAATATCATTTGGAAGAGGATTAATAAGTGTTGACATTCATACAAATGAGTAATCCTGTAAACGTAAACAGAATATTTTATATAGATTTTTTTTAATGAAAACTTAAAATCCTGCATTATTTTCCGGACAACCCAATACATGCGGATAACGCCATTTGCATAGAGGCTTGGGAGGCTGAAGAAAACGAAGAAAATTCATATTATGGATCCCTAATGGCATATAAACCGTCAGAAATTTCGCCCGTGGGCAAAGGAAAATCCGAGAATATCTTACTCATGCCATCATCAGGTGGATCACAGTATCAACGTTCGGTATGGACTTCTCGGAAATAGAGTATTTGGTTTTAATTCTACACCCAATTACAAGATAATTTAAATGCTCAGAGCCTCAATTTTTTGACCAACACAGATGATGTTCGTCTGCAACAACGACAAGGAATGATTCAGACAGGTTGATACCAACTATTCCTTGCAGGTATTTGAACGTTATTTGAATGATCACTTTCCAGAAACGTGGATAGGACCTCATGGCCCGACCTGTTGGCTTCTCGGTCACCTGATTTAACTCCACTTAATTATTTTTTTTAGAGCCGTTAAAAACAGTATCTACGCCAATCATAACAGAGTAATCTCAGCTGAAGAACCACTGCAAAGGATAGAAAATGCTTGTCAACTCATCTCATCTTACTCTATCGCTTATTTTTTGACCAATTTAAACTCAGATTGTACCATTGTTGTCAGCGCCAAAACCCCTTTAAAATTATGTCTCAGGACATACAGGGTCGTATTTAAAATTTTGAAGTTGAACTGAGCCTGAGGTACTCGCTTTTTTCTCAAACATAAAATAAAATAAATAAAAATTTGAAACTAGACTAAAATGTAGTAAGCCTATTTTTTTCAATCATTTGTTCAAGGGAAATTCAGCCGGGCCATTTCGAAGGACATCCTGTATATCACATCAACTTGGTGGTTATCCTGTAAAGCCTCGAGAATATGTTGAAGTGACAGTAAATTAGTCAATGTGGATTTGTTCTTGGTAAAACCTTGTTGTACCTCATCAATGATAGTTATTCAGGAATCTGGTGTGATGTAGGTTTCAGAAAAATATTTTCTTTATCGTGCCAACGTTTCGATCTTTATTGAGATCATCTTCAGGGCAAACACTTTAAGGCCTGAAGATGATCTCAATAAAGATCGAAACGTTGGCACAATAAAGAAAATATTTTTCTGAAACCTACATCACACCAGACCGCATCTTTCGATTTCTGAATAATATAGCATAGATTAACGGTCACTAACCACATATTAATGATAGCTCTGAGAATTGGGTTATTTTATGATTAATTAATTTATAGTTTAGTGTACCATTTTTACGCGACGATACCAGGACATGTTGTTTAAGTGCTGAAGGGGTTTTGCAAGAGGAAATATACATTTTGTCAATATAATTGATGGTATACCATCAGGGCTAGATATATTAGCTTGTTTTCATTGGTTTACGACGTCTAGTACCTTAGAGAAACGGATTTCTACTGAACGTAATTTAATGTTATTGTCGTGAACAAGTTGACATTGGTTATTCTCATGTGAAATGTATACACAGCCAAAGTGTGGCAAAGCAGCCAGTCAGCTGTATTTCGAGGATGGTCGACATTTAATCCTTTCTATTGTTTTATAGGGAATATATTTATATATTTGAAACTTTTATGTTATAAATACAAATAAAATTAAGAGAAACCCATGCATATGCACAAAAGATGATAAAGAAATCTGAGTTACTACTGTACGATCTTCAAATAATCATTACCTGACGGTCACTAAACAACACACATAATTTATATATTTGTTGATATCCGCGCGCAGTTTGTACGCATTGGACGAGTAGAAATGAATAAATAGAGTAAGCGGCTTAGACCTGTTTAAAGAATTCCGAGGGGAAGTGGCTGCATTCGGATGGAAGGCCTGAAATATTTATAAACCCGGGCTTTGGAAAGGCTGGGGGGCCCCTAGCCGACCTTCTGGCCATCTGTTCTCTGGGAACGGGCACAATGCTCGGGCCCTTTGTGCCCTTTCCTACTTCAAATGACGACAAAATGGCGTTTGTAATTTCCTATGATTAGTCACATGCTTCCCGACCGGGCCGGGGGGTCTAATTATAAACCGAACTGGGATCTCGCCAAACGATTTGACGGTTAAGGCCGGTTCAAGATCTTCAAAGGTGTTTTCACCGAAATAAATCACATTGAAATATTACTTAAGCTATCTCAAGTTTCTAGTAGTTCATGCTTTAAAGTCTGCGGAGTGAAGAACTTGTAGATTGTAGCTTATCGTCGAAGTCCAGCCTATATTGCTCTGGAGAATAGAAAAACGATCAAACCAAACCCCCAGAAGTGAAACACACTATTTTCAGAAAAAATAGAGGATATAGTTCGATTCATGTACATTTGTATAATATTTTCAATAAATAATATAGCAACATACATTCCTAGCCTAATCCTTCCATATTAATTAAACTATAGTCATTTTTATTCATTTTCATACATATAAGGTGAAGTATTTATAAATTTATACGTCAATTAATATCATCAGCAAAATCAGATAGACTGGAAAGTAAAAAAAGAATTTGATACTGTAATCATGTCTGTATTGTCGAACGTGGCACTGTTGAGATTCTGGAGGCAATGAAAGTTCTTAACATGGCGGAAATGTGTTTGGGATCAATGCCTATAAAAGCCAAGAGTTTGAGTGACTTGTTTTTAGCCAACAATTTATGAAGAATATTTTTGGAAACAATGAAAAGTAATTTGATTGCGCACGATCATCCTGGTCTGTCCATCTTTTTTGCTTTGGACGTGATTTAGCATTTCGAAATATTGTGAACGGTTGATGATTTTTGTCGGCTGCAATCGCCACAAAATGCGCAGGGACCAAGCTTGAATTAAATTCAAGAAAAATCGTAAGATGAAAAAAATAAGGATCCAGGATATTAATCCAAAATATTTCAAACGTTTTCCCTCAAAACAAGAATAAATGGATATCCTACTAAATAGAAAAAAAGTTAAGTACTGTTAAGTATGGGCTTTAAATCGTCAGGATCAGAGGACTGTTAAGTATAAATTATAGGAATGAACGGTAAATATGCACAGAAGGAAAGCATTTGGGAAAAGCGAATTGTCATATTCGAAAGTTTGAAAGTAGTTACGTAGAATGACTGAGAAGGTCTGGATTCTTTTTGGTTTATAACAGAAAATTATAATACCTTACCCTAATAATAATAATATAATACCTGTTACCAAATTATTAAATAGAATAAGTTGTTGAAATCGTTTAAATTAAATGTTATGAATTTCTGCTAAGTTACATCTGCAGTATCTGTTCGAATTTAAGAATATCAGAGATTTGTATGGACTTACTGCAGTAAAGAAATTGTTTTGAAACAGATTATTTTTTTCCCAGTATAAAGAAATTGTCACTTTTCACAACCTATGGTTTTAGGGCGTTTTGCGGATTAGGATTATCTAGTAGAATTAGGAAGATCTAGACGATTGAACAACACCATGTCAACGAGAAATCTCGCAGTATATTTAAATTTGTTGGATTAGATTAGAAAATATTTCTGTTTTTTAAATAAAAAAGTAAATCCTTTTATTTCGACGTTCAGGAATTTACCCTCATCAGAATCTATAATTTTCATTAAAAGGCTTAGAATGACAATGATTTTCATATTTTTCTTATTGTATTAAATGTCTAATTTATTACTATCCATATTGAAAAGTTATGACCATCTTGCATCTATAATTTAAACTTATTTATATAAATTTTTGTATCGTATAAAAGTGATATTTTAAAACAAAAAAACATGCTTGCCAAAGGCCACGTGGCTAACATGGAAGAAGGTAACCAATGTTTTTTAAATAAATCGTAGTTGTGTTAAAAGATTTTTTTCTTTTTTAAAATTTAGAATCAAATTTTTTGGTGTGTATATACTTTTTATCATGCATTTTTACATAATTATTTTTTTTAAGTTTGCGCCAAAATTATTGCGCTATTTTTGTTATAGATGTTGGAGGTTACCCAAAAAGGCATGGATCAGGTCGGCATAGTGTCACATCTTACAACTTGATTGTTTTATTGTTCTTAATCGACATTCTACCGCTGTTGAGATCAAGCAACTACTTCAGCAAGTTAGAAATGTTAACATCAGTTTATGAATTGTAAGGCGAATTCTTTCAGAAGCTGGATTATGTGCGAGAAGATTTTCCACTGGCCCAGAACTTCTGGCAAGGCTCAGAACAGTTCGGTTAAGTTTCAATGTTAAATCAACGGCTGAGCAAGAGTGAACTAAAATATCGTTTTCGGATGGGTCGAGGTTTGAAGTCCTCTGACAGCCGAAGCATTTCCAACCCGGAGAAACAATGGAGATGGTGCTTATGGTTTAGGCAGGCATTCTATGCAAGGTCGCACAGACGTGACCTTCATTGAGGGATCCTTTACAGCTGATAAATTTATAATGTGTTATCGGAAGTTTTCGTTATATGCCATTAATTGGAGATGGTTATACCCAAAGCCGCAGGGTTGTTGGTGAACGAACTTGGAAACGACTTCAATTCAACGTTTGGAGTGGCCAGCATGCCGGCACGGGTCACATTTAATCCCTATCAAACTTTGGGGCGAATTGTCAAAGAGGGTAAAAATTCGCCCAGTGATGACGGAGAAGTTGCGAGAATAATGGAAGTATTGGAGGAGTATGAAAATATTTCACACCACGCTAAAAGCGTTTAATTATACTTAATCATCCTTTGTCTAAATGATTTTCCAAAGTCATCAGTGTTCAGAACATATTGGCAAAACATTGACCGCCGAACATAACCAACTAAAGAAAATTCGAAGAAACTTTAGGCTCCAAGGAAGTAAAGAATACGTGGACATAAAGACGAAAATTGCAAATAAACCAAAATGTACAACATTTTTTCGATTTATTGTATCAAAGTGACCTGATGAGGAGTTCGTATTATCATGAAATTGACATTATCAAGTTTCGAATAAAAAAGCGTCTACTGTATTTACTAACAAGAGTGGCCACTTTTTTCGCCTCTCAGTTTAGATGGATTGGAAATTATGAATAGTAATGAATTAGGAAGTTAATAAAATATATGATAAGTTTTTAACAAAAAGTTAAAATACATGAATATCAACGTTATATATCTATATACCCAAACTAGGATATAGGATTTTTCATTGTTTACTTTTTACGGAATTTAAAATGTTTATTCAGTCTCATTTGAATTCTGAAACAATAAACCGTTTATTTTCCACCTTTGTTTTCTTAATTTCAATTTTAAACCAAAAATGCCACTTAGCTCTGAGTTAGGACTTATTGATGATGGACGTTCCATCATGCATGCGGCTATTGCCATTGGAGGTTGGGATTCAAAACTCTGCGTCCTACTATTGAATGCCTGGTAACAGTAAGGTCAAGGTGTCCAAATTTCTGAAGCACTGCTCGAAGAAGATTAAACCAGTATGGACCGATGGGGCTTTTCGCTCCGTGAGAAGACCAGAATTGTCCAAAACACAGTGTTACACGGCTCCCATTTGCTCGAGAACACAGACATTGTTCTTGTACGATTGGTCGGCTGTAATTCTTACAGATGACTGTAGATTTGTTCTATGATCTCCAGATGGACATGAAAGATTGAGGAGAAAGCAACAAGAAACGTACGAAGCCCGCAATTTTTTCCAGAGCCAACCATTTCCACGGGAATTTCAATGGAGAGTCTCACAGAGTTGGTTGCTGTTCGTGAAAGGTCTCTGACGGCCACCTATGGATGAAATTTTGGAACATTATTCTTTGTCTATCCTCGATGAAATCAGGGACAATCCTATTCTAATGCACGATAATGCCCGTTCAGATGTCGCTCGCATAATCAAACAAATCTTCAGCAACATAACATCTCGCCAGCACTTTCACCAGTCTTGAACCCCATTCAACATTTATATTGATAACATTTATAGGCAGGAATGGCAGTAGGATATAGGCGATATTTAAATATTAATTAAAACAAATTTTATTATTCATTTTCCTTAGCAATTTACATTTGGTTTTATTTTGTTAGATAAAAACTCAATAAAAGTGTAGATATTAATGACCAACAATAGATAATTATTCAGAATGCGAGAGATGTGATGTAGGTATCAGAAAAACATTTTCTTTATCATGGCAACGTTTCGATCTTTTATTGAGATCATCATGAGCCCAGAAGATGATCCTACATCACACCAGACCGCATCTCACGATATCTGAATAATTATCTATTACTAAACGTTAAAAAACGTAAAATATATCAAATTAGTTATAAATCAAGTTATATTACAAGTAGATGAAATTTTTGCCATTATGTTGGTGGCAAAATAAATGTATAAAAAATACAATATATAAAAAATGAAATAAATTAAAAAAATAATACATATAAAATGTTTGTAATATAAAAAATTATAGTTGGATGTGAATTCTCGAACGTCCAAATAAATGTAAATAAGTAAGGCATTTACTTTTAAAAAAACTCACATGGAAATGCTTTCTGATATAAACCAACAAATTTAAATAAGTCGGATTGGTCTTAAAAATTCCAGTTTAAACTCAAACAACTTTAAAATATTATATTTAACACTATTAGGACATGTTACTATGTTGAAAAAAAATTTCATTCAAATCAATCAGAATGTCACACAGTTTTAAAAAAGGTGGCCTTCTCCCACAACCCGTTTTTCAAAGAAATACAAGCAAAAATTCGAGGAATGCGGGCACATAACATTGCAAGCTTTGATCTTATCGTATGCACAAGCGGTTCAGACCGGAAACTTCAAAAGACCCTATTTACATGTTAGGCACTATCGGTTACCCTATGCGAAATGTCTCGGCTCCCTAATTTCATCGGGCTTTACAATGAAACAGTTTAACGGAGACGTGTTTCAATTCGTAACTTCTGCTGAACGATCCTGATGTGAAACATAACCGCACGATTAGTCCAGATCAAATCGAATTTTGATTGCGTCATATATCACTCGTTCAGTTCCAGTGTAAAAAAAAATCCTTAATTACTCAGTAAATGGCTCCACCGATTTAGGGTATATGTCTTATCTTAGTAAGGAACCGTTCAACATTCTGCCATTCCATATGCCCATGGAAGCATACTTTTAAGTTGAACTCAATTATACTACACACCACAATTTTTCAATTTGAAATACGTTCTATAATTATGGTAACAATGAAAAAATCAAGCCCAAAAAAAAATTAGTACGTAAAGTAATCTCACCCAAACTAGTCTGTAAATACTGCCACAGACATCAAAATTCTGAAAGTATCATGAGGCGTGCATAGGGAATTTTGGGTAATGGACAAGCGCAGTTCGTTGATTTACAAGACAAAACGTAAATTGAAACCTTATAACTGGGATAACAAGATCAAACAAAGATTCCTCCACCTCAAAAACGGGACCACGTAAAGCAAAATGGCAATCAGACGAATTGACAGACACAATAAACTTATGGTTAAAGAATTCTCATAAAAAAAACATCCGATTAACCAGAGTTAAGATCAAAGGAGTGATAAGGCCCTCGTCTCTGAGAAAAAAGAGAGAAAAAATACGGAGAGAGAGAGAGCCTTTTATTTAGCCTCGCAAAATTAGGTGTTGTACATAAAAAAATAAAAAGGAAAGAGGAGAAAGGCAGATAAACAATGATAAATAGTATGTCTTAAAGAAAAACGAGGACTGCTAAAGAAAAGATGAAAGAAGGAGAGTAAGAGATTGTTAGATAGATAGATAGATGGGGAGAGAGAGAGAGAGAGAGAGAGAGAGAGAGAGAGAGAGAGAGAGAGA
>CM077113.1:544165-556659 GCA_039619505.1 Cimex hemipterus
GAGAGAGAGAGAGAGAGAGAGAGAGAGAGAGAGAGAGAGAGAGAGACAGACAGACAGACAGAGAGAGAGAGAGAGAGAGAGAGAGTGAGAGAGTGAGTCGGTGTTGGGTGAATGTGTGAATAAGAAAAAAACTTTCTTGTACATCTTAGGATCTTGCAATGGATTGAGTTTCAGACTCACTCACTGATGAACATGGTTACTCTATTTATTATTTTATAAATGAAGAACGAAAATCGAGATATTAATATAAATGTTGAATTTTTTCTCAAGAACTTGCACTTTAATTTAACTCTCAACGTTCAACTCTTTTTTTAGTAAGAAGAAAGGAAAGGAATCCGAACAAATATATTTGTGTCACGTTATCAAACCCATATCTCTAGAGGATGTTAAATGGGCCGCAAATTTAAAAGACGAACGGTTCGAGAGAGGAAGGGACAAATTACCGAATTGGTTAATTGAGCGGTAAACTGCCTGGCTGGGATCATTTGGATGTCTTTGATCGGCCCGGGTGTAACTAGATTATTCGCTCCTTCCCTATGAATAATTAAAGGCACATGTGGAAAACAAAGGACGACGGGAATTGATTTAATGGAAACTGAGAGCGGGCTAATTTACGTCGAAAACCCCTTGAGTGCAATGACCAGGATCTGGGCCAAAACGGTGATCAATTCTATTTTCCCACGTTTACATACTGAATTCAAAACTGGAGTACTTGCAGATTTAAAAAAAAACCGGTGGTTGATATGATCTATTTTTTATGTACAATTGCATTTTTGTTATTTTATGTAGGTCACCAGGATTCTGGTTGGCCTCGTAAAGGGGCATATGCCCCGGATAGGACTTCAAAAAGAAGAAACGCTGTGCAGATACTGCCAGAAAGAAGAGGAGTTCACAGTTCACGTTTTTGTAGGTTTGTTTGTAGGTGTAGATTTTCCAACGAGGTAAAGAAAAGCCTCAAAAAAGATCCTACACTAAGGAGCCGCTGACAACAAGGCTAAGGAGGTTAATTAACAACCTGAAGTTGGCCGGGAGTTGTATATATATATACATACATATATATAATAAAAAACAGAGGAGAGCAATACATCTAGTTAGGTCGAGGTGCAGGAGGTCTTCTGGCAGCCTCTTTTATCCCTATCTCCAATTTTCTATTATTTTCAGTTGACAATTAATTTAAAGAAAATATTAGGAATATAAAAAAATTATATTTTTAAAATTGCAAAGTCATATGCTTCTCCAAAATCATCTGTTTTTAACATTTAATATTCAACTTGCAGATTCTTCTGAGTTCGAAATTTTCAAGCATGTTTTAATTCATCATCACATACTCTAAGACATGACCGAATATTCGAATCTACAATCACAGTTATAACCTCTCCTCAGCTCGATGTGTAAATTGCCCGTGTTGTCTTCACTGTTTCATTGTATGTTTCTTTCAGTAAATAATCGAGGTTAAAATGAGTTATTCCGAGACGGTTAACGAGAAAACCGGCGACGTCGTGAGAAGTGAGTATAAGACTGCGGAGAGAAAGGTCGACAGGAAAGAGATCCGCTCGAAAGACGAGACGTACACCACCCGGGATAAGAAGAAAGTGGACTACGACAAAAAAGCCGAAGTGAAAAAGAAAGACTCCGACAAGAAGACGCACGATCATGAGAAAAAGGAGAACAACCGAAGCAGAGACAGAAAATGCGAAGACAAGAAGTACGACGAAAAGAATTTAGCCGTGAGTAAAAAACCGGATTCGAAGCAGAAGACTCAAGAGACCAAACATAGAGAACGCAGGACGGGTGATGGCCACAAGGAGAAGCCGAACGATTCCAAACCGAAAAACGAAAACACCGTCAAACGCAACGAGAGGAAAACTGAAGAAAAGAAGAATGTAAATTCCGACGACACCAGGATGAGAATCGAAAAAGGGCAGATGCAAGTGGGCTGCGTTGCGAAGGCCCTGGAATCGATTAACGTCAATCCTGTTGCCCTTCTCGTCTCGAAAATGATCGACCAACAGAGTCTCGTCGTCAAGCTGCTCACCGAAGCCAGGGAAAAGGAGTCGAGAAAACTAGAACTGATGGACCGCGGTGAAAAGTGCGATGAAATACTTAGGATGAAGGAAAAGGTGCGCCTCCTCGAAAAACAGTTGAGATCTCTCGAAATGACATTGGAACAGAAAGTCGACAAATTCGACAGGTTCGATTCTATAACGAAAACTGAAAGCACCCAAACGCAACAGTACGGGATCGACAATGCGACCAACACAGGGATTCACGCAGAGCCCACCGAAGCGAGAGACGTCGGACTTCGCATCACAAACGCCGCCCGGCAGAGACACACGTGTACAATATTTTAAATTTTGAACCACAATAAAAAAATCTGTTCATTTAAATCGATTCAAATATTACCAAAAGTTCCACAAGATTCACTTTCGACTTTGTTTTTCAAATAATTCTTCCTTTCTTCCTCATCCATTATAGAGTATCATCAATACATGTCGATCTTTTTCTACATATTTTATCAAAATAAATCTTTTAGCTTTACAGACATTTAAGAAATAAAACCAAACATATGACAGGTAAGAAATAAAAAAAGTCTAATCGAATTTTACAACATACTTATAAAATTAATTTTTTTTGGCATCAGCTCATACGCCAGAGCCAAAAACAATTTACAACAAAATTAACACTTAAACTGTCTATATTCGGAGGTATTCCCGAAAAGCAATTGTTTGGGTCATGGGCATGACAAACCTCTGACAATTACTGGACCGGCGAAGGAGGTATTCCCACGTAGTGGTCCCGAAATTCGTCCAGCACAGAGCATCCAAATGAAAAAAGGAAATGATGGTTTTTTAAATTGCATATAGAACATTCTGAACAGGCCCATTCCTCAACCAAAGCAAATAATATAATAATAGCAATTCCCCTCTCAGCTTGAACAACCACCTCGATCAAGATTCAATCCACTGACTGCAGTAAAAACACTTAATTCCATGAACGAATCAACCAGTTTTTTGCTTAAACTGCTCAAAAATCAATAGGGATCAATTTTGTAGTATTTATTTTCACTAGCATTTTTATAATGCCGTGTATAATGACACCTGCTAGGCATACTGTTAATAAGGTTTTCATTCATAGATGTTGCAACGCTGCACTCAGTTGTTGCAGGCCAACTTGGCAGCGGATGGTGATCGAAAAACCTTCTTCCCTACAACGCATACAACATGTTATTGAGGTCTGGTGAAATTGGGAAAGGACAGATGGTAAATTCCAAGGTTTTTTAAGCATTGATGAACAACTCTGCCTCTATGATGTGGGAGCATAGTAATCCAGAAATAGAAAATCCTTGCCATTGAGATCTCTGGTTTGAGGGACGGATTCCTCGATAATTTCTTGGAGATAACGAACTGCGCTGAGGTTGCCATCAATAATGTGAAGCCACCGGGCTCCACTTAAATTCCAGGCCAGACCATTACATCGCGTCCTCCAAACCGCACTGAATAGAGCACGAACTGAAGCATTGTACGCATCCCTTGTTCTCGGTAGACTCTTTGGCACCTACTACCAAAATACAGACAAAAACGCGACTTATATAAGATAACTGTACGACAGTAAACATAATAACATTCCAATTGATATTCTCTTCTAGGCGCTCGCTGCATCATATTCTCCTGAGTTGATGTTAGCGGACTGCTGCAGGTCGTCTGAAAGGCATACAATGTAAGGCCAACTATTACGAATCGTTTGTGTTGATGAAGGCTTTGCGAAAGCATCTTGTACTTCCATGTTCCGTCTTGCACCAATGGCACTATTTCTGTTCACTCTTAGTCTCTCGGAATCGGGTCGACCACCCTCCGGGAAACGTCAATCCACTTGCTGTTGACCTCGATGACTTATTCTCACAATAATATTGGGAACTTCTGGTTCAAGATGATGTCTTTCCATGGATAAAGAGAATACAACTGGATTAAAATGGGGGAAAAGGCGAGAAGAGGCGTTTCTTTACAGAATGAGTAATCTTCTGGTTTACTATTCTTAAGTAAATCCTTTAGTTTTTTATTTTTTTAAAGGGGCATCCGACAGTTTAGTCATTTAAGCCCCCAGCGTATGTGAAATATAATAACACACATTCAATACGCATTCACACAAATAAATACATTCACAATTATATACATTGCATTCATTCTAAACAAACTAATCTAATTGGGGTCGATGAGGATCGAAATATTCGCCATCGGCCCAAGTCACGTACACTGTTAGATAGGCGGTGGGGATCTAATTCACCATCAGCCCCTTCCCATTCACTCTAATAAATACACTCACTCAAACCAAACACTGAAACACAATTCTTTCCGGCGGTACATATACTAAATCCTTTATTAAAAGTTAGGATTAACATTTGTTTGTTTTTGGATTGTATTTTCGACTTTGTTTTATTCGACTAACAAGAATATATAGGCTAATTTAATTAAAATTAATAGAAAAAATTACAATTGTTTCTATTCATTTTTGTGCAGTTTATTTCGGGACTCCCATGTACGACAGTTTTTACCAACAATGCTAAAAATGCAATTCTTTAATTAATACGTTGATGACACCATCTTGCCAATAGTTAGGAGTGATGGTGAGTTTGTTTAAGAAAAGTTCAGTAGGCTAGACTTAAATCTTCCACTTGTGGATGTTCTTATTTTTTTTTTATTCAATTTCTCATGATAACTATAATTAAATTTTCGGTTGGAAATAAATCTCACAAAAAGGCGTCAGTGGGTCCGTCAGTGATATGAAAGAGATAAGACGAGTCAGAAAGAAGGCCCTCTGACTCAGAAGTTCAACGATAATGGATTATCAGTCATCAAACTATTAACATGTCACTCAACCAAAGGCGCCGATTTAAAACACGATCGCAATAATCTGTTAAATTAATTGCAATTTATATGTATAAAAAATTATTGAAGACTTGTCATTCGATTTTTTCGGTGGGTTCGTCTTGTTAGTATTTTCTTGAAATATCTTGACTGGAAAAAAAAGGATAAAGTATCTTGAATGCAATAATTTCTATAGATTGCAACAAAATAGTTTTTGGGATAAGAAGACTCGAAAAATCTATTTTATTAACTTTATTCAGAAAATGAAACGATATGCAAAAGGGGTGAAGGTACCGAGAGTATCCTTAAAAAAGAAGACTATCATGATCCTAAAAAATATCAAAAAACAATAAGAGGAAGTAGAGAAGAAAAAGATTTCTTTCATTTTTGCTATCAGATTTTGACTGTGGTGTTATTCAGATCCGGCCCGGAGGACCAATTTTTTTCGTAATTTATACCCATATCATATCAATCAATTTATACCAGGTAATAAATTAAAATTATAGAAGCCTTCGACCTTGGTGTATAGAAGTGTTTAAATCATGAAAAATGATAATCCGTGGAAGCCGATACTCCTTGAATGCCGGATCCATCAAAGATGAAAAGTACGAGGAAAAAACTTCTCGGGCATTTTGCTCAGTAAAACGATACACATTTCGTTTCATCCTATATTGTAATAATATTTTGCACATTCATCCTGAAAATATCTAAAAAAGTGAAAGTTAATAAATAATCAATATAATAAAAATTCAAAAGAGGGTTATATCGAGTGCTCGATTTCCTAGACGGTAAATTATCTATATTTTTTTATTCTATAATAAACTCCAACTTGTAAAAGCTCTATTTAAGCTTGTTCGTAAACATTCAACAGGTTCAATAAAGGTTTTAGATCAAGGGGTTGTGTCGAAAAAGAAGAAAGAGGATTTCTTACAAAATTCTCGTCGTATTCAGACATTATTCGATTTTAAAATTTACAGACGTTGAAGCAGGCCGAGAAATTATTAAAACTTAAATGAAAGCGGTATTGGATTAGCACGCCGGGTGACGTTCTTTGAAAACTTAAGTAAGGAAACCTTTCCTCGGAAAGGAAAAACTCGGGGTGTCCTTAAATGGACCCCGGCGTGAAAAGTCCTGCGGGCCCCGTTTTTTGCGAGATTGATAATCCCTATTATTCCGTGAAGCCGTACATCATTTGAAATTAATCACACCAACCCCTCCTTCAACTCTGCAAAATTAAAGGCCGCTCAACTCTGTAACAAGTGCTGTTACTCAAACGACGAGTACGTCGTAATTCACTAAGGGCTGCCACGGACCCTGACCCTGTTTTCTTCGGCCCTTCGATATTTCAAATATAGGGGGCGTGCGTCAACTCCCCCTCGGCACTCCACTTAGGGAGACCTAAATCAACATCCCCCTCGTAATTTGCCGAGAGAACGACATCGTCAGAGAACAGCGATCCTGTTACCAGGTGCGATCTTGTTCCTATCACGATCCTGGATTAGCACCATGTCCGTATCTGGTTATTTCTCTCAGGTGATTTCCACGATTAGAAACAGGATTGTTTTACACTTCAATCTTACATTGACGTCCAGATCAACAATGATTCAATCGATTATTCAACATGGACTGTTACCATCTGCCATTCTTCACCATTAGATAATTCATATAAAAACTTAATCAAAATATATACACCACAATTACATTTCAACATGATGATGATGATGGTGATATTTCAGGGTGTTGTATACTGCGCGCTTTAAGAGCTATTGTATCCCCCGTTCTCTGCCTAAAGCACATCGGTGAGTCCTAATTCATCAAGAAACTTGATTAATAGCCCCGTTTTTATTGGTTGAAGATCTTCTATGGTCACATAGTACATCCCAAAACACTTCCTCCTGCGGGCTAATGTTGCTCCGCAGTTTGTTAGTAGATGTGTTGGTGTCTCTACTGCTTCTTTGCAAAATCTGTATGTGCCATCTTGGATTATTACAATTTTCTTTAGATGCCCGTTTAATCTACAGTGTCCTGTTAGGATTCGCAGTCTATTCCTGCCTCCTTTAACACATTCTGTGATTTCTTTCTTTTCGAAATTGGTTAGAAGATTCTTGGATTGTTCAATAAGTGACTTCCAGTGTTCCCTTATTTTATTTTTGTCCTTCTGTCTGAGATGTTCGTTGATAGTATGATTCCTATGCCACAGAAGGGTTCGGGTCCTGTCAGCGGTGTAGCTGCCCCTTTCCTTGCAGGGCGTCCGCTTTCTCATTGCCTTCTACTCCCCTGTGTCCTGGGCCCATTCTAACTAACTTTATTCTGCGTACCTAATAAATTTAATCTGGTTTTGTAGTGCAGCACAGAAGGTTTGGAATTTAGACCGGATTAGTTCGTTGACAAAAGGAATGTTGAGGTCTTTGAGCGTAGTAAGGTTAATGACATAGACATTATCAATTTGTCTAAGGACTCTCGATTAACTGGAATAACTGGATGTCCTGGGACTAAGTATAGTCTTGTAAAGTGTTAACTTTGCCTTAATTTTCGAAGTCGAGTTCGGTCTTAGAAGTGTTCGTAGTTGTCCAAGTCGTACAAATTAAGTTGTTTTTTAAATTTTGTGTGGGGATTCGATATATAATCCCAGGCATTTCGCTTGAGTGGAAATCGGGTTCTCTTTGTTGTTGATGTGCAACTGTATGACTGAACAAAGAAAAATGCACTCAGTGTACGTTTACGTTGAACAAGCAGTCTAGACCTTCTGCCTTGACCTCCATTTTTTACACTTGTCTTCGATAAGCTCAAGATATACCTGGATGCTGAAGGTTGCTTGTACAAGATTCGAGTTAGAGGATAGGATTGCGGTGTCGTCCGCGTATGTGGTGATAATAGTGTCAGGATCGATTGGGAGGTCAGCAGTATAAATGATATTTAGAATAGGACAAAGAATGTACCGACATAGCGATACACTGGTCTGCATCTGTTTGACTTCCGAGGATTCAGTTCAGAATTCAGAGCTTCACATCACACTGAAACAGCGATGTTAGGTAGGATCATCCCAGGTAGGATTTAAAATATTTAAAAACATAAAAAACAGAGCATAGAGGGATGCTTCTGACCATGAGTTCCTTTACCCAAAACTTCACTAATATCAGGAATACACCAAGCATGGACGTGTAGGAGTTCCTGTCATACAACAGATAGGAGCTGTTTTTTTGCATGTAATCAATTTCTGTTCTGCGAATTCTGTAGTGGTTGGATGAGGCGAGATATGACAATGAGTCTTTCAATGACAAGGAGGCTTGATTATCCATCCAAACTTATAATTTATCAAGTGACATAATTTTGTTGAGTCATCTCAAAAAGATTGGTCCTCGGGGCCGAAATGGAACAACACCACGAGACAAAATCTGATTGCAAATAAAGATTTTTTTTTCTATTTTTTTTTATTGTTGTTAGATATTTTTAGGAATATGAGTCTTCCTTTTTATTCATATTTTGGGCCAAATTGTCCCCTTTCCAGTATTGTTTAATTTTCTGAATAAAGTAAATAAAATAGATTTTTCAAGTCTTCTTAGCCCAAAAACAATTTCGTTGTAATCAGAGAAATAATTGCATGAAGTTGTCATTGGGTAATCCAACTATGGTAAGTCCAAAGTATGATCTGGTTTTCCTCATTATAATTTAGTACCTAAAATTATTAAATTGAATAATAACGCAAAAATTTCGAAAATATTGGGCCTCCGGGCAGGATTTAAAATACCCTGCACGTTAAACACCACCAACATTGTTTGGTTGATCTTTGCCTTGGCATTAATAATTAAATTTTTTTTCAATTAAAATAAATTTATTTACTCTCTTGCCACCCTAAATATAAACGATCTAGTTCTACTTAAAAACAGTCGCAGTTGTTGGATTGCTGTAATCTGAAAATTTTGAATGAGCATCCCATCCTTGATCTTGTTTTTGGGCAAATAGTTCAGGGTTTCTTGATTCAATTTTTATAATAACAAAGTTTTAATGCCTCAGGTTATCTAGTTTTTCTTTAGAATTTAATGGTTTATTGCTTAATTTAAAAACTTCTAGTTCTACTAGCGAATCTCAGCACCGTCTACCTTGTGAATAATGAAAGCCATACCAATTTAGGGCATGAAATCTATTTAGAACTAGAATGAAAGATGAAGGGCATATATTTTTCGGAAAAAAATCTATACAAAAAAGAGACTTTTTCTCGTCCAAGATGTGCGAAGTCCATGAATTCTAACGCGGCCCTGCATCTCAAGCTGAAGTCTTCTGGTGCGTTCGATAATTTTTAAACATGTACAATACAACAAGAGAATTACTTAACGTTAAATTTAGTCTTCAAAATTTCATATTTTAGAATTAAAATTAAAGTACGACGCTCGGGTGTGCCTTTTGAAAACCCTGTTTATTGTATATTCTTACTTTTATTAAAGCCTCGGTTCGTTTGAGCTTACACAAAGTATACAAAGGGCAAAAGAGAGTTTATTATCGGGCTCGTTTATCGGAGAGCTCCTTCTGTACTCCTTTGTCAGTTTTTTGTGTTTATTATTTTTTATACCCCGCGTGGCCATTCAATGATTGTTGAGGTAATGCTACATAAGCTGTTTTTTAAAATGATATAGATGTTATAAGCTGTTAGATATATAAATTTGTAGATATTATAAGCGGTTTTTTCAGTGTTTTGCTACGTTAATCCTTTTCTTATTTCATGCCCAATTTTATTTTTCAATAGTATAGTCCGAATTGTATGTTCTAGAAAGATCTCACACATGCGTCATGTAATTTTATTCGTTACTATTTTGTATTCTTTCCTTTTTTTCTTTTGTTGTTGTTTTGGATTGGGATGGTTGTGTACGTTCGTAAAAATTCAAAAACATTTTTAGTTCCAGCTGACTAGAAGATTTGATTGGAGTCAAAGAAGAGACGAAAAAGAGAAAACAAAAATATATACTTCTAATAGGAAATCGTAAATTCTTTCCAAAGGTAATCAAGTTCAGTAAAAAAAATCAAAGAAAAGTTGAACAAAGTTGTTGACAGTTTGCTTAAAAATGTGAATGGATGAAAAAAAGGAAAAAGCTAAGTGTCTTATAAAAGCCAAAGAAGAGACAGACAAGGAAAAATAAATACCTCTGATTGTTGTTTAGGATTGTCGTGTACGTTCGTAAAAGTAAATAACTCGAATGGGAAGAAAAGTTGAGTTATGAAACCCAAGGACAACTTACAGAAATGACTTACAGCATAAATCTGATGCTTCTCCATTTTTATAAGGTAACATCATGAGACTGACCTTCGACGGCTACATAATCTGTTACGTTTTTGTACAAAATATCAAATTAAAATATAAAAGAAAATTATTTCGTTGTAAATATTTTCTCAGGTGTTTTACTTATTTTTAAATAATTTAATTTTGTGGCTTTTACATAAAAGTTTGTTCTATTCTAATTATAAATGCATATATGTTTTAGCATTTCTGTCTGGGAAAACAATATTGAACCTTGGAGAGAACACATCAGGGGCGAGCCTTTTTTTGCATATCTCTTATTTCATCCCTTCTTCACTCGCTTACTCTCTCACTGCCTGTTTATCGATTTCTCTCTCTTTCTTCATCTGTTACTTATCTTTTTGTCTATCTATCCATCTTGTCTTCTTTCATTTTTTCTTTAGTATTCCTTTTTTCTTTAAGATAATATTTGTCATTTTACCATTCTGCCCTCTTTCCTTCTTTTTTTCTGAACATCATCTAATTTTGCGTGGCTAAATAAAACGCTATCAATCTCTCTCATTATAGGTTGGTATTTTTTTTAATTGACTTCTCGCAAACAAACTTCTCAGCATGTGACCGGGTGTCCGGTACACGAAATTTAACTTTAGAACTATTTAACTTGAGTTCTGTGGGTTGGTGTGCCTTTATTTTGTACTCTTTCGATTCTCTCAGTGGTTTTCTTCAAATATAGGTTTGTTAAAAAATGGACATGACTAACAAAATGCAATGGCCAACCTAAAGAGTCCTTATAAAATTTTGTTAATAATTTCTCCTATCACCTGAATTGTCTATGTGTATTACAAGAGTTATGAACGGCGTAGTAAATTGCGTATTGCGTAATTGTTTTTGATTAGTAGTCGCTTTCTCCGGTTGCTGAAATCCATCCGAGTTGGGATTCGGATTATTAATCGGTCAGACCGAGCGGAAACATGGCGATGTGTCTTTTCTTCGGTGCAATTAAAGGGAAAGGGCCCTTGAAGGGTGTGGTCCCATTGGGCTATTGTGTCTGACGGGACATGGCTGACAGGCTATTGTTAGGCCCATGACTCACTCACACAGGGCCCTACAATCCAATAAACAACCTTTACACACTGGGCCTTCTCGTCGCCCTCGACTCTCGTATAATTCTCCAATCTGGTTGGGCGCTCTTCAAACCGGTTCCCATTCATTACCATTAATAATCCTCGCAGTAGGTAACAATTTCTACCGCTGATAGCTACTGCATCCAGTTTGCCATGGCACAATCTTATCATTACTGCCCTAAAACGACGTGTAACACTAGGACGGTTTTTTTAACAATACCATTACAAAATGGTCATGCGTACGACGAAGAGATTAGATGTAATTTTAATGCTCTAATCCAGGATTAAATAAATGTGTAAGCATTGCTGTTCTATGTGGCTCCTGTGAAATGTCATTTCCCCTTAGGAATTCATTCATTGTTTACAGACAAATTTCATTCAGTCATGTTAAGAGAGTCATTTTTCTATCATAAACAGCCTTATTTTTTAATGTAAGATTCTGATGGACCAAATAAATTCTTTCAATTAATTATTCTTTTTACTTAAGGTTCTGATGAGGTGGAAAAGTTAGTCACGAACGGAATTCGAACCCACGACCTTCTGCTGAATATGCCGCTGCACTAACCACTTGAGCTATCGTGACTTCGTTCCACTCTACATTAAAAATTAACATGCGACTGCTCGAAAAATTAATTAAACAAATAATCGTCTATTACAGAAATCGGGAGTGTTTTTTGCTTTTATGCCAAGCTTGGAGTCACTGAATCATTCCAACATTAATATTTCTTTCAGTGAAGGTTCAGTACATAAAAGAATCGTCTACATTTAGGTTCAAAACTTTCTACTTTAACAACGAAGAAATTAAACATCGAAAAGGATCTACTACTTCCCAAAAGAATGGAGAATCAAGATTTGGTAAGACAAGTGACAAGACTATCTTAAGAAGGTCGGGTGAACAAAACTCCTGGAAAAATTGTAGCTGTATGAAAACATTACCACGAGGCATTCCAAAGGTTCGTGGAATGATAGCTTGTCCAGCACTAACGGGTTATCTTTGGCATCGGTATGTCATATGTAATGAAAAGTAGGCGTATACAAAGATATAGTTCGATTGGGTAAAGCTCAATGTATATATATACCAAAAAATGCTCTGATTATAAGAACTGAAATATTTAAAAATATAATTTAGTAACACACATTGCAGTAAAGGCTTTAGCTGTTACCAGCCTGTCTTAAGTAACCTCCAAGCGCAAACCAAGCGGAAAACCTGTACCTGGGAAAGGGCTAAGGTAAATTCGTGCGGCATCCATATATACATATATATATATATATATATAT
>CM077113.1:578962-590933 GCA_039619505.1 Cimex hemipterus
ATAATATTCAAAAATCAAACGGAACTGGAAAATGCATTTATTGACTTTATCAATTCTAAAAATTCTGAATTCTACTCAGACGGAATTAATAAGTTACCAACACGTTGGGAGAAATGTATTGAGAGTATGGGAAATTATTTTGATTAAAGAACATTGCTTTAAAGTAACTAGTTTCTTTTTTTTTGTTTAATACCAAAATCCTGCATTATTTTCCGGACAACCCAATAAATCCCTACTAACAACAAATTTCGACTTCCTACACTCAACATCATCGGACATGGTAAAAATCAGAGGATTAGAAGATGGAATTCTCCAAAGTTCTTTTAAATAAGTCCTCCATCCTGCACCCTGAATCAACTAATTTTTAACAAAAGTTTTAAATTTTTTAACATTTTTAAAATTTTGTTCAATAATATCTATGTGTAAAAGAGTTGTTCTTTATGTTGTTTCCTAGTAGTTGGTAGTTAGTAAATGTTGAAAATATATCTCTCGCATCCGCTTGAGCCCTAAAAGGAAGGGAACAGATTCTCGGGGGAGGGTCCTTAATGGAGAATGAAATCGATTATGTCTGATTTCTCTGTCCCTCTCACCCACCCGGGACGGACGAGTTTTACAACAAAGAAAACAAAAAAACAACCAAACCAATCCTTATAATTCAAGCTCGTTAAGTATTATCTCTAAGTAGTTTCCTACAACGATGAAAACCGATCGGATGCATTCGGAAGTTTTCAATTTGCCGTCGCCGACTTTTAAAATGGTCGGCAGACACGACCGGAACTAATGGTACTTTCAAACATCTGGAAGCCTCACGGTGAAAAGAAAACTTGAGAAAACTTTCGACTTTCCAATTCCCGAGCTGCTTACAAGTTTCGGCCTGGGATCGTTAATTAAGTTCCTTTCTTTCTTTTTTTTTTAATTTTAAGCCTCTCCTCTCCACCATTACAAACAGTAAGCTAAGTGCCATTGGCATTATTTAGATACAATTAGAACAAATATAAAATTTTATTACTTTAATCTGAAATTTTAGTAAATTACAAATATGAACGCACACGGGCTGTTAATTTATTCACTTGCTTTATGCGATCAGATATACAAAGGACAAATTAGGGCAGAGGGTTGAATTTTATAATATTGAAATTTAACATTACTTAGCCAATGGCATGAAGTTTTAATAATACAATAGCATCAAAAATTTAAAAATTAAAAATGCTTTCTATATCAAAATTGTATTTATATTATTATTATTATTATCCGACTGCCCCACTTTACAACCCTTTAGGCAAAGGCTCAACCTTTCGAGCAGTTTACAGGAGTTACTGGGTCCCCAGGGTTCCTTTCGGAGAGCGCTTTTCAGTTTTCTCAAATTTGTTGGAATTTACAATGAAATTTAGGCCTTTTCCCATTTTACCATTGAATGCCTGCTAATGTCTGCATAAGAGTTGTGCGTGCATGATTTCTTTATTATTATTATTATTATTATTGGTTTTTAAGGGCGTTTTAACGGCTAAGGTCATTTCACGCCCTAACATCCAAAAATTCTATTTTAGGTTTGCTATATCTCTTCTGAGTGCTATAAAACTCTGACTCCAAACATTCACTCGTAACCTAATTAATCCTATTGCCATCCAAGCTTTGATTTTCTTTTCTTAATTCTTAATTCAGAAGTCCAAGTTACAATAAATTTAATAAAATTATAAAATTTATTTCTGTTTCTTTTTTTTTACAATAAATTAAAATTGTGAGTTTTTTTTCATAAATTAAAATTTCCCCATAGGCTTGTATGGCTAATAATAATAATAATAATGGAGTCAGACTAGCACAATCTCAGCGTGATTAGCTCATCTTTATCCTTTTATTCTTCCATTCAAGTATGATAACTAATTCTACATAACAATAATAAGAAACAAAACACAATAATATTTCTTTTTTTTTTGAAGGAGCTATTTTTCTTATTTAAATTGCGATATTGGGCATTGTAGTGTATTACCCCGCAATTTTTATTGTCTTCCATTTTATTTTTCCGCTCCGGCAGCCTCAAAAACGTCTGAAAAAAGAAATCATGCACGCACAACTCTTATGCAGACATTAGCAGGCATTCAATGGTAAAATGGGAAAAGGCCTAAATTTCATTGTAAATTCCAACAAATTTGAGAAAACTGAAAAGCGCTCTCCGAAAGGAACCCTGGGGACCCAGTAACTCCTGTAAACTGCTCGAAAGGTTGAGCCTTTGCCTAAAGGGTTGTAAAGTGAGGCAGTCGACCAAAATATGTTTTACTGTCAAAATTATAGTGGATTATTATTATTATTGTTATTATTATTATATCGTAGATATTGAGATGCATTATTTGGGGCCGAGCTAAGTAGAGTAACTTTTTTTTTAGAATCAAAGTTTATACTCATTTTCAGCACCCCCCAAAAAAACCCTGTACGAAAATATTTGTGTTAACCAAAAATTAATTTTTTTCTCTCTACAATTTTTCGCCTTTTTGCCTGTGGTTATAGTTTTGAAACAGATTTGCCGAAAGTGCTCAGGAAACTTTACAGAGCTGACGGAATTGGGGATAGAAGACAAAAGGTCTGAGGGATTTAATCTTTATTTTTCTAATTTATAAAAAAATATATCTAAAAATCTCATTTAATTACTTTACGTTGAAAAAATCGATCAATCGATATCTAACTATTTTAAATTATAAGCACAAAAAAGGCAGAAAACGATATTTAAAACATTAGACTGGCAGAAAAAAAGGTAAATTTAACGTTTCATATCTGCCGTCAAAAAATTTATTTTAACGGTCTAAAGGATGTAAAAAATCAATCAATATAATTATTTTGATTTTATACTATATCAATACAGTTATTTTTAATTACAAGTACAAGAAACGCAAAAAAGATAATAAAAAAAATAGTTCGGGGACTTTATGACATAATGATATACTATTTACAGTTTAACGTAGGCTGAAAGTAGAAAGTTTCCGCTTTTCAACAGATGCAATACAGAGTAAATTGGATGAAATCCAAAGGGTTTATACATTTGTAAACGGAACGCCGGGCTTCGGAGAAGACAAAATTTTTTTTGCAGTTTGACAGCTACCTATTATCTTCGTCCGATCTTTGATAGTTTTGCCGTCTTCAGAGTTCAGTTTGGTTGACTTTTATGGAGTGAAGTTTTAGTCACGAGTTCGTGGACGGTGGAAGCTGTTTCATTATGTATTATTGATTGTTGGATTATCCACAAAAAATGCTCCGTCTTGACCCAGCCCTAACATGTCAGTTGTTCATTATAAAAAATCATATTTAAGGATTGTTTAAACAAATGCAAATTAATTTTTTTAGCCTATTTTACTGGAGGCGTTTTTTAGTTTTGTGACTTTTTAAACCAAATTTCATTTAATACCATCATGCATATTATTAATTTCACTAATTTCCCGGTCCGCTTGGCTAATTAATATATTACAGTTAATTAATGTTTTTAGTTTCGATAAAAAAGTCAATGGTACGAGCGGGATTCGAACCCACGATCGTTGGCCAGCTATCGTATCCATCCAACTAACTTCCCATCTCAACCGTTCATTTGTCGCCGAGAATCCAATCCGATTAAACGACATTTGAAAAATGGCCAAAAGAGGCGGGAAAATTCAAAATGTGGGGTTGAGATGGGAAGTTGATGTCCGAGTGGGTCGAGGTCACGATAGCACAAGTGGTAGAGCAACGCCGTATCTATCCAAAGTTCGTGGGTTCGAATCCCGCTCGTACCATTGACTTTTTTATCTCAATTAAAAACCTTAATTAATTGTAACATATTATTAATATTTTTTAGTTATCAGAATTTTTTTAAACATTGTGCTATTCAGTTCAGTAGCTCAGTGCTATTTGTGCAGGCTAATTGAACTAGGTTGTGCATCTGAAACAATATGCTGATATATTTCTTTCTGAGAACCCTGAGACTGCGAGTTTCTCCATCCATAAACCGTCCAGTAAAGATGGCGATATTACGAAATTATACAGGCGAGATTTGGCGGATCAAGATGATCGAAAAGGCCATATTCCAACATGTTATATGGTGGATTATATTTATTTATAATGGTTTTTATATACAGAGTCTGCTTCTGTATAAATGTCTTTTTGTTTCTAATACCGTTTTGAAATGAATTTGCTATATATAGCTTGATTTGTCTCAGACGAAAAAAATCCAGGGTGATCTGACATCTTTCATATTCTACATGGACAAAGATGATATTTTCTTACCCAGCCAATCAAGTTTCTGTTACAGTTTTCACGTAATAAAAGATGTCCATGGATAACATTACGTTTTAACACGATTATACTTAGGTAAATGTAATTGAGAAGCACATTTTTTACAGATTTGTTCTCAAATTCATTTTGTTGCTGCTCTTTTCAATCCTCCACGTCCGCAATGGATTGCCATGTGAAATTAAGAAAACATTAATAGGCAGTAAAGCGTGTTGCATAGTAGTTATCGTTAGGGAGAGGGTTCCGACCCGAGGGTGCATAATGAATTGACGCTTGGGGCGAGGCGAGAGATAATTGTAGAGATAGGGGGACAAACAGAATACATCGGTGACTTCTCAGCTGGATTGCTTTAGAAACCGGAACCCTGGGGTAATTTACCGTGTTAGTACATGAAAGTACATTTCAATTTGCAATGTAAAAAAGTTGTACTTTACTTGCTTTAAAATTGTTTGTGCTAGGTTTAAGGTAATACTTTGCATGCTTAGATTTCATATTTTGTGTGAAAGTAATCAGGACTGCGCAGGAATTTAGGAATTTTCTATGAGGGACTGAAAGTCATAGGTGTCTCGTGCCCCGTCGTTTTAATGTGGGATATAGTCATGTAATAATGTCACGTGGGAGTAGTACGTCTCAGTAGGATCATAATTATGTATGTTGCTTCAGCTACGTACATTACCACGGACTGCCTGAACAGTATTGATTTCCTCTCGGAGTATGGGTTTGACGACAAAATATTGAGAAGCCGACAAAATCTAACCGACCAAACAGCATAGATATGCAGACCAACATGTCCATTACCGACCAAACTATTTACACAGTGACCTTTCTTCTCTCTACCTTAGTAAATTCCTGTTTCTACCTTTCCATTTTACTAACATTCTTTCTTTCCAAATCCCCGTGTTTTATATCTCTCTATTTTACTTCCAATCTCTATTTATACTCTTTATCTTACTGAAATTCTTTTTTCTAAGCCACTATCTTTCTGTGTATGTATCTATCTATGTTACTATCCTTCTCCCTAGCTATTTTTTCTTCATCTCTCTCTTACTAAAATTATACATGTCAATCTCTCTGTCTACCTCTCAAACTACCTTAAAATTTTCTCTCTCTCTCTTTAACACCCTATCTTCTTACTTTTTGATGTCTATACCATTTTACCTCTATCGTTGTATCTTTCGTAAATCTAACTTTTCTATCATTCTATGAGTTTCTATCAAAAAATCACTAAAATTATTTCTTTCGTTATGTTTTGGAGATCGTGAGATGCGGTCTGGTGTAACGTAGGTATAAATTTTTTTTTATTGTGCGAACTTTTCGATCTTTATTGAGATCATCTTCAGGGCTCAAAGTGTTTGTTTTCTGTGTAGATGTGTCATTATTGCGTGTCCTGTTGAGAGTGCCTCTTGGGCAAGAATGGCAGACAGAAGGCAAACACTTTGAGTCGTGAAGATGACTCAATCAAGGTCAAGAAACCTTGGCACGATAAAGAAAATGTTTTTCTGAAACCTACATCACACCAGACCGCATCTCACGATTTCTGAATAATTATCGATTAACGGTCACTAATCACTACACATTTATTATATTTTTAAATACAATCGTTGCTTTTTTTGGTTAGGGACTGTTAATCGATAATTATTCAGATATCATGAGATGCGGTCTGGTGTGATGTAGGTTTCATAAAATCATTTTCTTTAACATGCCAACGTTTCGATTTTTAGTGACACCATCTTCAGGGTTCAAAGTGTTTCTTTTGTCCAATTGTGCCATAATGCGAGGGTACTCTCAACACGGCACGCTAGAATGGCATAATTACACAGAAGACACACATTTTGAGCTCTGAAGATGTTCTCAATAAAGATCGAAACGTCGGCACGATAACTCAATATCTATCTCAATTTCTCTACCTTTTTATATTTCGATTTTTCTGTCTATCCGTTTATATTTATAACATTCTCTCTTTCTATCTATGTTTTGTTGAATCTTTCTGTCTTACTATCACTAACATCTCTCTGTCTCTATCTCTATCTACCTTTTTATCTTACTATAATTTTTCTCCCCATCTTTCTACATACCTGTTTAACAATATTCTTCTTCTTTTCTTATTTGCTGCTGCATCTACCTTTTTAACTTTCTATATTCTGCTTTTCTATCTCTATATATTTTTATAACGTTTTCTTTATCTACCTATGTTTCGTGGAATCTTTCTATCTCCCTAACTCTCCATCTTTTCATCTTTGTATATATATGTCTACTGTATAATTTTCCATCATTATATTTTTCTACCTTCTTAATTTTTGATGTCTCTACCCTTTTATATCTTTTTTTCGTTCAATATTTGACTTTTCTATCTATATATTTTTGAAACATTCTCTTTTTTTATCTATGTTTCGTGGAATTTTTATATTTTACTATCACTCTATCTTTCTGTCTATATTTCTATCTTACCATCATTTTTCTAGATTTCTATCCATCTTTTTATACATTTTCCTATTTTACAATTTTCTATATTTCTATAGATCTACTTTCTTAATTTTGATGCATTTACCAATTTATCTCTTTTTTCTCTATATATTCTACTTTTCTATCTCTAATTTTTTCTTAACTTCCCTCTTTCTATCTTTGTTTCCGACCTGTTTTCTACTTTACTGTCACTCTGTCTACTTTTCTATCTTACTGTCATTTTATCTTTCCATCTTTCTGCATATCTGCCTTTCTACACGTCTATCTTAGGATTTTATCTTTTGCTCTGCCTTCATATCAATTGGTGCTTTCTAAATGTCCCAGTTTCTCATCTTTCAATCCATCTTACTAACATTCTTTCATTCTATGTACAAATCCAGCTGTCTATCTTACAATCATTTTAACCTTTCTATATCTTTATCTGTCGCCTTTTTATGTTTTGTGATCTCTGTGGCTATCTCTTTATCTATCCTTCCAGGTTGCTATCAGTTTCTCTTTCTATCACTCCATCTCCTTATCCATTGATTTTTAACACCTACCTATGCAGACATTCAATTTGAGATATATGGTTTTAAAAGTTATTCATATTTACTTATGTAAACTTATCTAGAATCTGTCATTATTTTTTAATAAAATTATCACTCTACAGTTTTCCAATTGGCATTTAAAAACACCCCAATATTAGAATTCACGTTTTCGTTTTGGTACGGCCGTTTTAAAAAATTGAAATTTTCTTAGGGAATAATTAGAAGCCTTCTAATATAAAAACAGAAGAAAATAATGCAAAAGGAAATTGTGCGCTGTTCAGCAAGAGACCTAGTTGAATTCGGATTGCGTCAAAAAATTGTAAAGGTCACAGAGAGAAAGGCAATTACTCGCAATAATAAGCCCCTATGAAACAACAAAAATAGGTTGGTTCAACATTCGGCATTGAACAAATTGAACAAACGCAAAACATGTATACTGTATTTGTTGCAAATAATTCTGAAACAATTATATTTTATATATTATTTGATTGATGAATTATAATAAAATAATTGTTTAAAGATTGTGAAATGCGGTCTGGTGTGATGTAGGATTAGAAAAACATTTTTTTTCATCGTTTAGATATTTATTGAGATCATGTTCTCAAAGTGTACCTAAGAGCACCTTCAACACGGCACAATCAATAATAACACGTTGAGCCCTGAAGATGATCTCAATAAAGTTCGAAACGTAGCTCGATAAAGGAAATAGTTTTCTGAAACGTACATCACACCAGACCGCATCTCACGGTATCTGAATAATTATCGATGACAGGTCACTAACCACCACAAATATATTGAAATAGTTTGTTCATAAGGGATTGATTACATATTTGATGTAAAACAGTTTATGTGTTTTTAGTTAGATATATGAAAATATTTGTCTATTGCATTTGATTACAGTAAGAAGAGGTCGTTTTTATTTATTGTATTTTGTTATTGTCAAATTTGTCCACAGGGAATAATAAAGAAATCGCCAAGGTAAAGTCCACATTGAAAACGCCCTTTATACGCTCCAGTGCACTCCGCTACAAGTTGAGGTGTGCGATCGATAGCTGTTTCTTGCACTTTGCGTGCTCCGGTTTGCCACCAGGACTTAATCCAAGCCACATCAATCTAAGCCGCAAATGGTTCATGTGGCAATCGCTAAATCATGCGTAGCCTGCTCTCGGGATTATCCAATTACCGTCCGCACACAGGGATTACGCCTCCTACACGCCAGCTCTGCCCAGGCCAATTAATCCGACAGTAAATTAATTACGAACAACTATAGCAGGTTTTCATTTTTAAATTCTAGATTTGCATATAGTATCTTCTGTTTGATTTCCGATTTTATTCAACGACCCAGAAGGTTTTTTTAAAAATGTTTCTTCCATCTTGGACAACAAAGAATACTTTTGAAAGCTTTCTTGGATGGACCCAGCTCTGCTTCAATTTGTTTGAGGTCAATAAACAGATTTTTAAAATTGTACTCCATACGACTACGGTGCGCCTCGTATTGATTCTTCCTCTTGGCTCGTGAATACAACCTCACTTTTCTTGTCAGGCATGCATGCAATAGATAGTGAAATAAATATATAGACAAGTAGAAACGGATCATTATAGTGAAATAGAGATGTAGAAAGATAGGGTTACAGGTATCAGAAGATATAAAGGTAGCGTGATAGAAAAATAAGCAAGGTAGAGGGATAGAGGTATACAAATTTAGTAAGAAGAAATAGAAAGATAAAAAAAAATATTGATATTGTAGTTGACCCATTTACTCCTAGAATAGAAATGATAAATGGTAGAGTCAGTATGGAGTTCGATCCTTTTTTAAAAAACATGGTTCCTACTCACATTAGGTGTTTCACAACAATTGTTTTTTAAAGAAGTATAATAAGATTATTATATCATTTTTTACAAATTCGTTAATAGAATTCTCGGTAAGTTTTTGTTTTATGAGTTTAATACATTCTTCAACGATGATATTTTTGGATACATTAGAAACGTCATCACGCATTAACACACAGCTGTTGGTATTTTGATGTTATTTAATTCTTTTATCAATTCTAAAGAATTGTCGATACCAAATGTTTGAATTTGGTATGGGTTTTAATTATTTTGTCTAGGTTTGTTTACCTTTTGAATTTTGACCGTACCTTATAACATAGGGGGTTTCGGGTTCATTGGTATTAGTTTTTTTTATTGCGTATTGGTCATCTGAGAAAAAAAATCACCATTTTTTTATGGCTGTTTGAACTTTATTTTTAAAATTTTAAGGTATTTTTTGCAGCTTTTTGAATTTCTTTACACTCGTTATTATTTAGGAATTCCTCAACTTATTGTTGCGAAACAACCTAATGTGAGTAGGAACCATTTTTTAAAGGACATTTCCTCCTTTTCCAATTAGTCCAAACAAAATTGTCTTTTCTATACCCACTTCCTTCCCCACCACTTCAAAATCAAACATATATAAACATGAAACAGCAAAATTTCACTGGCACTCTCAACACGACATGGCACAATGACACAGAAGACAAACACTTTGAGTGAGTAGAAATACTTTGATAGAATATAAAATATAATTTTTACATTGTATAAATTCCATATTCTATATGTATTTTCTAAATGTAAATTATGTTTGTAAATCCCAGGCCCTGAAGATGATCTCAATAAAAGATCGAAACGTCGGCACGATAAAGAAAATGTTTTTCTGATACCTACATCACACCAGACCGCATCTCACGATATTTGAATAATTAGTCCAAACAAAATTCAGATTTTAAAAGATTCTTTATTGATGTCCATTTGAACTTGGGAAAGGACAATATAATTTGTTTATGTCATTTGATATTAAAAACTACCTCTTCATCCAGAGAGAAAATATTTGTTTACTAAATTCCATGATCTGCCCTTTGTCATGAAAGTCTCGTCCTGGTGTAAACAACATCGTACCTGTCGATCCAAGCCGAATTATATATGATCCATTGAATAACAACAGACGACAAAGGGAATGGGCAGGGGTCTCAACAAAGGGAAATATGAATGGAACAAGACTGTCATTCGCAGTTAATACCTTGATGGAGTAGTTCCATTTCCTCTCGTCCACCTCCAGTGTCCTCGATTTACGATTCCTCGTTTATTATTTAGGAAAAGCGTCCCAAACGGCTTTCGTCTTATACCCCAATCCTCTTAAAATGTTGATATAACAGAAACGATCTTAAGACTAATGACCTTTGTGTTTCTTGATGTGTTTGTGATAAGTCAACGATCCAAAAACGACGTCTAAAGAGATAACCTGGCCGACAGTGACACAAATATTTAGTTCTTATTAAAAATCATGCTTGTCATCTATATTTATATAAAATTTTTATAATCATGCACAAAAGAACATAACTAAATGTTCATTGATCCAGAAACCTCACAAAAATATTTGTTTAGAAAGCAAAAATGGCATAAACGTAATGCAATGCATACATAGAAACGGCCATAAATTCATTGTTTTTTTGTTTTTTTAAACTTAACGGAAAATAAATAACAAGGATTTCCCAAGCGTGTTTATGTTAATTACAATTTGATGGGCATTCCCGCATTTGATATTTACAAAACGGTGTAGTCACCGTATCTTTGTTAAACTAGGAAAGGGCCCTTTATTATTTACAGAGGAGACTGTTTACTGAATAAAGGGTTGGCCGCCCGGTAGGGGTTGGCTGGATAAGCCGTTCCTGTTTGAATAGGGGGTTGTAATCCCTCATTTATTTAAATTAACCTCATTTGCGTGTGGGCCGACATAAAAGCGTTATTGCATAAATTCCAATTAAGGCCGGAGTGTTTCTAGCTTTTTAGCCCCCTTTTGGTCGACCGTGGTCAGAACTGCGGTGTGTAATACATACTTGATTCAATCCATGGAAGTTACCCCCTCATAAAATAATAGTCTTCCTCAAACATTTTAATATTTCTAATTTTGATCTATTTTTGAGAATGATGAGAAAGTAACGATTAACTAGATTATTAGCCTGCTGGAAATTTGAAGTCTTTTTCAGAGGATCTTCGGAAGAGGTCAGACAGAGAAAACTTCCTATGTTTTGAAACTTGTTTTATAAACTGTCGAAAGCTAAGAACCGTAAGGAAGTTTTCTCTGTCTGACCTCTTCCGAAGATCCTCTGAAAAAGACTTCAAATTATGAGAAAGACAAGATATCTCGGTTATTCGCCAAATTTGTTTCTTTCAAACAAGTAAACGAGGAGACGCTAAATACATTGTTCCTCCACATTCCAACCTATCACCGAGCCTTGTTATAGAAACGGAAAATGTTAGTAATATAGACACTCATAACAATAAAGAGATAGAAATTTAGAGTAATCGAAAAATAAAAATGTACAAGAAAGAGGGATAGAAAATTAATAAAATAAATAGAAAGGAAGAAACAAATAGAGGTAGAGTTAAAGAGAGAAAGATTGAAAGTTAAAATTATAGATGGTTAGATTAAATTATTAATAGAATAAAAATGTAAAGAGAGAGAAAGAGATATAGAATGTTAGGAAGAATAATAAAGAGATAGACAATTAGTAAGATGGATAGATAGAACAATAGAAAAAAGAAAGATGGAAATATTAAAAAATAGAGAAGGTATTGAAAGGTAGAGAAGAAGATAGAAACTTAGCGAGGTAAAAAGATAATAAAATAGGGAGAGGGAGGGAGAGAGAGGGAGAGAGAGAGAGAGAGAGAGAGAGAGAGAGAGAGAGAGAGAG
>CM077113.1:607047-618297 GCA_039619505.1 Cimex hemipterus
TAATAATGTAGAATTAGTTATCATACTTGAATGGAAGAATAAAAGGATAAAGATGAGCTAATCACGCTGAGATTGTTGCTAGTCTGACTCCATTATTATTATTATTATTATTAGCCATACAAGCCTATGGGGAAATTTTAAATTATGAAAAAAAACTCACAATTTTAATTTTTTTAAAAAAGAAACAGAAATAAATTTTATAATTTTATTAAATTTATTGTAACTTGGCCTTCCGAATTAAGAATTAAGAAAAGAAAATCAAAGCTTGGATGGCATTAGGAAAAATTAGGTTACGAGTGAATGTTTGGAGTCAGAGTTTTATAGCACTCAGAAGAGATATAGCAAACCTAAAATAGAATTTTTGGATGTTAGGGCGTGAAATGACCTTAGCCGTTAAAACGCCCTTAAAAACTAATAATAATAATAATAATAATAATAATAATGTTTACACGTCTGGGGCAAGGCATTACATCATTTGCCGAGTGGATAAGAAAGATAATGGCGGGCTTCATTTAGTATCGCCAATTAAGATACGTAGAATAATAAATAGTGAAGTAGGGAAAGTAGTAAACGTCAAAAAAGGCCGTGACGGCTTAATTTATATTGAAGTTTTCAATGATGAACAAGGGGATAAATTAATGAAAATTAAAAGTATAGAAAATATACCGGTAAGGGTTGAAGGAAATAATAAATTGAACACCTCAAAAGGAGTAATTTCTTGCTGGGACTTGAAAGAGTGTCCCGATGAAGAGCTTCTTGAGGAATTAAAAGGTTCTAATGTTATAAACCTGCAGCGATTAAAAAGAAAAGATGGTAGGATATCTTTTTCATGGATTGTAACTTTCAATACCCCGTGTCCTCCAAAAGACCTACATGTTGCTTATATGAAGATAGCCGTAAGGCCATTTGTTCCTGCTCCCCTTCGTTGTTTTAAATGTCTAGATTTCGGACATACTATTTCTTCGTGTAAGAAGAAGGCCTTTATGTGTGGATGTGGACTGGAAAGGCACGAAAAGACTGTCCCTTGTCAGCCTCCAGTGTTTTATTCTTCCGCTCCGGCAGCCTCAAAAACGTCTGAAAAAAGAAATCATTCACGCACAACTCTTATGCAGACATTAGCAGGCATTCAATGGTAAAATAATTTGGGTTAAGGCATAAATCTCATTATAAATTCCAATAAATTTGAAAAAAACTGAAAAGCGCTCTTCGAAAGAAACACTGGGACCCAGTAACTCCTGTAAATCTCTCGAAAGGTTGAGCCTTTGCCTTAAGGGTTGTAAAGTGGGGCAGTCGACCAAAATATGTTTTACTGTCAAAATGGTGCGTTCTCCACTTCGCGTACATCGAGGACAAGTTGGAAGGTTGTTGCCTATTAATAGTCTATTATGAATTAACCTGATATGACCTATCCGCAATCTAAAGAGGTTGTTTTTATTTTTCAGACCTTTATCTCAAAATTTTGGATTTCTGAATAATTTTCTTGAAAAAGTTTAACAGCTCCCAAATTTGTTCCTGTTCTACCAAATTGGTGTAAGCCAGCAATAAATATATTATGGACAGTTTTACTGAATAAGGCAAATAGTCGAAATGCGTCTGATGTATAAAAACAGCGAGAATGGGCGGACCAGTTTGAACAGAAACGATTGAATTACAGGCTCATTGCTTCAAGTTGATATAATGAGACAGTAAAGAAAATTTAAGTAGACAATAAGTTCTTAACATCACGTAATTATCTTCTGAACGAATCGAATAAATACCGGAGGGGGCCACGTTAATAGAAAAATCACATTCAGCGATACCCCCTGGTAAATAGATTACACCAATTCCGGTAAGGATTCGATTTGGACTCGAGGGGGAGTCGAAGGGCGGTGAATGGAGGGATGTGTATATGCGTGCGGAGTCGAGATAAGTGGCGGGAGAAGGTGGCGAGTCAATTTGGACGTCTAATGACTTGGAAAGAAGGTCGCCCTGTTAAATTTGGACAGCTCTAAAAAAAAAAAAACTCCGCAATCGACCCAGCTCCATAAAGGGTTCCTGGGTGTAAAATATCGCCGGCCATTAGTCCGTTCCCGTGGTGAGAGATGTTTCGCTATCACGCGACGTTACTAGCTACAAAGGAGACAATTAATTCAATGGGGAAAAAGTCTAATTTTAGAACTTTACTCGATCCCGATGGGTAATCTTGTCTATTTTAGTTCTAAAAAGGAATGATGAAAATTATTATCCGTCGTTTATTTGCCTTTGTAGTGTAATTCTCTAGATACTCTCATCTGTCAGTACAGTGCACTGATTCATGGTTGTGTTTCGCTCATGCGGTCGTCTGTTATTACGACAACAGAACTATGCACATAAATACATCACGTTTTGATATGTTTTTACTCTAACCTAACAAATACAACCGATTAAATAAACACTGTATAGAGGGATCATCATCAACCTAGGCTTACTATGGCCATGGAACACCAACAAGGGAAGGTCTTCTCTTATCCAAGGTACACAGGGTGTCCTTTTTAGATGCACGCCTGAATTTCTCTTGTGCTCCTGGAGCTATAAAAAAACCAAAAATACGTGATTAATGTTTTTTAGTATATGTTCGAACATTTCTGTAGAACAATTATAAAATTTTACAGGGTACTTCAGGCCTAATTCAACTTCAAAATTATATACAACCCTATATCACCTGATGTTAAAGGAGTTTTTACGATAAAAAAATGGTGCAATCGAGTTTAAATCTCTTGTCCGAATTGCCTAATTTGCGTAAAGATGCAAAGATTTGCTTTTTAACAACTCTGCACCGAGGCTCTCATCGAGAGAGTCAGGGGAAACGGAAGGACAAGCATTTTTCTATCCTTTGCAGTTCTTCAACTGAGGTTGCTGGATTATGATTGACACTGGTTTCTAAACGACCTCAGAGAAAATAGTCAAGTGGAGTGAAATCGGGTGTCCGAGGAACAGATCGGGCCATGAGGTCCGCCTATCTACCTATCCCTGAAGTGACGATTCAAATAACGTCTCACTTGTACGGAATTGTATACAGGGCATCTATCAAGCTCAACATTCTTTTTTCGCTGTTCCAGTGGGCCAGCATCTAATAGTGTTTTTCCGAGCTCCATCATAAAATTGAGGAACTGAGCACTATTTCAATTATTTAATAGAAATAAGAAGAAAAAATAGAAGGCCTATTGAATTTAATTCCTAGAAGTTCATACCGAACGATGATACTGTTAACCACCTGATGATGACAAGAATACGAAATTCTCTGATTTCCTCTGCCACCAACGGTTTGGTATGCCATTAGAGAACTCACAAAAATACAGAGACTTGCATGCATCTGCATAACGGGATCAATGATAACATGTCCTACAACTAGCATCGAAAAAATATTGCGTCTAATCCCCCTACATCACATGGTAGAAAGGACAGCACAGAAAACCACAATTAAGCTTATCAGAGAGAAACCACCAACAGGAATAGAACTGAAATGGAGAGACAGAAACAAAAACCACTCATGGCTCCAAGCGATGACATGAACAGGATGTTTGAATTCAATCAAAAATTCCAAATATATCTGGGCATCAAAAAGGAATGGGAAGGAATGGAAAATAACTCCTTTAAAAATGGCACCATCCTTTGGTACACAGATGGGTCCAGAACACAAGAAGGTCCACGATTCGGACCTGGCATCTAATACTCAGAACCCATGGGAAAACACGCCAGTATCCTTCAAGCAGAGATTCACGCAATAGAAAGATGTGTCCAATTCAACCTAGATAAGGGATACAAAAACAAGAATATAGCTATCATGTCAGATAGCCAAGCAGCCATCAAAGCATTAAGTTCAAATATCATTAGCTGAAGAATGGTGCTGAACTGCAAAACCAAATTAAACTCATTAGGTACGCAGAACAAAATTAGCCTCTGCTGGGTCCCAGGACACATGGGTGTAGAAGGCAATGAGAAAGCGGACGCCCTGCAAGGAAAGGGGCAGCTACACCGCTGATAGGACCCGAACCCTTCTGTGGCATAGGAACCCACACTATCAATGAATATCTCAGACAGGAGGACAAAAAGAAAATAAGGGAACATTGTAATTCGCTTATTGAACACAGACAATCCAAGAATCTTCTTACCAATTTCGGAAAGAAAGAAATTACAGAACATGTCAAAGGAGGCAGGAATAGACTGCGAACCCTAACAGGACACTGTAGATAAATGGACATCTAAAGAAAATTGTAATAATCCAAGATGGCACATTCAGATTCTGCAAAGAGGCAGAAGAGACACCAACACATCTGCTAACAAACTGCGGAGCAACATTAGCCCGCAGGAGGAAGTGTTTTGGGATGTACTATGTGACTATAGAAGAGCTTCAACCAATAAAACCGGGTCTATTAATCAAGTTTCTTGATGAATTAGGACTCACCGATGTGCTCTAGGCAGAGAACGGGGGATACAATAGCTCTCAAAGGGCGCAGTATACAACACCCCGAAATATCATCATCATCATCATCATGGCACTAGAGGTAAACTTGGATTCATCAGTCCGCAGTATGTAACGAAGAAGGTTTTTTTCAGCCACCAAAATCGACATTTGTACGAGGACGTTAAACGCCTGTCGTAATCAAAGTCCCGAAGTCCCTGGACAAGATTAGAGCGATAAGGTTTAACATTGTAAGTCCGGAGTATATATCTGATTTTATTTTATTATTATTATTATTTTTTAAACCCTTCCAACAATTGGTAGGGGGAATTCGGATTTTCGCGAACGTGACTGAACTGCAACTTATCCATATCCCCTCATATTAAAGGAGGCAAAACAAATAAACGTTTTCTGGTTTACTCTGGGGCGATTAGAAAATTTCTGGGAGTACCATTCGACTGGACGACCTACCTGTTAGCAATAAAGAAGTCGTACGTACATATCAACCCGCTTTTAGTCGGAAAATTCATTGTTTGTTTCGTTCATTATGAAAGGAATAACTGACTGTAACAAACAAGTACTATTGTAAAATTTATTTACTTCCACGATTTAAGATTTGCTTGTATAATGGGAGGGACGGACTGTAAAGAATTAATGTTTATTTTGTGAAGAAGCAAATTGTTGGAATTAACAACGAAACAAACGAATCGAGCTTCAACCGCAACCACCTCGAGAAAAATAATGACGTAGACTTGTAAGAATCGGCTTGTTCATAACTGGATCTAATAGGCCACGGTTAGGTGTTAGATCGAAAATTTAGTATCATTGCTATCCGTTAGGGCGTAGGTAACCAACATGGCAGCCATGAATTTAACAGCTGTTTTTTTAGTTTACGCGTATTTTTATTCTTATAAATAATAAGATATGAGTTTATAAATAATATTTTTGAATGTTTTCCAACCTGTTGAATTGTCGATAAATAAAACTCCAAGCTGGAATCTGGCAAGTGGGACGTTTAGATGGTGAAAAGCGGAAACCGCAACCCATCTACAAGGTTTTTTTAACCATTAAAACATCGGTCGTCTGTTGAATCATGCCTAATAGACCGTACAGACCCGTAGAATATTTGTCGTATGTTGTTTATTACATTTTTGTTTAGATCTTACTTTGAACAATCTCACAACTACAAAAAGACAGTTTTGAGTCCAAGTTAAATTTGTTTTGTTTGGGGAAGCACGATATTTTTAACATGACTAAAAATGTTTTTGAAGCCACACCGAATCACCGCATTTTTTTAATACAATTTTCTGAAAACGTAGAAAAACGATTTTGGTTTTGTGTTTCCGATTGTAAAATCAAATGATTGGGTAATTCACCGAGCATAAATATTAAACTGGATGTCGGACGGTTTAGTGATTAAAGGCTATTATTAACAGAGGGTTTTGCCCTTTAGCGTGTACGGTTTACTTATCGCCGGCTGAATAAGCATTTAAATAATTTACCGTAACCCGCATAAAATAGCCGACTCTGTGAATTATGTGATAAAATGAACGCGATATCTTTATGAAAATTTAAAATGATCATTTTAATATTTTTGCCTTCTTTTTTCTTAACATAACTCCAACGGCAATTTCAAAATATACATAATTTTTGTTTAAATCAAGAATAATAATACGAATTAATTATATGTTACAATAATAAATAATAGTAAGAATTATAATCAACAAGACACAGAGAAATTTTTTTAATTTTTTCCTATTTCCTACTTTTTTCTAAGTTAAAACACAAATACATAACATAATGCTAACAATAATTTTTAACAACAACAATAAAATCATCCAATTGAAAATATTTAAAAATATTATTTTACAAACGATATAAAGATAATGATTTTCCTAATAACTTGTAATAATTTATTTATGTGGTCAGATTTATTGGTTGGTTCGAAAGCACGATTTCCTATTTCCGCAAGAAATTTCCTTTGTATTTGGAGAAGTTCTGAACTTTATAAAATCACGGCTCTTTCGGTAAAAAGAATAAGTAAGGTGTCTTCGTTGGTGCGATATTTCCATACTCGCGCAAGATTGATCCCTTTTAAGATATGGGGAGAGCAGGTGCTATGGAAGCTGCTTTTCTCATTCTGCTAAGGTTTTGCTTTCTTTGTAAGGATGTGGTCAATACGATGTTATTTCCTTTATTGTTGGTATGTGGCTAGGATGAGGTGATAGCTAAAAGAGTCAGGCCAGGTGGCTGGTGGGGACCTAAAGCCAAATATTTACATGTTTTTTATTGCTAATTAGATCGTGGTTTTCCCTTTATCCTTTATAACTTGAGATGTTTCTTATGAGAATAACACTAGAACCGGAAAGGTTTGTGTGGGAACTATGGAAACTTTTTCCGCCCAGTTCTTGCTTATGCTTGGAAGCGTTCAGAAGAAAAACGACTATTGTTCGAAAGTGATGTTAGCCTGAACTAGCAAGGTATAACGATTGGAGAATGAACGCAGACTGCGTTTTTCTCTTAAGAAAATTGACCTAGCAACTATGACAATCCAAAAAAAAAAAAAAGACAGAAAATTAACTATTACAGTTAAGCAGCTGTAAAAACATAACATTCAATCCGCTAATGCGATATCCTGCTGATTTTAGGTCTATTGGAGTGGTTCCTCTTTCGTCACCCTCAGCGGTTGGTGGTGTTAATTTTTAAAAATTTTATTTTGTATGTTTATACAAATTTTAGAAAAGTGTACTGTGGGTGAGGCTGGAAAGAACCTCGAAATACATCTTCCTAAAAATTAAAAAAAAAAGACACATTTGAAAGCTGTTGGTTGTATAAAACGGGATACAGCTGAGGAGAAAATACACAGACCAACCAATCGAACTTCATATTCGGAAATGGGGCGTTGCCTGGGAAATATGGTAGTCTGGTTTGTACGATGTTCTATTCGAGATACAACTTTTATTTTTTACTTTGAAGCCTGATCGACAGTTTTTTTAAGAAATTTGATCATTGATCTATATGTGGGTAAGATATAGATAATGACGTGCTATGGCCATGGTAAGCCTAGTCTCGCAGATGATCCATTCATAGCGTTCATTGAAGGAATGGTAGTCTGAAGGAGTAAAGTATATTATTTTAAGAAAATGTGTCATTATATTAATCATGTCTAGGATAAGGATTAAACAATTAAAAGCAAAATGAGTCCGTGGCAGCTACGGTTTAGGCGTTGACACCGCTCGTCACTGTAAGGTAAAGGTCCCGAGTTCTAATGCAGGACCGATGGATTCGAACCCGACGTACTTACAAATGGGCTTTTTTTGTTCAAATCAGCACCCCGAGGGTTTAGATGACCTCTGCCGTTGCGAACCCTCGTAAAAAAAGAAAGGGGAATTAAAAGGAAAAACAGGATGTAAAATATAGTAAAAATCCAAAAATCCTGGTCTGCCTCTAGCAGCTTTTGCTGCGTTCAGTGACTTTCATAATTTATGTTTTAAGTAATAATTAAATTTAAATAAAAAAGTCTTCCGTGAGTTTGGTTTGACTATCCTCAAACGGACACAAGTGTGGATATAGCATATACCAAAACAGCGAGGATAGTCAGACTGAGATGATCAAAATCGACCAACCTATACGCTCATCACTACACAGACAAAAATAATTAATAATAAAAAAATAATTAATAAAGATGGTTAAGTATTATGTATACCATATTTTAAAAAATTCTAAAATATCAATATAAAATAAATATACAAATATGAAAAAGTAAGAGTAGAGGAAATTCAAAATGATTTTGATTTGATGATTAATAAATCAGGTTATGTAGAAGGTTCCAAGTAGAGCAGACCCTAGATGTTAATGCGTTTTTGCAAGTCATCTGGACTAAAAGAACATCGCACTACCTATTTTTTAAGATTCAATATAACTTTCACTGGTTATACAATGCGTTTTCCTTCACGTATTGTATAACATGACATTTCCCTTCAGATAGGTTAAAGAGAGTGTTTTGAAATTATATCTACATCTCAGCTTCAACAATGATCACGATCTTGATGCTCAACATCTTGATGATTTTGGCCGATATTTGTAATTAGGTTAATGAAAAGCCTAGCCTGAGGTATGATCTCAGACTATTCCTGACTACACTGGGAGTAATGGGGGCAGAAGACAAATTGTCTGTCTCGGTCCCAGGACGCACAGGACAGAAGAATAATGAAAGGGCTGAACGAGAAAAGGAGGGTTCTTCGGCAATCGGATCCGAACCATTCTGTAAAATCTCAAACTGCTTCGGAATTGATTGAGTGATCGATTAACTGTTATGGTGATTGATATTCCGTACCTTTCAAGAGAAGTTTTTTCCTGAACATCATTGCTCATATTAAAACTCGTGGTGTCGGTGTTTTTGAAAAAAAAATTTCCTTTTGTGATAGCTATGGCACTATAATGACCGAGTGAGTGTGATGTCAACACATTAACCGATGTGGTCACCGACGACTCCTTTAAGAGTTATTGCATCTCACTTTACGTATTTATAGTATTCCAGTCCTAATCCATCTAATAAGTTGTATTTTTGTAATTTGCTTATTTGGCCGATTAAGAACTTTTTTTAAATTCTGTTATTGCTTCCTCTGCTTTTTGCAGGTTTCTTCTTCTTTAAAATTGGCAAGAAGGTTCTTGGTTTGCTCATGTCCTGCGAGTTTTCCGATTCTCTCACTTACTCCTTTTCTTCTCTGATTTTTTATTCAATTTCAATATTCTGGCCGAACCAGCACTGTAGAAGCTCTTGGAATCCAGGAGAGGGTGATTTTGCACACCTAACCTATTTAGTACGGTCATTTCTCAATCTTCATCCAGCTAATGATGTTAAAATTCTTTGGTTTTGTTCTTCTATGATGAAATTAGACTGAGTAAAAAGTGAGAACTTGTCCAACTCATGTAACCACGTGCTTCCTTAATCGATATACCAACTTTGAATTTTCTTCCGTTGAAATATTGTATCCCCTGTTCGGTACAGTTCACCAATAAACTTCAACTGATGAAGGAATGATTATTAGGCCTAGTTTTAGTGGTTTATTTTTTCTACGGTTACGTTGTATGTCCTGTCACTTTCTAACTGCGGAGTAGCATCACAGCCTGTTATTACGTAAGTTTGGGTCTATTCTGCCATTACCTCTACAGTGCCAGGAGTCAAAAATCCAATTAGGATTCATAGTTGCTTCCTTTGATGCATTCTTTAATTACTCTCTTTCCAAATTTCAAAAGGATGTTTTTGGATTGTGTCCTTCACAATGGCTTCTTTGTAAAAATTCTCGTTGATAAACATCTTCATCATAATTATAGTCCCTTTTTACCGTTTATCGGTTTGAAGTTTTCTTTTTATATCCCATCCGTCCATATCTTCTGCTAAAGAATCTTTTCACTTCCTTCATAGGCTCCTCCCCTTCCCCTCGACCGGTTTCTCATAGCTATAACCTGGACCGGACTGCCCTAACCAACGAAACTTCTCATCTATCCTATGGTTCGCTTATGGTACTCCATGGCTGGTCCTTAATGTCATACTGGGTGTTCCATCTTGTCTTTCTCACGGTATTTTTCGAGGTATCCAAAGAGAATGTGAATACTGGAATAATGTGTAGTTATAATTGCGAATTTGTACTTGTAGACATCTCCACTGTTGAGAAAGCCCTTCTTGACCGCATTGAACAACTTACAAGCCGTACTTCTCACCACCTCTACGTCTACCAATCCATCTTCATACAGGTCAGCTAGGAACTAGGATCTACTCCCCACCCTGTCGCAACTATACTGATACCTCTGTGCAGCATTTTGTCCCTTGATAATTACTATATTAACGTTCTTCAACTTCGTTTCTAAAATGTTTAGATTATAGTGTAAGGACGCGGTCATTATAGCCAATAATAACCAGAGAAAATTGGTCATATTCATGTAGCCTTTATGAAAAATGCTTGTTGATCGTTTAAATTTTTACAACAGAAGAGACCAAGATGCTGTTGCCCATTTTCTAGCAAGGGCCAAAATCCTCTTGCGCCCATTGGAACCCAGTCTTTCAGTTTTGCGGACGTAACTTGTTTAGTTTGATTGTTCAATGCACCTTTCTTAAGGTGATGATAGTTGAGTTTGGCTCCAGAGCTGTCTGGCATGATTGCTATACCTTTTCATAAATGTATACTCTGTACAAATTGTATTGTATACATTCCCCAATGACGTGGAAACCAATACCCAAAGGTTTCGTGGTTAAATACCGTTTGTACCTCCGTGCGCCCTGGATTCCCGGTTTTCCTCGATTTGTGAAAAACGGGATTAGTTAGTACTTAACACATTAAAATCATAATTATGAAGTTTCTATTTAAAATCCTAGATAATAAGACGAAGCCAATATCTGAACGAGAATATCAATTCTAAATTATAAAGGCAGAAATCAAGGTTCTTCAGCGATCAACAAAAAACCTACTACCATAAGTGTTCGTCAATACGATTAAGATTAATGATTCAGTATAATTTTCGTACAGGTGGGCGAAACGGAAGCAGACAACGATCCAGCGAACGTGCTGGACTGGACAGCACCCAATAAAACGCTAATAAATAAATCTCAAAGGCCACCAGGATCACGTGAGTGTGCCAAGACTCGTGACTCGGCGAGAAACTGGTTCCTTTGCGAAAAAAACAACAACTAATTGGACAAGATGGGGAGGGTCAGAGTGGAAAGAACCCCGTTCTCTTCTGGTTCCGATCGCTGGCGCCGTTTGAGTTTTATTAATTTCTCTCTCTCTCTCTCTCTCTCTCTCTCTCTCTCTCTCTCTCTCTCTCTCTCT
>CM077113.1:622858-635628 GCA_039619505.1 Cimex hemipterus
GAGAGAGAGAGAGAGAGAGAGAGAGAGAGAGAGAGAGAGAGAGAGAAGATATAATGTTTAAAATAAAGATTATAAGATGGAAAAAGAATTTGTGATTAATAAGAGATAAACTTCCAAAGGTGTATGAAGAGAATAACTTAAATTGAGTGAGTGATGTTTCCATTTTGTACTACCTATTTATATTTGTTTACAAAATTCTTTATTAATAGTTTTAAACTATTATCTCCCAATATGAGTTTCTTGTTATTTCGAACCGATTACATTTTAAATATAAAAATGTGAAAATTAAATTTTTTTTCTCTAATCGTTTAGGAAATAATAAGTTTTGAAAGGAAGGAAACTTTTGTATGTCCCCATTTTCATACAATAATTAAGGCCTGACGAAAAATCTACAACTTCTACAACACAAGTCAGCTTTTTGATCAAAATCTAATATGTCACCTCATTAATTTTCTAAGGTTTTCCTGTTACTTTATCAAATTTGCCGTATTTTATTTATAAAAAAATTATATTTATTAAAATGTCAACTAAAAGCTGGAGCAGTGGCTGAATGACAGGGCTCGATTATCAAGTGGAAAATTATCGCGTCTAGCAGTCAAAGGTTTAGAAGAAATCAATTAAATCTACCAATTAAGTATAATCGTTTAATCTGTATCGATGGTATCAAAAGAGGAGGTGCCACGATGACCTACATTTGTCAATAACCGGACTTTCCTAATTTATAAAACAATCCTCAGACAGCATGGCATTTCAAGAACAGTCTTTCAAACTGACATCACAATCAATCATAGTCTAATCTACTCAGGTAAATATATAAAACTCTATGCACTTTGTAGACAATCGAAGACAAGCACAATACAAAATAATAATTCAAAGAAAACTTTATTTTTTAAATATTGACAGCTCAAATTTAAAAATTTTTATAAAGAACTTATTTCTTTTCAAGGATTAAGTAATTAATATGAAGGCAGCGATAATAATTAGGAATGGCAATATTTTAATGCATAATTTTTTACCTTTCAGTCAATTTAAATCCATATGCATATGGCTTGTGCCTTTCTTTCACTTTCCCTCTCGCTCAATATTCCTCCTCTCTCTCACACTCAGACACTCTCTCACACCTCACACTAGCACATTAATTCATTTTATATCTTACCTTCCGTTCTTTTTCTATCTCATATTCGTTTTGTAACGATTTTACATTCCGCACTTTTTCTGCGTTTGTCTCTCACTTTTTATTTTTTTTATTTCTATTTTTTCTCCCATCCTTTTCTATTTCAATATTCCTCTAATTTCTGCCTCCTCCCTATCTCTCTCTTCTCTCTCTCTCTCTCTCTCTCTCTCTCTCTCTCTCTCTCTCTCTCTCTCTCCATCTATCTATCTATCACTCTTCCTGTCTGTTCGTCTCCTTCACTCACTTTACCTCTCCTTCTTTCTTCGTTTGTTTGTCTTGTTTTCTTCATTGTCATTTTCTCTTCTACTACCTATCTATATATCTTTCTTTCAAAATTTGTCTTCTTTCATCCGTTAACCTTTCTCTAAACTTTCATTCTCCCACTCACCCTCTCTCTCACTCTCTCTCTCCCTCTCTATCTATCTATCTATCTATCCATGTATTTATCTATCTTTCTATCTATCTATTATTGTATTTTAATAACATTTTTAATTGCAATATTGTCTTACATTATTTTTTATAGTTTCAATAATTTTATAATGCGTTAATCACGATATTTTGAGTAATCAATAAAAGATTTATTTCAATAATTAATTCTACATCTTTCTTTCCGTCTGTCCTACCGATCTATCCATCTATCTAATGTATTTTTCTATCTACCTGTTTCCATTTCTCTCACTGTCACATATACTCGCTCGCTCATTAATTTTATATTTAATCTCCCTTTCTTTATCTCCGTCTTTTTAGTTTTGTAACGATTCTGTATTGTACATGATCTTTATCTGTCACTTTGTATTTATTTTCTTCTATTTTTTCTCTCTCTAGTCCTCCAGTTTCAGTCTCCTCCCCCCCTCTTCCTTTATCTCTCACACGCACGCACGCACGAACGTACACATTCGCTCACTCATTCACTTTATTATATCGTGCCTCCTTTTTTTCTACGTCTTTTTCATTTTGTATCGATTTTACATTCTTACATTCCACACTTTATCTTTGGCTTGAGATACAAAGTTTCAACTTTTCTTTTTCTTTTTCTATTGCTTTCCCTTTCTCTTTCTCTCTCACTATTCCTCCCGTCACTCTCTCTCACTCTCTCTCTCTCCCTCTTTCTATATTAATTTCTCTCTCTCTCTCTCTCTCTCTCTCTCTCTCTCTCTCTCTCTCTCTCTCTCCCCTATATTTTCTAAATTGAAATATTGGTTTGCTCTTTTTGTATATATTACTATTTATAATTTTCCACAGACGGAGGCAACCAAGTTTTTTAAATATCGTGCACATTACAGATCGATGTGGCGAATCCCAATTTTATCTTCAAACAGCCATAAGTATAAAAAAATTTAAAATGATATTTGCACAGGGAAATCAGATGAATATTGTGGCGAAAAGTCAGTACTGAAAACTGTTAAAAAGTAATAAATATTAATAAATAGGAATTAATTAAAAACTAAATAAACAAATGACATAACATTTAACTAAACCACCTTAAAATCTATCGTTTTGATGAAAGTGTCAAAATGTTCATTATATTCTTTCATGATTTGTTTTTTCACATCAGACACTACGCAGTGGTTCTGTAGATGTTTTATGCTACTGGGAAATTGACAAACAGGAGCGTGATCATTCCTTTAGATGAAATCGGAAAAAACTGTTGTTTGGGCCGTGTTCATTTAAGATGTGAATTAGTGGTGCGGTTAGTCGGATGTCCTGCTGGAATCACATCTGCAAATTTGGCAAAGGCCTTTTTTTTTTTTTTTTTTTTTTTTTTTTTCTTCCTTCCATTGTATGTACTTGACCAGATATTTTCCAATAGTTCTTGGCTCTATTTGAAAATTTTATTAATGACTTTGAAAGTTCGTTGCATGCCGGATTTAAACTCTCATCTCGTGCTAATTTGGCCAGTCAGCTTCTTCAATTCCCTCTATTCCGCAACGATCTTTAAATCCAGCCTAGTATATTAATATTCTGTTTCAGTAGAGTTAGAATAATTTTCCTTATTGGGTCAGGCAAAAAACTACGATTATCATTATTGTTAATTAATTCTAAACCCACTTGGCTCACTTAAAATTATAAATTTGGCAATGTTCCACTCTGCTTTTCTTATGCGTAGCCCACTGCAAGCTTAGAACGGCCAAAGGACGGCTTGATTATTGAAACATGCCTGATGCAATCTGTATTTTGCTTCATATAGTCTGGAAACAGGCAAAATTGTATGACGTAAAATTTTCCTTCAAGAAACCCATCATTACCATTTATTAAGGTTTTTAGTTGAGCTAAAAAAAAGTCATTGTCACGAGCGGGATTCGAATCTACGATCTTCGGACTAGATACACGACAGATACAGATAGATTACACGATGTTTGAAAAATGGCAAAAAGGAGGGAAAATTTGAACGGTAGCGATGGGAAGTTAGTGTCCGAGTGGATCGAGGTCACGATAGCTCAAGTGATAGAGCAGCGGCTTATCTAACCGAAGGTCGTCAGTTCGAATCCCGCTCGTGACGCTGACCTTTTCATTTCAACTAAAACCCTTAATTATCATTAAAGGTATTAATTGGTCAAGCGTACCACGAAAACTAGTGAATTACCATTAATCACTATTTCCTGTAATTTTTTAAAGTTTAGCTATATTTTTTCCTATAGACATTATTTATTTCAGGCTTGTATAAACTCGTAAAAAATCATATATTTCTTTATTGCAGAATTATAAAATGATAAAAGATAAGATAACGCATTTTTTTTAAACAATCGGGCTTAGCATTGTCTAGCTCCATTAACTTTTCCTTTTGAACAGATAGCGGTTTTATCCTAGGATTTGAAAGAGACCCAGATTAGATTGTTAGGAATCGGTGAATTTTTCAAATTTTACATTTTATTAATATGATTCTTGATGTTTTGGAAACGCTATAAGGAAAAAATAGATGCTTGTTGTAAAACCAAACTCCAAATAGTTGAGAGGTAAAGGAGCCTAGAAAAAATTAACAGGAGGAGAGATTGCTTTGAGGAAGCCTAAATTGAATGTTGAAGGCCTCATCCCACGCTCTCGAAATCTTCATCGAGTCCGAGGCGAAACTAATTCGAAAAGTTGCCGAGGGAGGAAGGGTGGACCGAAAAAGGAGGTAAAACGAGAGCGAGGGTGGCCAAGGAGTGGGCTATCCCTTGTTTTTGTCTTTCTCTCCGGACCATCTGGCACGGTGCTGTCTCAAGTCGGTTGATCACCGCTCACCCTCCAAACTTCCAGTTCCAAACAAGAAATATATAATAAAAGCAAACGTATATTCAAACAATTCGCGCGAGACTTTAAGATCTATTATAATCACAACCTGGTTATAAGTAATTATTTGCAAGGTTGTAGTTTTAGGCGTTTTGTTCAATATTATATAGATTTAATGAACTTTGCTTAGAGAATAGTTCGCCTCTGCTCCCTGTTTGTCTTCGTCAGGAGAGTTTTCGATTAGCTTTCTAATTAGTTCAATGTTAAATGATCTGCCGACAACGTTTCACTCAGAATCCGCTCATTAATTTGTATTTAAGTACAGAAAACCGTCTAAAAAAAGATACTATTTTCAGTTCTTACTTTGTTTTCATAATTTTTTGTGCCCAGTTTCAATCTAAAAGAGTCGGTCGACAGTTCAACATTTTCCATCTCTGAATTATCTCTGCCGAGCCACAATCAAGTTCCTGTTTCCTGAGATCAGAGAGGGCTTTTATCTACATTTATTTCTATTTCAACTGAAATTGAATGAAGCCCACACACTCACTCTTTTTCGTTCATAACGTTTTAAAAACATTTCCAGCTACCATTCATATCACAAGAAGAAAAAACCTTGGATGCCTATTGATAAATATACACACAGACTGACAAAAATAGCTATAAGTCATCTGATTATTATTATTTTATTGACAACAAATTACATACAACCATCAACTTACTTTTTTTTAAAATATATATCCGACAGTTTCTCGTACACTTGTGGTACACTTCAATTATGTTGTAGTCAATAGGATGCTGTTCTATTCGATTATATGGAAATGCTGGCCAATTTTCCGCAAATATCTCGGTCAGGTCTAGTACTGCTAATATAATATAATAACTAAGATCAAGTGCCATGCTTTCTTGTTAACCAGTGGAATTCGCTTTTTCCATATTTTAACCAAAAAATATTTATCAGTGGTATTGGGGTTGTCCGGAAAATAATGCAGGATTTTGGAATTAAAGAAAAAAAAAGAAAGAAACTAGTTACTTTAAAGCAATGTTCTTTAATCAAAATAATTTCCCATACTCTCAATACATTTCTCCCAACGTGTTGGTAACTTATTAATTCCGTCTGAGTAGAATTCAGAATTTTTAGAATTGATAAAGTCAATAAATGCATTTTCCAGTTCCGTTTGATTTTTGAATATTATGTGTTGTAAGTAGTGGTCCAGGTGTCTAAAAAAATGGTAGTCAGTAGGCGAGAGGTCCGGAGAGTAGGGTGGGTGAGGCAAAGTTTCATAGCCAAGCTCCAATAATTTTTGTGACGTTACACGTGACACATGTGGTCGAGCGTTGTCATGCAACAAAATGGGCCCTTTCCGATTTCACTTTTCCAATCGCCTTGAGGTGGTCAGCGACGGTCGTTTTACTGACTTTGAGTTGCTCTGCAAGTTCTCGAACAGTTGTTTTGGGGTTTTCTTCCACCACTGATCGCAGAACATCATCATTAAGAGAGGAAGGCCTTCCACGACCTTCTTCATCTTCAAGGCTGAAATCTCCCTCCCGAAATTTTTTAAACCACCTTTGCACAGTGCACTCATTAACACAACCCTCGCCCCAGACTTGGTTAATGTTTCTAGCCGTTTGGGCTTCGCTTCGGCCGAGTTTAAACTCGTAAAAGAAAATCGTACGAAATTCTCGCTTTGACATTATAAGGATGACTGAATTATTTCCAAGTAGCGGAATGCTACAGAGGTAAACAAACAATATCATTTGGAAGAGGATTAATAAGTGTTGACATTCATATAAATGAGTAATCCTGTAAACGTAAACAGAATATTTTATATAGATTTTTTTTAATGAAAACTTAAAATCCTGCATTATTTTCCGGACAACCCAATAAATCAGTTATTCCTGGAGTGATTGGTTATGTTAATATTTGGCTTATTTTATATTTTACAAATCCCCTCTCATTTGAATTATAAGCTGCTTAATTTTATTACCTTTATCTCCTCGCCCTCGAGTAAATGATGACCGTTTCCATTTTGGAAGGGAAAAAGGCGGCTGTGGAAGTTTGCCATACTGCTCTGTAGGATGGAAGATAGCCGTAGGGAGGGACGCCTTTATAATTGGGGTCTGCTCTCGTTTTGATAAGGCTGGAAGTCCTATTTCCTCTGTTCATTGATTGTTGGGTTAGTCAGTGCTTTCGAACCGTGAAGACAGGACCGTCGGTCTCCTGAAAACTTTTTTTTTTCTTTTTTCTAACAACATGCTGAAACATAAGTGGAACCCCAGGGTAAGGAGGAGGTTGAAATCTTTATCCTGGCCGCAGCTACCGCCAATTCCAAAAGTACGTTCTCGAAAGTGTTAATTAGCATGTTTGATGAGTTTGCTTTGCGGTGCTTTCTCACCCAATTATTCCTAGAAACGACTGGGATATTTTTTTCGAAATTGTCAGATAACGGACGCGCTCCAGATAAACACATCGGAATGATCAGTGACCGTCCGAGCTCCTCGCCACGAGGATGTACGTCATAGACGTGTTTGTCATTCTAGTGAGCTTCATGTTGGACCTTCGTCTTAAACTAAAGATCAAAGTTGAACTCCGCTGTTTATAAAGCGGACATGGCTAAGCTCAAGTTTGGCCCCCCACGAAAGAAAAACAAGGTTGGTTCCAATCAGTAAACCCGGGAATTTTAACTATCTTCCTTTTAACATCGAATCTAAACTTTAACGGATTAAACCTTATTAATGTCAGTTTTCTCCATGCCGATTTATTTATTCGCTTGACGAATCACTAAATATCATACATTTAAATGTTATTTTCTTATTTATTCATAATTATTTGTTTAATTCATTTAACCAAATATGAGATTTTCTAATATGACTCATACCAGCTCTAAAATTTAAATTCTCATGTAGCTCTTTTCTATCAATTTAACTCTTTTAAACTTAAAACAACCCTTTTTAACTTCTTATTAACAATTTTTAAGTTCTAGTTCACATTTTTTAATTTCAAATTAATTTTATTTTAACTTCAAAAAATGGTTTTAATTTGAAATTGACCCTTTCTACCTTCAATTGAACAGTTTTTTAACTCCAATAATTAAATAAACTTTTTTATTTTCAAATTAAGCTTTTTTAATTGCTAAATCAACCCTGTTATAAACATAAACAGGTAGCGGAAAATAAGCGTGTAAGATAAATTCCTAGCATTTCAGAAGTTTTTACAAATATCAAACTAATTCTTACCTAAAATGCCAGTTGAAATTAATTAAAATTAAATATGTCAATTAATTATTCTCTTTATCTAAATCTAGGTTGAGATGAACAAAGTATCACTAGCGGGAAGTCGTGGGTTCAAATCCCGCTCGTGACAATTAACCTTTTCATCTCAACCTACACCCTAGATAACAATAGTAATTAATTGAAATAATTAATATTGTCAATTACTACCGTTAAACATACACAGGTTAAATTTAAATATTATACTAAATGTAAAACAATTAATTAATAATTCGATATCTTTCAAATAATATAACCTTTTGTAAGTGCGGTCATTCTGTTAAATTTATTTTAAAAAAATCGAGTTTAAAAAGTACATTTTAATTTTATGTAAAGTTTAATTTTAATGATAATTAATGTTCCTAAGTTCCTAGGTGTAAGAAGCCATTTTTATATATTTTTTTAAATTTCGTATTAAATAAAAATGTTTTATTACTATTACTTTGTAATAGTTGTAATTAATTTTCATATTATCTTTTGAGAGCCCATTTATTTTATGTATAAAGAATTGCTAATATAGTGGAATTTTACTTGAAATGCTTTTATCGTACTCATTCTAAGTGCTTTATATGCTTTAAAGAAAGGCTTCAATAAAAATTAAAAAGGATAAATTTGAAAATTAAAAGACGTTATTTTAAGAAAAAAGGGTAATTTGAAATTAAAAAAACTCCATTAAGAAATGTTCAATTGGCGGAAAAGAATCTATACATAAAAACACATGTACTAAAAGCTGAGGAAAAATGAATAGTGATAGTTGTAATTAATTCTTGTTTTATTAATTTTAACTAAACGCTATATTCTGTTAATCGGCAAAAACAAAAGAGAAAGTACAAAAAAAAAATTGATTTTATTTACATTACCAAACGTAATTGGAAGTTATAATGTTTAATTTGAAATTAAAAAGTTAAATTTACGTTAATATGTGTTACTTGGAAGGCAAAAACTTGATCTATACTGAAATAATCCTTACGTATTTTCATGCTATCTTGCATATTGCTGAACAAACAAAAAAATTATTTACATTAATAATAAAATAAGCGATAGTTTTATTAGTTTTTCAAGGTTCGTTTCTTAAACGTAGAAATTTAAACTTCAACAGTTTAACATGAGACCTAAACGAATATAACGCATTTTCAAGTTTCCCCATGTCGATTTATTTGTTCCAGTAATGAAAAAAAATATAAGAACATTTATTATATTTAAGAATTATTTCATTCGTTGCAAATTCATAAAACTAAATGTGAGATTATCTGATAAAATTTACATTTTTACATTTACAGTTTTAGGTCTCTTATATTATACAGTTATAGCTTAATCTTATTTTTTTTAAGTATAAATAATATAAAGTATTACTTGTATAAAAAAAATCAAATAAAAGTGTTTATTAGTTAAGTTAGGACGAAATAAAGGGGCTTAAGAAAACTGAATTTATTATCTAACTTTGAACGGAATAATTAAACCCTTCTAGTACTTTTGTTATTGTTTCTCAGTTCGATTGTACATTCAAAAAGTAAATATAAACTGTTCTTTTATAGAAATTACAGTGAAAAGTTCCTGGCTTTTTTTTGAACCGCCTCAGATGGTAAATATTCCGAAACTGCCCCGGCTTATCGCTTTTGATATCCCTTTGCCTCTTCGGACAACCTGGGTGGCCTGACTATTTTTTTCTCCCCTTTATTCCCCGGCATGGATGTGCCTGAACATCTTTTCAGGATTTACACGTACGTGGAAATAAACATTTATTATTGATTGCTCAATACTAAGGAATATTTTCATGCGATTTTTTTCTCTCTTAAAATGCTTTTATCTATACTACAGTTGATATAGACAAAAAACAGGGTTTGTTATCTAAACCGTTTTATTTTGTATAGCCATTTAATAATACGCCTTGAACATTTTCATAAATTTTAAACCAGTTCCCTTTTTTCCCTCCAATTAAACTTATATAGTGTGCCATATTATTCTGGAACGTAGGAGGGATAGCGGACAAACCTCGGCCCAGGAATATTCTTAGCTCTGAATTATGTTTTTCTAGTGGTTAACTAGGAGAGACCGCTCAGAAATAAACTTGTCCTCAACACGGGGCCATCTCTGTCTCAGTTTTAACTTAACATCGTTTGTTGAAATATTTTGGCTCGAATATTTCACACCCTCAGGGTTTTCTATTCTTAAAAGGATGTTTTCTAATTAAGGTAAAATAAATAGCTAGTGAACGTTTCAACTGGAAAACGAGGGCGCAAAAATATAACAATTACGTTAATTAGAGCAGTTTTGTAATGAACCTATGAGAAATTGATAAAAATTAACTTCAGAGGAAAATTATATTTACAACACGTCAGGCATATAGTTAGGCTTAATATCAACCAGACTAAATAATCAAAAGATTTATTAATCGTTATCGAGAGTAAGGTGTTAAATGATGCAGCCGGAAACGACAGCAGACAAAGGCAACAAAGATAGCCACATGACCCACCTACTCTGTACGTCGAGCAAATTTCAAAGAACGATTTCTAATGGTATAAAAACGAATGGATAATTTACTGGAACTAAAAACTGGTCGAAATTATACAGACAGAAAAGACAGTCCCTGGTCTGCGGAGGCTGAGTCTAGAAGGGAAAAGGTCATACCAGATTGAGCATAGGACATACCAGGGTCACACCCGGACGGACACATTCTCAATGGGGTTGAGACCATAGGCCCGTTAGAGAGGTTACCACAGTAGTACATATAAAAACAGACTGCAAAGAAAGAAATGCGACATCCTGAATGGTCATGTCACGGCCTTTAGAAACGGCAGAAGGCACATGTTGCTGGTCATATCAGGGTCATGAACATTTTTAATAATGTATAGATCTTTGTAACTTAAGTGATATGTGTTTTATCGGAACGAATTATTTATTAGCGTGAATTGCAGGGTCTATCTCCGATTACCCGATGGCTGGGGGCAGTGTAAATGCTAACTAGTGTATCATGTCTTTATCTTGTTTCTTCGTATTTGTGCTTTTTGTTTGTGGTTTTGCCAAAATTTACTGCAGAAGTACAAAGAGGTTATCAATAGGATAAAGAAAATAGAGATTGGTTATCGTTATATCATAAAACATAACTTGAATAGAATCAGTAAAATAAATTAGTAGTTCTTTTCATGTAAGGTCTCGGATGAGCTGAAAAAGTTAGTATCACGAACGGGATTCGAACCTACGACCTCCGGCTCAATACGCTGCTGTTCTAACCACTTGAACTATAGATCCATTCGGACACCAACGTTTCCCACAATTTCTCCTCTTTTCTTGCCATTTTCAAGCCATTGAAGTGTCCCCGTGGCCACTTAATAAGTCGCTGAGAATCGAACCCTGATTACACATTTGAAAATTGGCAAAAAAGTGGGAAAATTCGAAAGGTAGGTTGAGATGACCTCCGTGGTATCCGAGTGGACCTCAGCCACGATAGGTCAAATGATTAGAGCAGTGCCGTATTGAGGCGAAGGTCGTAGGTTCGAATCCCACTCGTGACACTTACATTTTCATTCCAACCGCGACCTTACATAACAATAATATTTAATTGAAAGATATAATTTGGTCAATTAGACCACTAAAACAAAATGGATTTAATTAATTAATCGGTTTGATACGCGGAACAAATAAAATAATGCAAAGCTAAGGTACCAATGTAGTTTAAAACTTTAAAAAAAAATTTGTTAATAAGAAAACCAAGAATACCTTGTAATAACTTTCCGTTAATTTTTTATATCTAAGTATATAATTATAGCAATTTCTCTAATTAGTAAGTTGCCTAATTGACTTTACATCATTATTTTCATAAGTTTCCTGTTGCACTAGTTTCTAGAACTATACTTTCTTTTATGACCCTGTTAAATACAGATAAATCAAGGGTTTTGATGGTTATTTTGTTCGAAGGAATGCTACACCTGCAGAATCGATAGTTCCCGTAGATGTAACTTGTAAGTGTGGGTGGTGCATGTTTTCAACGAGATGGGGCTTTACTAAGTCCAAAATTGCTCTCTTTTTTTCATTTTCAAAGGCACGTTCGTTATCAAAAAGTAATTTATTGGTTCTTCCTCTCCCAATAATCTTCAGCTCTTGAAAGAAATTTTCTTAGTACTTCGACCCGATGATCGAGTTGTGAGTAGAAAATTTAAAAATCCAGGGAAATATGGAAAACATTTTTTTGAGATAATTTGTGAACAATTTTTTTTTTATTCTACTGAACAGTAACTAGGTTGAATTGTTTAATACTTAAATTAAATCACATCCGTTTAGTATTGTCGTAATGGGAAAACTGTCCGTGCATTTTTTAATAAAATCGCCTCGTTTTCATTGTTGAAATTACGTAAAATCCATTATCTTTAGGAATTGGATTTGTTTTTCGTTTTTGCCTTCATAACATAAGATATTAAAAGAGCTTTAATTAAAATGAGTATAAAAGTTTCCGACCTGATTATCAATTCGAGTATTTTTGTAAATATAACATAATTATAATTATAGACAGTTACTTTCATATTAGAAACCCTCGAATTAATAAAAAATTATTTATTTTGTGGCTAAATTTATATAACTTTTAATTTTAATAAGAATTAATTATATGGTTTTAAAAAACTCAGTTATTTTAAAATTTTGCATTATCCCAAATATACAAAACTTGAACTTTGCTAGCGTATTTTCATATTATCATGCTCATAGCTCCTACGTTTTTTTAATGTTTTCAACGGTTTAATTCGAAATATTTAAAAAAAATGTTATTTTGTATGTAGTTAAAAATATTAATTTGAAATATAAAAAAGTTAATTTAAAATTGAAGAAAAAATCAATTTAAAATAAAAGCGTTAATTTAAAGTAAAAATAAGGTTAATATGTAATTAAAAAATGGTTAATGTCATATTTAAAAATGTCAATATGAAATTAACATGGGCAAATTTTAAATCTCAAAACTTTAATTTGGCATTGAAAAAAAATTAATTGAAGTCAAAATGATAAATTTGAAGGTAAATCGGGCTAATCTAACGGAAAGTGTATATTTATCTCTCTCTTTCTCTCTCCTCTCTCTCCCTCCCTCCCCCATCTCACTCTTTATTTCTCTCTCTCTCTCTCTCTCTCTCTCTCT
>CM077113.1:673812-717502 GCA_039619505.1 Cimex hemipterus
TCTCAATCTCAATCTCAATCTATCTATCTTTCGCTATCTCTGTCCTTCTCTCTCTTTCTCTCTTTCTATCTACCTATCCATCTAGCAAACTCTTTTGCGTCCTCTGTCTCTGTCTGTCTGCCTCTATCTCTCTTGCGCTCTTTCTATCTCTTTCTAATTTTCTCTGTATTTCAGGCACTCTCTTCGTCTCTGCCACCCTCTTTGTTTCTCTCTCTCTCTCTCTCTCTTCATCTATCTATCTATCTATCCTTCTATCTATCTAACTCTTTCCCTCCCTTACTCGTCGTACCCTTCACTCTCCCCTTCTCACTCTTTTTCACTCACTCACTTACTTATTCCTTCTCCTGATTTCTTTGCGCGTTTATCCATATGTGGTTTTATAGATATATAGTTGGGCATAAAACTATCCATTAATTAAATCACTCCACTTATCATTTTTTTACTTTCTATCTTATTTCTCACTTTTTTAGTTTTTATATATTTGTATAACTTTTTCCATCTCGGACATACCAAGAAACATTCCGACTTCAGTCCAGCTAAAACCGTTGCAACTGCAACGCAAAATTTTTCCCCTCACCTAAACTCCGGGGTTTCCCGTTAAGGTTAAACAATGAATATAAAGAAAACCGTTACGTTTAAATATTGATGAAAAACGGAGAAGCACAATAAAACACTTTTTTCAGAATTTGATCATTACCAATCATTTTGGTTCATCTTTCCTCGCGCCATCTTCAGTGCGTCTCATGGCAATCTACTGTCATCAGATGAAAATTTTGAAAAAAAAATTTTGTTGAAATTAAAATTCAAATAAAGGTCAGTATTTGTAATTAAGTTTAATGGGAATGAAACGCCCTGGAGTGACATTAGAAGAACAAAGCGTTAAAGGGAGACCTGAGGACAACCCTTTTGACGCCATCGTCCCTTTTGTCAGGTACACTTGTTACGTTCAAAACCCTCTCAAGAGGGGAAACCTTCTGTTACAAAATCACCCTTCATTACAACCCTAACACGGATAATTTCTACGAAAATCGAAAATATAGAAAATCTATAATTCAACCGGCTCGGGCAATAACACGATCAGAGATTTGCTACAGAGAAAAAAATATATATACATAGGGTCAGCTGCGAAGCATCTGGAAAACGCCACATGTTGCCACCTCTGTTTCATAACACATCCATCCTCGTGACACGTGCCATCGCGCCTGGCTCAATCCCCTTTCTAAGGCAGAAAAATACATGTGTACTCTCGCTATTTACATTTTATTGATGTGAGGCGACGTCCGAAAAAGAAAAAAATATGATCAGGGGAAAATATACGATTTGTATTAGGATAGACGGCATTTTTATCCAATTATGATTGCATTTATATCGAAATTTTAAAAACTATAACAAAATTACGAATTTAGTAAAATAAGTTTTTTAAAAAAATCCTAAGTTGAAATATTACAATGATTAGCTATTTATTGATTGGTGTTTTTACTAAATTTGAGTATGTTTAAAAATTTAGCGGGAAACTTTAAAGTGGTTCACTTGTTCAGTAAATTGTAAAAAAATTTACAAAACTTTAATCATTTCTAGGACCTTAGGACACTTCTGATGGGGGTGAGAGGGTGTCCGTTGTGTGGAGAAATTATCTCGGCAGGGCGCATAATATTGGGCTCCGACAATAGCATAACAGCAAAAACGTAGCCGCTATTTTAGGGCTACAAAATTAACTCAATGAATATCACTACCGGGGTAATGTGAACTAAGCCTAATGTGTGAATGTAATTTATTAGCGTGAAGCAGGGCTTAAACTCAATTATCCTTTGGAATATCTGTCCCCCGGATAGTATGAACAATGTCTAGTATGTAAAAGTAATTTGTCAGAGCGAATGGAAGCGTTAATGTCCAAGTACTTCGGAGAGCAACGAGTGTTCCGCGGTAATGCAAGTAGGTTGTATCAAAGCCAATGCATAGTATGTCTAGAATTACCATGTTGCAATCTGGATGGTGAACATCTCCGCTTCATTAACTAACTGTTCTTTCGATTTTAGAACTCTGATGTGTGAATGTAATTTATTAGCGCGAATGGAAATATAAATGTCCAGTCACTTCGAGTAATGCCGAGTATTCTGCGGTAATAAAAGCAGAATTGTATCAAGGCCTATCATTCTCTTTATCGTGCCAACGTTTCGATCTTTATTGTGACCATCTTCAGAGTCTGGGATTTATCACTGCTTACATTTTAGAAATACATGTAGGATGCGAAAAAAATGAATTTATACAATACCAGTAAATTTTAGATTAAAATAACTATACCTTTTTAGGGCAAGAAAACTAGTTGACCATCGCCGGGCCTCAAGTCTTTTCCTTTCTTTCTCGAGTTTCATACCTTCTACTGTAAAATTCGGTAAAATCGAGCCCCATTTATTAGATAACGTTTTCGTTCCAAACGATAAAATTAAAAAGGTAAAAATTCAAAACTGGGGATTACGTGAGGATATTGTAACAGAAAACAAATTTTATTAAACGTTACACTCTGACATGGTCCATCTCCACCACCACCTCCATCTAATATCCATCCACGTATCTAATAATAAATAGTAATTAATGTCTTAACGGATCCTGGCTAGGCGCGTCGTTCTGTTTACCGGCTGGGGCGAATTAATGGAAAAACAGATTGGCGACCATTAAGATACCCCAAGGACGTCCGGTCGGCTTTTATTTTTAAATTTAGAAAACAAAATTGCTTTCTGCTTGGAAGAAGGATGACCGCCTATCTGCCAGACGAGTCGCTCGATTAATCACAGGGGGTTAAAAAAACAAGGCAATGTCGAAGTGTAGAAAGGAAATTTTCTTTGCAAAGGAATGTCGATCCCTTTTGAGCAGTTTGTGTAATACCATGATCGATTTGCATAAACCAAGGGCTTTTTTAAAATTTGATTTATAATAACCAGGTCTTTTATACAGACAGTCACAACCCACAGACTTGTGTTGTATGTATTTGTATGTCGGCCTGATCCAGCGGCCCTGCGTTCGAACCCGGGACCTTTACCTTACAGTGATGAGCGCCGTGTCAACGATTAAACCTTGGCGCCACCGACGCCCCTCAATTGCACATTATTGTAAATCGAATTTATTGTAAATCTAATTCTCAAAACATATACTGATAGTGAGTGTTTAATTTGCAAACATATTGGCTTTATCCCTAGTTTTGAATATTTTAAAACACCACAAATCTTTAATAGTGGTAAGTCCACTGCAACCATAAAACATGCAAGCCCAAAAAATTGAAAAAAATGAAATTCTGGGGAGTAGGCAGTTTTTCAAATTTTTGGAGTGTGTTATTAGATTGTGAATCAAGTTAGAAGAAGTTCATTTTTCTATCTTAAATGCCAACTGTCTAGTCCCACACGAAAAATTACTTTGAAATATTTGCATATTATTTCTATCCAATTAGCCAAAAAAGTAAAAATATAAGAACGTCTTTTTTTTAATGTTCTCTCATTAATTTATACTTATATAATTGATAATATATTATTGCGTATTTCAAGTTTTAGAATAGAAAAATGTGTCGTGATGTTTAGAAAGCATGATGGTTAATTTATATTAACCTACTTTTTTTCAAGCTCATGTATAAAAAAATGATTAATCAATATTTTTCTATTTTTTCGTCAGAGAGTAATTGATTTTTTTAGAATAATGAAAATTCCATCTAATCCATTTAATCTCTCCAGAGATTAAAAAAATAAATAAATAGTTGTTATCTTGGGCCACGTTGGTAGTCGATATTCGGTTTCGTTGTATCACGCTCATGAATACATAATCCCGCCATCCTCTGAATATTTATAGCCATATCATTTCCTTCTTAATTGTGCTCGCTCCCAACCCACATTATTCAACTTGGCAACTTAATGACGGCGCAAACGACCAGGTGCGGATTTACCATGTAATCAGGCAAATTTTAATTTCTCGGCAGAGTCCGCCACGAAACTCCAACTCGCGATTTCGCAGAAGGCTGTTTTTGGACGGCCGTTTTTAGGTTTTTGGTTATTTTTTTCGACCGTCGGCATTCACTCGGAGGGAGTCACCGTTCCCCTTATCCCCCGATGAATCACGCAATAAACCTTGAGCGGTGACTCAGCCCCAATTTGAGTTTTGTGCTGCGCCACAGGCAGATATCCCGGCGGACCCTCCTGCATTACTATTTATGGTGTACAAGAAAATGGCTGCCATTTAAAAGGATAGGGGGATGGGGCCCACCCTTCACGGACCGGTATTGATTCTTTCCGTTTCGCCAATCCATTCTGTCCAAGAGAAGTACAAAGCCAACCATATATTTATTATTTACCAAATATATTCTTTCGACATCTTTTGGTGAATACGTTTTCATCATAGCAGCAAAATTTTTGATGTCTTACCAAGGCGTTTTTATATTTAGTATATCCTTTACCACATTTATCCACCTAATTTCCACATCCTGTAAGCAATTTATTCGAATACACCAAATTCTGTAATCAAAGCAACAAACATTTTGTACCTAACCTAATGCTTTCAATATTTCACATATGTTTTCTTTATGAATCCTTTGCCTGAATAAAGTTCAAATTTTCCAAGAAACAAAGACAAAATCATTTTTTAAAAATCCGCTTATTATTTGTTAGATTTATTACCACCTGTACAAAATAAACATTACAAAACGAGATGCATTAATATTTATAGTTTTATCCTTGGGTATAATACAACAAAATATATATGAAAAATGTATTAGAAAATTGATCTTTAGCCCGCAACAACCTCATGGAAAACAGGCATAACTTTCATTGCCCCAATTTAGGCCCTGATGATGGGATAATACGCTGACAGGTAAAAAAATTCTACCCAATTGTAATATAACTTGATTTGTGTATATTTTTATATATTAATCAAAGCATCACTTTGTTAATGTTTAATAGTTGAGTCTGCCTAAAAAAGTTTAAAAAAAGGTAAAATGAAAAAAAAGGCGGATAGATACAATTTATTCTAATTTTGTTTTAGATTTTTAGTTAACATTTCAATATCACGTAAATCTTCCTAATGCCTTATTTACATCTTGAAGAACCCTTGGCAAACGTGTTACCAATCTGGAAATGTCCCTTTGCTGGAGGTTAGCCCATTCTTTGCGAAGAGTTCTTTCAAAATCGTGGAGTGTAAGGTGGTAGAGGTGTATTCGAGTTTGGAGGTTATCCCATAAATGTTCGATTGGGTTCAGGACTGGAGAACGGGCTGGCCAGGTTAAGCGTTAAGCTGTTGAAGGTACATTTGTACTAGGTCAAAAAGCCTCCACGAACAACAACCAACACTTTGCGACTCTCCATTGAAATTCAAGCCCACACCGTCACTGCGCTTCGTTGAAAGGATCGCCTCTGGGAAAAATTACAGACTTTGTACCTTTCATTTCTCCTTCTCCACATCCTTTCACGTCCATCTGGAGATCATAGAGAAAATCAAAGCAAATGGGACACGTACAACTCTGTGTGTCTTGGTCAATTCTGGTCCTCTTACGGAGCGAAAAGCCATCGGTTTCATACGGGTTTACTCTTCTTCGAGCAGTGCGTAAAAAAAAATTTGGACAGCTCGAACTTCCTGGAGCTGATGAATCGCTCGAACAATAAGATGCCGCTATGGCCAAATTCTCTAAGTTAAACCGATCATCCTGTGGTTCTGTTACTCTAGGGGGCTAGAGGGGGCAGAACCGGGCTTGCCATGGTTGGCTTCTCGAAACGTGCCGCAGAGTGTCGTAGGGAACGCCGATGGTAACAGCCGCATCTCTGATGGAACTTCCACCATCAATAAGTGCCACACTTCGCGCAACATCCTCAGAACTAAGTGCCATTTTTAAGTTGAAAAATTGAAATTAAGAAAACAAAGATGAAAACTAAGCAGTTTATTTTTAATTATATTTTTATATATTATATATTATTTATTATATATTTATTCAGATATCGTGAGATGCGGTCTGGTGTGATTTAGGTATCAGAAAAACATTTTCTTTGTCGTGCCAACGTTTCGATCTTTATTGAGATCATCTTCAGGGCCTGGGATTTACAAAAAATATTTAAATTTAACAAATACATGTAGGATGTATTTGTTGTAAATTCACTTTTATCCACATTCTACATGTATTTGTTAAATTTAAAAAATGTTTTTAAATTCCAGGCGCTGAAGAGGATCTCAGTAAAGATCGAAACGTTGGCACGATAAAGAAAATATCTGAATAAGTATCCGTTAACGGTCACTAATCTCTACACATTTATTATATATTATAACATTTTTAAATTCTTAAAAGCTGATTTTCTTTTATCGGGAAAATTGGGTTTAATTTTTTACTTGTCAGTGGGTATTCCGAAAGCTTTGCTAGAAGAAACTTTTTCTTCACTTGATGACTTTATTTGGATCACTCTTTTTTTAATTGTTCAGACTTTCTTCAGCTTGGGAACAGAGCAAGACAACGCCAAAAATAATCCATTATATTTAGTGGTATGATTTACCAAACTCTTTCAAGTAATTGTGCTTTGTAGCTAAGGTCTTGGTTAAAATCAAAAAGTTAATGTCACGAGCGAGATTCGAACCCACGACTTTCGGCTCAATACGCGGCTGCTCTAACTTCTTGGTCACGATAGTTCAAGTGGTTAATTAGAAATTAATTCCAAAACTGGCTACAGGGCTCCGGAGCAGAAGAACGGAGGCATTTTTTCCCCTTCAAGTTCATTTATTTTTTCCCTTTAAAAGCATTTAGCTAAATAAGCTGGATATGAATCAAAGAAGATAAATACAAATTGGTTGACGTAAGCTTTTAACCGACAAATATCCTTACGAGACATCAGCAGGAGTGTTTTGGTTGCTTTTAGATCATTAAATATATTTAAAAGCATAAATTAATGTAATTATTGGAGCTCAATAATTGAAAAAAAGAGAAATTATTTTCCCACAATTGTCCGTTTTTTTCCAAACTGGAACGTTTATTGTAAGAAACAAGAAGCACCTTTTTTATACTAATTTTATTACAATCAAATACAGAGCAAAATGTTAAACGTATTTCACAAATAAGAAACGTAGTTTGTTATTAAATTGAACTAGTAAACTTAGGAAACTAGAGAAGTTTGTTGTAAGGTTGTAACGTGAACATCGTCCTTCACACTTGAAATGATGCGAACTGTAACGTCATGCAAGTTCACATCCAACTTCGTACAAGATGTTTTGATAATTTTTTTAACACTACGTCGGAAAAAAGTAGTTGGTTATTGCTTCCTAGGTGCAATTAGTGAGGACGATTCAGAAAAGTTTAGACAATAGGGACCATTGTTGATTGAAGGAGCGCCTGCAGCAGTTATTCGTCCCGCGATTACAGCGATCAAAGACCGTGAACGGCTCGCCGAGACGTTTTGGTTGCCCTTCCTAAAATGTTCACAGAAACAAACCACGTATACAATGTATTGTGAAAACGAACGAATTGCGAAAATGAGCATCATTAAGGTATATTCATTTAAAAATAAAATAAAAAAAGACGAATAAGAGATTGTTCCTTTTAGAGAATGTATCATTATGCCGAACAAGCGCAACAGAAAATTATATGAATTGTACCATTTATGTGTCGACAAGATGAAAAATTATATTAATATTACAAGTTAGTAAAAAGTGTATAACTAACATAAAATCAACATATTTGATAACAGGATAAGTTTACAATATCTATTGCTAACAGAGTCATGGAAAATGGAATGCACACATTTCACATTCGAATTATGTATTTTATTTTATTTTTGAATAATATTGTTAGTAGAAGATTTAATCTGGTGCACAAAAGCCCGGGAAATTATCGACCATAAGTACCAAATTCGGGACAATTCGAGTCAAAATGAATATATAAATTAAGATTAGATTGGAATAGCATAAAAATCAATTAAATAAGTTGTAAATTAAATAAGTACTAACTTTTTCTAAAGGCCTTTAAACCTGCTTAATTAAATTAATTAATTAAAAAAGAAAAACTAATGATCGTTCCTACAGTCTACTAGAAAGAGTATCAACAGGCTCAACGAGCATGGAAATTTATATAAATTCAACTGTTTAAATGTGACAACAAACTTAACAATAATATTAGTGTGTGGTGATTAGTGACAGTTAATCGATAATTATTTAAAAATCGTGAGATGCGGTCTGGTGTGATGAAGTAGAAATACTTTGGTTGAATGTATAAAAAAAATATATTTTGTATTGTATAAATTCACTTTTCCACATACATTTTGATATTTGCTAAATGTAAACATTGTAAATCCCAAGCCCTGAAGAAGATCTCAATAAAGATCGAAACGTCGGCACGACAATGAAAATGTTTTTCGGATATCTTCATTACACCAGACCGCATCTCACGATTTCTAAATAATAATATTAATGCTTATCAAAATTGATAAACTTTATCTAATAAATTTTAGAATATCAACCTTAAGAAAAACAAAGTGGTTTGAAGAATTGCTTCATTCACAATCTCAGATTTAATACGTGTTAATGGAAATGTCTAACCAAGGTTTTTTAAAAAATAACTTTCATTAAATTAATACAGTTAGCCATGCTTAATTCTCGGGGACTGGAGTCACGGAAAATTAAGAAAATTTGGGCTTCGACGAAATATTTCTTGAAAGAGAAAACTAGTAAGTCCTGGCAAAATTTGGTAAGATGGTCGGGACTTCTCCTGGTTTAAGAGTACAAATTTATTTCTTAAAGATGAAAAATACAGATAAGGGCGTAAATTTTAAGTGAACTATTTATCCATTGTATAGATTGATTATATATGGAGTCTCAGATATGGACGCCATGAAAACGTTGGGAAGATGATCTGAAATTGGCCAAAGGTATTTCCAGAAGAAAACCGCAGATCGGAATTGTAAAGACCAAATTATATATTGAAAAAAAAAATCCCATTTCACCAATTTAAATAAAAAAATGTCAGAGGCGCGTTCCAACCGCTCCCATGATCCATCGGGTTCCCTATCGATAGGGCGTTGCAAGAAAATAAAAACATAAGGACATTCCGAGTTTGGAGCTCCATGAAAGTACTTGCTACGCCCGGTGAGTCTATTCCTTTTTTTCCTGTGAAAATAAAATCATTTTCCTTTCCATTTTCTGGGAGTGCGCCCGCTCCTTTCATAAAAAAAATAGATAACTTTTGTTTAATAGAATTATTATAATAGTTTTTAAAAGAGCTTTGTATATTTTATTTATGCTAAGAGAAGCAAATAAGTTCAGTTTTCCTGTGGTTTCATTCTTTTCATTTCAGTTCAGAGCAGTATTTTGTTTTATTTTATTTTTATGTTCCAAATTTTTTATTTATTTCTTTTCCTCTTTACATTTCGATTTGTGGGCATACTTGAAGCCCAAGTCATTTTGGAATTCTCATATCCCGTTAATAAATTTTAAGAATATTTTACGTTTTGCCCATACTTACAGATAATAACTTTTCATCAACTATTTAACTACATAATCAGTAATTGCTAGATGTTTACTGAGAAACATTGGAATTTTGTATATTTTTTATTACTTGGTTAAGACGTGAAGAAATGAGTGAAGTATAAAGGGAGGTGAAAGCCAGAAACTTAGCTGACCAAGATTCCTTTAAGATTTCGTCATTGGTCAACTAAATATTTAATGAAAAAAAATTGATGCCGTAAGCGTTGTTTTCCAGGCCATTTTCATATCGAGGCTTAATCAGAGCTAATTTCAATTTAAGCAAAAATTAGTTTAAGCTAAGGAGAATTCTTTCTTTACTCTTTCTTCTTGTTCTGTAATTTGTTCATTAAGTCTCAGATATTATGGACGCAATGAAAACGTTGGGAAGATGATCTGAAATTGGCCAAGAGTATTTCCAGAAGAATAATAGCGCAGGTGGGAATTTAAAATGGTTTAGGTTTTGCCCAAACTTTCAAATGAATTTTTTCATCAACTATTTAACTACATAGTTAAGTCATGATAGGTGTGTACGCTTAGAAACTTAGGAAAGATGGCCTCCACTCCGCTTGGTATATTAGACTAATGGGAGAACGTTGCTTCCAAAAGGATAAAAGCTCCTAAAAGCTAGCTAATCCGTGATGAAGCCTCGAAAGAGGTGAATGCCCGGGAAATTTTGTGTAGTTGACCAGGTCTTCTTAAAAAATAAAAATTGCAGTACAAGAAAAAATTTATGAATAAATAAGGAATCTATCAATCCTAACCCAAACTAATGTTATTTTTTCTTTAAAAAATTTTTATTACATAACACCATGATGAAGTCTCGGATTAATAGGTTAGGACGTATGGCTCGAACTTCGTAAACTTTAAATTTTTTAAAATTAACTATGTTTTACATTGGATCAAACATGAAGATCTCTGAAGTCCCAAGGGTCGCTGTGAAATCATTGCACTGTGACAAGCGAACTTTTTTTTTTAGCCAAAATTTGTAAATATAACAGAAAATAAAATAATTATGTATATACAAAGCAAACCAAATAAAGGCTTCTATTAATTTTTTGGACGAACTAATAATTTTTTCAGCAACTATTTTATTTATTATGTAGTTAAACTCATATTATGTCCCCATCTTTTTATACCTCTGACTACTTTGGGAATACGAACTTTGGGCTAAGCTTCTTAAATATGAAGGGCAAGGAGGATTGTATAAATGTTGGAGAGGCTCCTTGACATTTTAATTTTTCATCAACTAATTTTTTTTAATATTAAATATTTGAGCTATTTGGAGGCATGAGTAAATTTGGAACGACCTGGACATTATGAAATGTAAAAGACTACAAGCGCAGAATTTGTGCGATTATGTGAGAAACCTTTAACAGAAACTTTGAAAAATAATAGAGAAAAGGAAGAATAAAATATTTTGTTTGTTATTTTGTCATTGTTGTTTCATGAAGTTTCGACAGTACTTGGACAATCCTTATTCAAACTTTAGTATTTTTTCAATTAGTCTTTTTATGTAAGGTCTTGGTTGAAATGCAAAAGATAATGTCACGAGCGGAATTCGAACCTACGACCTTCGGCTAGGTAGCTGAGATATGGAGTTGGTGTCCGAGTGGATCTAAGTCACGATAGCACAAGTGGTAGAGCAGCGGATTATTTAGCCGAAGGTCGTGGATTCGAATCCCACTCGTCCCACTAATTTTTTCATTTGAAACGAGACCTTAATAAAAAAGAATAATTAATTGAAAGAAGTAATTGGTCAATCCGACCACTAAACATATTGGCCTTTGTAAGTAAATTCATCAACTAATTTTTGTTGATGTTATTACAATTAAGCCCGGATTAAGTCTCGGAAGAGGATATCTTAATAATAAATTTAAACCTCTTTTGAATAGATTCTTCTGTAATTTTTTGTTTTTGGAAGATTTGCCTGATCAAATGTCAGAGCGATTCGACTTTTTGCCGTCTACAGTCTAGGTCTGTCCAAGGGCGGTGCGATACGAGCAGAGCAAAGAAAGAAGCTGTCAGACTTAAAATTACAGAAATTTACCGGGATCTACGGATATTTTTGTCAACCCATAACTGTGGGCAGTTCTAAGGAAAAATATTTAATAATAGAGTTTAAATTTCTAGTTATCCATATTTTACTCAGTTTAATGTATTCAAGAATGGAATAAGGAACTAACTTCCTGTGGAATTGGTCTTCCGTTGCGTTAGGTTAATTGATCGTCTCTGTCGATCTCGCTGTTTGATTGAGACAGAAATGTTTCGGATAGAATTTAAAACATTAGTTTTGTTTTCCTAAAAATGATCCATTTCCAAAGTTTGCATTTCTACACGTGAGCGAAAAAAAAAATTGTTTTTATCCCAAATCGCCTCTGGCCGTCTTATCGGCCCGAAGGGGTCGGCCAGCGCGGTAAATTTCACTTTTACAGTCTACCCGGTTGGGAAAAAGTCACTTTGGAAATAATGTCAACACTATCTGGCAGACATGTGCTGGCGTCATTCCCGAATTGTGCAACTGTGTTTGTACTCAATCGGAGGCCCTCCAAGGACGGCCTTAGCGCGCAAATGCGCATTTCAAAACGACGCGACACGAACCCCGTTCAAAAGCGGGGATTGAATTTACGCACGATCTTATTGATCTGAATCGTCACGGAAGAGTTGAGAATTGAAAGTATTATAATTATTTTAAAAACAATCACGGGAACAATCGCATGGATTCTTCAATGAAAATTAAAATTTCGATAACACATTAGTTGTGAACAGTATGAGTACAGTTTGCGTCAACATATTTCCAAAATGCAAGAAAGTTGTCTACCCGTTTTGTTGAATTAAAAAAAAAATAAATTACACAAATTAGTACAAAAATGCCTAGTACATAGAAGTCATTTCGTTGAAATCGCTCATTTTGGTGTGTAAGACCAGTTTCGCTTCTTCTTCTTCTTCTCCTCTTTTTTTTCAAAATCTATTTATTTGATGTGCTGTGCAGTTATTTAAAATCTTAAGTGTAAAGTTTATTTTCGACTATATTTCAAAATCTTGGCTAAAGTTTTTCAAATAATTGTACAATTATTTTTGTCTTTTATTTTGTTAAATTAAGCCCAAGCCGTACAATTATTTGAAAAACTTTAGCCAAGATTTTGAAATATAGTAGAAAATAAACTTTACACTTAAGATTTTAAATAGAATTTTCTCGTTTGAAAAGTACCATTGTCATAGCCCAGAAGATCTACTCTAAGTTACCTGGCTTCCATCACCCTCAATGAGAACATTACAGAACAAGAAGAATGAGTGAACAAAGAATTCTCCTTAGCCTAAACTATTTTTTTTATATTGAAATTAGCTCTGATTAAACATCGATATGAAAATGGCTTGGAAAACATTTGCTCATACGGCGTCAATTTGTCCATTAAATATTTTTTACCATATACCAATGACGAAATCTTAAAGGAATTTTGGTCAGCTAAGTTTCTGGCTTTCACCTCCCTTGATACTTCATTCAATTCTTCAAGTCTTAACCAAGTAATAAAAAATAGATAAATTTCCAATGTTTCTGAGTAAACATCTAGCAATTACTGATTATGTAGTTAAATAGTTGATGAAAAGTTATTATTTGTAAGTATGTGCAAAACGTAAAATATTCTTAAAATCCGATCTGCGGTTTTCTTCTTCTGGAAATACTCTTGGCCAATTTCAGATCATCTTCCCAACGTTTTCATGGCGTCCATATCTGAGACTCCATATATAATCAATCTATACAATGGATAAATAGTTCACTTAAAATTTACGCCCTTATCTGTATTTTTCATCTTTAAGAAATAAATTTGTACTCTTAAACCAGGAGAAGTCCCGACCATTTTATCTATCTTTCAAGAAATATTTCGTCGAAGCCCAAATTTTCTTAATTTTCCGTGACTCCAGTCCCCGAGAATTAACCATGGCTAACTGTATTAATTTAATGAAAGTTATTTTTTAAAAAACCTTGGTTAGACATTTCCATTAATGAAGCAATTCTGCAAACCACTTTGTTTTTTCTTAAGGTTCATATTCTAAAATTTATTAGATAAAATTTATCAATTTTGATAAACATTAATATTATTATTTAGAAATCGTGAGATGCGGTCTGGTGTGATGAAGGTTTCAGAAAAACATTTTCATTGTCGTGCCGACGTTTCGATCTTTATTGAGATCTTCTTCAGGGCTTGGGATTTACAATGTTTACATTTAGCAAATATCAAAATGTATGTGGAAAAGTGAATTTATACAATACAAAATATATTTTTTTTATACATTCAACCAAAGTATTTCTACTTCATCACACCAGACCGCATCTCACGATTTTTAAATAATTATCGATTAACTGTCACTAATCACCACACACTAATATTATTGTTAAGTTTGTTGTCACATTTAAACAGTTGAATTTATATAAATTTCCATGCTCGTTGAGCCTGTTGATACTCTTTCTAGTAGACTGTAGGAACGATCATTAGTTTTTCTTTTTTAATTAATTAATTTAATTAAGCAGGTTTAAAGGCCTTTAGAAAAAGTTAGTACTTATTTAATTTACAACTTATTTAATTGATTTTTATGCTATTCCAATCTAATCTTAATTTATATATTCATTTTGACTCGAATTGTCCCGAATTTGGTACTTATGGTCGATAATTTCCCGGGCTTTTGTGCACCAGATTAAATCTTCTACTAACAATATTATTCAAAAATAAAATAAAATACATAATTCGAATGTGAAATGTGTGCATTCCATTTTCCATGACTCTGTTAGCAATAGATATTGTAAACTTATCCTGTTATCAAATATGTTGATTTTATGTTAGTTATACACTTTTTACTAACTTGTAATATTAATATAATTTTTCATCTTGTCGACACATAAATGGTACAATTCATATAATTTTCTGTTGCGCTTGTTCGGCATAATGATACATTCTCTAAAAGGAACAATCTCTTATTTGTCTTTTTTGATATTATTTTAAATGAATATACATTACTGATGCTCATTTTCGCAATTCGTTCGTTTTCACAATACGTTGTAAATGTGGTTTCTTTTTGTGAATATCTTAGGAAGGGCAACAAAAAGTTCAGTATGTACTTTCCTTATTCTTTTTTTTTTCTTTTTGTACGTTTTTTTTTTAAATGAATATACTTTAATTATGCAGGTTAAAAGATTTTTAAAAACCAATTAATCATTCTTTAATTGAGTACTTTTCATTAATATTATATTTCAAATTTTGTTTATATATCCATTTTGTCTCAAATTGTGCCAAATTTGGTCCTTTTTTATTAATGATCTTTGTTCACAGAATAAAATTTATTTTCTTTCTTTCTTCTAAAAAACATTATTAAATAATAAAATAAAATTGGTAATTCGAACAGGAAAGGTTCTCACAACTTGTATTCCGTTTCCCACGGCTCTCCCAGGAAAAGAATTGTTTAATTTATCAAATCCAATAAAGAAACGATAATGTTACGTGATTAAATAGTGCAAAATGTTTAATGCGAGTGACTTATTATATACGTGACTACTTCTTGGATGAAACGAAACATTATCTCGGTGTGTACGTGACCGACGGGCTTATCCCAATGGATGCGTTCCGTCCCGTCCTGTGAACGCCACATCACAAACTGCCAACTGATCAAATTTGTTATTAGATTAATTCGAAATAGGCATTTACGTCGAGTCAAAATGCAGGATTGAGCCTTAATATTAACTAATTTTCAAAAATGGACGTTATATATTGAAATCATGACCTTATCGTCCTAATAATAGAGGAATTTTAGCCAGATGGATGGTCCCAGTAAAGTCAGTTTCAACCAGTCAAACATAAATAATGCAATTGGTTGATAAAGCAAACATTCCATTTGTGAAATTCAAAATTATGCCATCATTAAAGTGGTTAATTTACCAGAGGATATAATCCTGAACAAGCCCCCAGGTCGTTTTCTCTGTTACCAAAAATATTATATTTGATTATAAATTATAATAAAATTTTATTATAAATATATTTTGAATTTCTGAAGGTGTTTCATTTTTTGTATACACTCAATTATCTAGTGAAATGGAGACTTTGTGACAAAAATCAGGATGTTGCGGGTTGTAGAACACAAACCTTAAAATGAAAAGTAGACCACACTATTTACTGAGGGAACAAATTGTTACGAGTAATAATCGAAAAATGAACCTTATGGTTTGAAATATTAAACAATACATTTTCACTGTTTATAAGAGTAACAACATTTTCCAGTGACGTAAAATTAATATGTGAGTTGTAAAAGTTTTAAATTAATTAATGGAAAAGTTAATGTAGAACTGCTGAAAAACAATTAAAATGACACCAATTTTTGCTCAAATTCGCCGTACGTATTTTATTTGTTTATATACTGTCAAAAGTGGACATTGTGAAAAAATCAGGATGTTGCGGGTTGAAGACCACAAAACTTAAATTGAAATATAACTAAATATTTACATAAAAGTAAGTACTTACCTTACGTAGTAGATACCATAATCTTTCCACAAGTGTGCTCTTTAAAATCCATTTAAAAATTTAAATAAACTTTACAATTTGAATAAAATTTCATATGCAAATTTGTTAATGCTTGACTAACTATTATGGGTAATAAAAATTTCATTCCTTTTTAAAAGGTCTCTTAAAGTAAATAGGTTTTTTTTTTACAAGAGTTTGAAATTTTTCCTTCTCATCATTGTACGTTATTTTTAATAATATTACATATTTACTAAATGATTCCAGAAAAGTGTTATCAACGGACAGAAAAGGTAATATGTATATTTATTTAGAAATCGTGAGTTGCGGTCTGGTGTGATGTAGGTTTGAGAAACACATTTGCTTTAACGTGCACGTTTCGATCTTCATTGAGATCATCTTCAGGGCCTGGGATTTAAAAAACATTGTTTACATATCAAATAATAATAATAATCAAATTTTGGATGTGGATGTTTCGTAAATTCTAAATAAATATCGATTAACGGTCACCAATTACCACACAGTAATATTTACGCGTGAAAACGAGTTTTTTTGGAGAGACATAATTTTTAAAAGTTCTCATTTGCTCCGGAAAAATTGTTCAATTTTTCGTACTAACTTATTTCATTTCTACAATAATTAACTTTTGTTATTTTGATAAAACCTCAATATTAGATTTTTTTAATCGCGTTTGCTACCATTTAACGATGGTTTTCGTTTGGCTTGGAATCCAATCGAACAAATTTTGTCCTGAAGGTGTACAAAAATTCGATTGGAGCTAATAAAAGCGGCAGAAATCAGAAGAGAAGTGCCTTCTTAAAAAGCATCAGAATGAAGCCCAAAGCCAAAAGAAGGAGAATACACTAGAAAGTCAGTGGGCCTGGAGAAGTGTAACAAAAAAATGCGAAGAAATTATAATGAAAACAAATTGCTTTTATTTTCTACATGCATCTAAGGAATTAAAAATAAACGGCCAAAAAATATTTTAAAGGGAAAAGATTTAAAAACAGTATGAAAATGCTCAACTCTTTGTTGGCTCTACCTGTCGGCATCCGCCATATGCTCTACTCCCTAACATGTATTCGGTTTTTCCCAACTTACGAAAGCTAACTTAGATGTTTTTGTTAATGCTCAGGGCTTGGAGTGAATAAGAAAGGTAGAAATTCTTCTTCCACGAGACCACTAAAAAAGGCACGAAGCAACAAAATGAAAAAGAAATTAGAGTACACGTATATAAGATGTGAGCCTGAAGATTCCAAAATAATTGGGAAAAAATAAATAAATTCATTTTATGCTTTTAAAATCATTTAAGAAATTAAAAAAGAATTCAAAGGAACATATTTTGAAATAAGATTTAAAAAGAGTATGAAAATGGTGCCAGTTAATTAGCTTAAATAATTTTTAATGTCGCTTGCAGTGGTGCTTGGAGCAAAAAAAGAAAGAAATCCTTATGAGTCAGCGAAAATGTCCGAAAATAGCGCCAAAGTCTTGCCGCAAAGCCGCCATAATATGGAGTATATGAACGAGAACTCCTGTGGTTCTGTAGAGTTTTAAAAAAAATGAATAAGTAGTACAAATTGGTTTTATGTTTTTAAATACATCTAAAAAAATTAAAGAAAAAGAGTTCAAAGAAAAATATTCCGAAGAGATAAGAAGTAAATGAGTATATGAAATTGACCGAACTAGATAAACGGCTCCCAAGTTATGAAGGCTAAGTTCAAAAGTTTTTTTTTTTTTTTTTTTTTTTTTTTTTTTTTTTCAAGAATATTTTCAATGCTTGGAGCGTACAAAACAGATGAAATCCTTACCTAAAATAAACAAAAAAAAGTCCGAAAATAAAGCCGTAAAGTCATATGGGAGATGGAGGATATATAGACGCCTGTGGGCCTGTAGGATTCTTAAAAAACAAATATATAATACAAATTAGTTTTATGTTTTCCAAAGCTTCTACAAAATTCAAAAATATTTATAAAAAAAGATTTTCTAGAGACATAAAAAGGAAAAACCATAAAATAACCAAACTATAGATACTCGGTTCTTCCAAGTTAGTTAAACTAAGATCAAAATAATTTTCAAAAATGCTTCCTATTCGAATTATTTGATGCAGTAAAGCCTGAAGAATGTTTTAAGCATACCAACAAAAATTGGGGCTGTATCTTTCGTCGTTTGTATTAAGGAAAACCAAACTTTTGTAAATTAAGAAATCTTAAATGTACTCAATCGATGATGGATATGTCAACCCAAATTTTTAACAATTCCAAAAATAGTTTTAAAACTAGTTATACTGTGTTAAATAATTAGATAGTGACTAAGAGAATTTTCAGTATCGATGTTATCGCTCAGACTTCCCATAATTTTGAAACTGATTGCGCTCTTATCAAATGCGTTTAGCACGTAACTATAAAAAGTTTTTCAACACGAAAACAAAATTTTTAAAAACTTTTTATCTGAAATACACAGCTAAATGCTATTTGATAATTTTGAACGGTTTACCTTTCTCATTCTACGAAATAACAGTAGGATTTTTATTTTATTGTATTTTTTAATCAAAAAAAAAAAAAAAGGAAATTGTGCTATAATAAAATTATCGTGGTGACTTTGTGTTTAAATAGAATGAATTTGACAGATAAACGAAGAAACGAAACGATTAAAAAAAAAAATCATCTTTCAATTTGAAAACGATGGGAACTTGGGATTATATCGCTTGGACTTTGTCCAATTTTCCAGCTCTTTCAGGTTCGATTGTGCTCAGTGTTTAACGATTAATCGTAGTGGGAAAACTTTGGTAACTCTTTTTTTAAAATTATTATTATTTATATAATACACAGAATTTATATAATAATTTGTAACCGTGGAACTTCCAGTAAAATCAGGTTTTTTTTTAAGACGAGAGGACACTCCAGGTTTACGAACGAACTTTGCCATTCTATCAATTTACTCCAGTGTTCCTCGTCGAGAAATGTTCATTTGCACTGTAAGGAAATTACGTTTAAATGAGAAAAAATGTGAAACCGTAATGTTCATATTCTCTCAGAAATTCAATTTGTTTAAGTACCAATTTCAAGGTTTGAAGATGTGAATAAATTTCAACTCTGTAAAGGTTTTAGTATGGTTTTTTGATGATCATGTTTGATTAGTATTTGTCGTTAAGGGATAAACTAGATCTGTTCTCAAGTAGAAGTCGGTAGCGTCGGTTCAGTTCTGTCCTTTAAACGAGCAATCCAACGTGAAAAGTGCATAAAAAACGTTAAAACCAAGTGTTTTTTATTGAACAAGTTGGTTATCACTTTTCTTGACCTCGAGACTTAACAGAATAGTCTTGGTCACAGAAACATATTTCCAATTTTTATGCTGATTCAGTCTACCGACATGACTTGTATGATCTGTAGCGGTTTATAAAAACCAAAAAGGTTTGTTTAACAGTTTTATAAATTTGAAATAAGCGTTCTATCACGAGCTAAAAGGCCATATTCCACATTAATAAAAACAAGTTTTACCCGGGAAAAAAATCCGTTTTAAAGCCTACGAAACGGAGAAAAAATTTATTTTACCGGTCTATGTTGGTAAAAAATTTTAAGTTATTACTATATAAATTAGGATTATCAACAAAATTTTAAATCTTCGTACTATTAACATAATATTAACATGAAAAATATGCTGTTTTGATTTTATTGCAAGCTGTAAAAGATAAAACCTTCTGAAAATTTCTGAATCTCCCGAAATCCAACATGAAAATTTGATAAAACCGATTTATGAAGTTATGAAGCGAAATGTTGTTTATTGAACAATTTATGTTATAATTTTTCCTTGCCTGGAGACAACAGAATAGACATGATCGCGGAAATTTATATCCAATTTCAAGCTACCACGCACACCTGACCTGTGTAGCTGTTCAGAAAAACCAACAAAGTTTTTTAACTGTTTAATAGTTTTACAATGAGCGTTCAATCACGATCTAAAAGGTTATATTCAAAAGTAAATGAAAATATATTTTAACTGAGAATCGAATTGTTACAAAAAAATATGATGCCGCGAAAAATTGATTTTACAGGCCCAAGTTGTCAATTTTTCAGCGTAATTTTTTGATTAATTGAAATTGCCAATAAGCTACGAAATTTTCGTACTATTCATTAATTCATCACTATTCTAAAGTAAGTTGTTTTAATTTCACTGCTAACTATTAAGGGTAAAACCGCTGAACAGTCTTTCTCCGGAAATCCAACGTGAAAATCGGATGAAATCGATTTTTTTTCTACTTAAAGAAAGAAGTGTTTATTTAACAATTTATATTACCATTTTTTCTGGCCTGTGGACAATAGAATAGACTTGATCACTGAAACGTACGTTAATTTTCATGCAGTTAGAAGCATCCTTTCAAAACCTAAAGACAAGTCAGACAACTTGGCAAAAAGCGAGGTTTACCAAGTTAATTGTCCTGATTGCTTCATTAAACATATAGAGCAAAGCGGTAGAGAAAGAAAAGCAAGAGTAAAAGAGTACTTGCCTAAATCGAGAAAATTTTCGGAATTTAAGGACTAACTAAAAGAAAAAAAACCACGTAATTTTAATTCAAATCTTACATAGTTTCAACAAAGGGAAAGAACTAGATTGGTTTGAGAAATTTGAAATTAAAAAAATGTACAATTGAACACGGTGATAAATGCGTTAATAATATAACATATTTTGATCTACCGCCCATTTTAAATATGTACATAAATAATATTAAACATCCAAATAATTAAATTAACTATTTCGATTGTTATTCGATTTATTGTAAATGGCAGGCTCGGACGAAAGTAATGAAAACAAAATAATATTAACAAGGCTGCGAATAGGTCACACAGTTACCTCTTAGCGGGTACAAATGCTCTGTGGAAACCCGATAACCGTGAAACACCAATGAGAGGAATATAATAAGATAAGAAAGTACCGAGAACGGTGGGACCTACCATCTAATCTGGAAATAATCCTTAAGCAAAACAGTGACTTCAAAGATAATCTTATGAGGTACTTAAAATTGATAAATGCGAGTGTATACATATAACGAACCACACACATATATGTCTCCATTTTGCAGTGTGACTGTATTTATTAGCGTGGGTGATGTGGTATGTCTGGATGTGGCTGGGACTGATTCGCGTAGCTCACAACCCGCCAAATTATACATTTGTTATGTGATGTGAGGTCACCGCTATCAAGGTTGTAGTAATACTACCGAGATGCTGCGACTTTTCCAAAATGAATGTATTTATTAGCGTGAATGTTTTGTGTAAATGGACGTGGATGTCGAGGAATATCGAATACTCCACAAGCCTGTCAAAAGGAAATTAGTCTAATGGACTGATTACACTGTATGAATATATTTAGTAGCACGAATAGAAGGAACTAATTGAAAAGTTGGTATGGATTGTGACTGTATGAGCAGGACCTCAGTCGTGCACCTGTAGTCTGAGCCCTGCCAACTGTAGATTAGGTAATCATTTTCTTAGCGTGAGTGGGCATTGTTAGTGAGTCTGTAAATGTTAAGTGTTTTTAACTAACCACGTATGGGATGGTAGGAAGAGCAATAAGACACTCCTCTGTTTGGCCGGTGGGAAACAAAATGAAAAGAAGAGATATAGTGAATGAGATAGAGATAAAGTTAAAATAAAACAAAGAAACACGCGAGAAGCTTATATACGTGAGGTGCTGGCAATGACCGTAGTAGTTAGCAGGCAAAAAAAAAAAAAAAAATAGTTCTATCATAATTTCATAATCTATTATTAAGGTATTATTCTAATATTTTATCTTTTATCTTTAATCACTAATTTATAATTAATTTCTTACAGTATTTACTATTATAATATTTACTTGTGTTATAATTCCCGCTTTTCGCACGTTCAAAATTTAGCGGCATTAAAAACCAGCTGCTCATTGGAACGTCGCGTTCTTGGGGGGTATCGGTGGCTTCACTTTTGCAATTCATGTCGAGAGACGTGGTTGTAGAAGTCCTTCAATCTGATGATGAGCTAAAAGCTCGAAATCCGGCCGTACGTCACTTACTGTGAGTACGAACTACCGTTTTAAAAAGGATTGACCTGTTATTATAATTCCTGTTTTAAAGCCGATGAACCCGCGAAAAAAAACGTTTTTACCTGTTCAAGTTGGTCAAATTGAGAAAGTTATCGTTAAATGAATTGGATTTATAAACAAGCTTTAAATTGTCGTACTATTAAAATAATATTGATCTATAACAACAAGTTGATCTCCGGAGATCCCACATAAAAAGGGAATGAAATCGACTTTTTTTACTTTACGATTGAACTGCTGTTTATTTAACAAGTTTGTTATGATTTTTCGTGTCCACAAGATTTAACAAAATAGACTTGATAACTGAAACTTCTATCGAAATTTTATGCCCTCTGGGACAACCCGACTAGTGTAGCGGTTATAAAAAGTCAATAGTTTTACTGCTAAATAGATTTCACGGCTTAAAAGCGCAAATTAATAAAATTATATTTCAACAGGGAAAGCTTTTTAATCTTCGTATTGTTAAAATAATTTTAAGCTTAAATAATAAATTACGTTTAATTAAGGTTTTTAGTTGAGATAAAAAATCAATGGCACGAGCGGGATTCGAACCCTCGATCTTCGGCTAGATACGCCGCTGCTGTACCATTTGAGCTATCGAACATCGATCCACTCGGACATCAACTTCCTATCTCAACCCTCACCTTTTGCCATTTTTCATGTGATAATTCTAATTGGTCAAGCGGAACCCGAAAATAGTGAATTACTTAAATAATAAGTTGTTTAAATTTTATTTCTAGCTCTAAAACGTAAATCGTCTGAACGTTCTATCGCCAGAAATTGGACTTAAAGAACAAATTGCTGTTTATTTAACAAATTGTCCTCAAGACTTTACAGAATAGGCTCGATCGCAGAAACTTATACCCAAATTTTAAGCTATATGAAATTATCTGACTCGTGTAGAGGTTCCAGATAGCCAAAAAAGTTGTTTAAATGTTTCGTACCTTTCACGGCTCCAAAGCGCAAATTAATAAAATTATATTTTAACGGAGAAATGGATTACTATAAAAAAAAAATCCGGCGCCGATGAACCGCCAAAAAATTGATTTCATAGGTTAAAAATTGGTTAAATTTTCCAAGTTATTATTAACTGGGTTATTCAATTAGAACGTCGGTACTAGTAGAAAGAATATATAAGCTGAAAAAACAAGTATTAATTTTATTGCTAGCCTTAAAAGTTAAATCGTCTGAATGTTCTCGACAGAAATCCAATATGAAAATTTGATAAAATAGATTTAACTTGTGGAACGAAATGTTGTTTATTGAACAATTAATGTTCAAAAATTTTCCGGCCTGTGGACAACGGAATGGAATTGATCGCTGAAACTTATATTAAATTTCATGCTGCTTCAGGCATGATTATTGCTCTCGGAATGCTTCATGCTTGACTGTAAAATTAAAGTATGTTTGAAAATATAGACAAACATATTTTTATGGGTTTTTTGGATTTCAAATTTGATTGAGTTCTTCTATTCCCCAAGGCGGAGGACTTAAACGGTCTTTGGAGATAAAGCGCCCACTCGTTCGTCGAACCTCGTCTCCAAAGCTCAAAGTCCTTCCTTAATTTCGGTGAAAAACCCCAGAATCCGTCCTTCCTCCCCAATACGCTCAACGCCCGGCTTAAACGTAGATAATGTAAGAAAGTAAAAAAGGTGGGAAGGAATAGTGTAATGTTTCATTTGTTGGGACGTGTGAGAGGTTGATTAGACGTAAGAGGTGGGGTGGCGACGTAGGACGACACGATTGGGCGGTCGAGCGCGTGCGCCCTGGCGCTGTTCGATACGGTGAGAGCCGCCCGTTTCCCCTCAGTCGTGTACAAGCTCTCGTTAGCCTCTGTTACGTTTCTCTCTCTATGAATTGTGTCCTGTGATTTGGGATTAATACGGATAAAACATAATCAGGTATGTAATTTTTTCCTTACTTTTCAAAAAGAGCATGCTTTTTTTATTATGAAATTGTTTTTAAAGGGTTTCTTTGCTGCATGCTTTCTTTTTGACGTTTTTTTTTATTTTGTTTGATAACCTTAGTTTGATATCTTGACTACTGCGCACTCTCGCCTCTTCCTCGTGTCTCTCCCGCCACGAGCACGACTTACCAAACTGATATAGTACTATTTTCCCCCCGGTGTCTTGCATTTATTATTTTATTACCAAGCACCGCTTTCTTTAATCAGTACCACGCATGCTCAATTACGATAAATAACTTGCACGTTTGAACTTCGTCCTTTCCTGTGCTGCTGTGCATGTTAGCGGCCTTTTCAGGATTTTTCTAGCCGGGACTTGGGCCTCCCCTTGAGGCCGAGAACCGCCCAGGGCGCCAGAAGGTAAGCTTTTTTACGGGTTATCCCTTGGAAAAGAGGGGAGCCAGGACGTGACTTGTCCTCTTTTCTCACAGATACCGGCTCGACTGCTTGCAACGAAGCCCCATCATCTTCAGTACTAGTAATTCGTTTGATCAAAAACCGTCATATTCAACATAAACCTGCTTTAAGCCTAGGCCTTTTTTTCACACTTTCACATATTTTATCCATGTCATTCTCAGTTTAACAAATGGAAAAGAAACAAAAGACAGTCAAGCCGGTATAAAACAAGGTAAGAATACTGTTTAAATTAAGCATTCTATAGCAACATAATTATTAAGCTAAATTGAAACCAAAATATACTATCTACACGAAAACTTTTACTCATAGGCACAAGTAATCATCACAAAACGCTAACATTCGACAGGTTTAAGATTGATCGTTGACAATTTGTCAAATAATCCATGAAATCATGATTCACTAGGTAAAATCTCCATTTTGAAAAGAATCGTGATGAAGCTTCTATTTTTCTCTCTTATATTTGAATATTTGACAAGCTGTGACACATCTAATAATAATCTAATATTGAGGAATAATAAAAAAAATTGATGATTGTGACATAAAAAAAATTTAACATGGAAAATAACTGCTGGAAATACAGAACTCCAAAAGACGCCAGATTTGTGCCAAATTGCACAATTTGGAAAGATAAGACCAAGGAATCATGGTTCAATGCTTCAAATCTCCATTTGAAAAAAAATCATGAAGAGCTTCTAATTTTTTTCTTTATATTTGAATATTTGACAAGCTGTGACAGGTGTGATGAAAATCCAGTATGGGTGAATAATGAAAAAATCTTTTATTAGTAAGGTATTCATTCAAAAATAACTGCTGAAAATACAGAACTCCGGGTGACGCAACGATTAGGCTAAATTGCACCCAATTGGAATGATAAGAACAAGGGATCAGGGTTCACTGCTTACAATCGCCATTTTGAAAAGAAAATCGTGATGAATCTTCTAATTTTTCTTTATATTTCAATATTTGACATGCAATGATGAGCCACATAGTATTAGTGAACAATAAAAAAATAATTTGGTGAGTATGGCATTTAAAAAAAAAAATGAATGTAGAATAACTGCTGAAGATACAGGGCTCTAGGTAGAGGTCAGGTTTTAGGCTAAATTACAGCCATTTTAGAATATTAGAAGCCAATTTATCATTCTTCACTGCTTATACACATTATCCCCATTTTGAAAAAGAATCGTGATGAACCTTCTAATTTTTTCTTTATATTTGAATATTTGACAAGCTGTGGTGATAAGTTAGTTTACTTGAGAAAAGGTAACAGGAAAAACAACATTTGGGCTCACTTGTAGACAATTTAAAATAATAACCCCATGGTATCAGGGCTCCCTCGATAAAGTCTCTATTTTGAAAAATAATACAAACATGATGAAAATTTCTTATGTTTTTAAAATTGTGATAAGCCATGTCAAAATCGATTGACAAAAACGGGGCTTCAGTCTAGAAATTGACAAAAATTTAATGACTGTACACAAAATAGAATAAGCAATGTAATTATTTTATTTTACTAAGTTTACATATTAGGCGCTCGAATTTAAAGGATTTATTTGTCATATGTGTGACAATCATGTTAGTCCTTATAAAAAGTAAAAACATATCCACTGAAGATAGCGAGAAGCCGAAAAAGTCGTCTGACAAGCCAAAAATTGACGATAGGGAAAATGATAAAAATCGACCAGATACAAAAAATAAGTACATAATTAAATAAATTAAATATACGTTGGGTGAACTCAAATTTTCCGTCGTCCTCTAGTCAATAATTGTCTTTCAGTATATAAAAATACAGAATACTAGAAAAAGTATGTTCGGTGAAAGTAAATTGAGTTTTTTAGGTAATTGAAATTATTAGATTGGAATATGGTAAAATAATTAAGTGCTGTCTCTTTTAGAGAAGTTTCTCTATATATGTATATCAAAGGTTCGCTTTTTTTATATTTAGGTTGTTTACGGGGTGAGCGAGACATGTATTTTTTCTTTTAATTATAAAATTATTAACTTCTGAAGGGACGTCAGTATCACAACCCTCTTTAGAGATTTAGCATTTTTTGTTTAAAATTCAGCCTTCACAGAAGGCACGTCAGAAGCAAAAAGAGAGGACATCAAACAAACGAGGAAAAAAAGACCAAAGGGTTTTTACGGCGTAGAGTCGGGGGCGGTAAAAAAGGACAGGGGTAATAAACATCCGAAGGGGGATGATAAACGCTCCCGGAGGTGTTTTATCTGTTATCCGGAGCGGGTCAAACGGGTGCCACCCCCACCCAGATGGACCAGGGTGGGGCGCGGCGGTGGAGCGCCCGAGGACGGAGAGGCAGATATAATTTATGTGGAGGGTCTCACTCATAAATCTCTGGAGGGGGAGAAGGAGCATCCAATCGTAGCCGGTGCCACAACGACCGGTGCTCCTTCTGCGATCTTTAACGACCCACCTTTCCCACTCAGGACAAGGTTTGACCAGGATCTTAATTGATAAGTGAAAGGTCCCAACTGGCCTACAACGAAGCATAAGCCATAAACATAAGCCCGAGGTCAAATACATTTTGAAATAGCTTTCTAATACATTCGCCAAGGCTGTAAGCTAGTAGAATCCATTTCAATGTATCATACTAAAGTAACACAAGAAAATAACTCACCGAGAAAGCTATGGGTACACAAGCCTATTTGGCTCCATCATCATATAGTCCAAATAAATCATCTAGTCATTAAACAGCACGAGAAAACTAATTCCAACTTCAACTGGGTCATCTTGGTAAACCCTGCGTAACATGGTTCCAATACGTTATTAGGAAGTGACATGCATAAAAATCTGTTTATAAACCTCAGGAATCTACATAGAAGTAGAAAATGTGTCTGGAACGTAACGTCTGCAAGATGTCAATTGCGATGTAAATCTCGGATTCACCTCTTCGGCAGTGTACATAATTTGATTATAAAATCGTATAATTTCGAATTTGTATCATCAAAGATCAGGTATATGAGAATATAACAACACGACCGATTGTTACTAAAAATCAATGCTTTTTCGTATGTACTTTGAGAAATTATTCAAAGAAGGATTTCTTTACACATAAACGAGAATTATAGTGAATGGAAGGATTTCTTATTAGCGTAAGATAAACAGATAATACTTGAACCCTTGGGAGTATACATACAAAATCTGCAATTCATAACGAACCGAGTGGAAGAAGATCGTGTCAAATATGAACCAAACTGTAGAGAAACTTTTATGCCAAATTAAATTCACTAATTTCGTGGTCCGCATGACCAATTTATGTACTACAATTAATTAAGGTTTTTAGTTGAGATAAAAAAGTCACGATAGCTCAAGTGGTAGAGCAGCGGCGTATCAAGGCGATGATCGTGGGTTCGAATCCCGATCGTGCCATTGACTCTTTTATCCCAACTAAAAACCTTAATTAATTTCACACCAAACTTGAAATAGTAATAGTTCCAAGAGCAGTATATCTCGGTTATAATATTGACAAAAACTCTGGTCTATTTTTCAACATTTTTTCTGACTCCAAGTAAGAAAAATGGCAAAAGCCTAAGTACTTTTACATTGAACTAAAGATTGGACATTTACATTATGTTTAAACGATTACAGTTAAACCTCCGATAAGGTACGAATTTGGGAATACTTCTGTTTATAGGAGTTACAGATGCACATGCAAAGAAGATTCTGTTTCTGTGCACTTCCACATAAGAGACACTAACAACAGAAAAAGGCATCAAATATTTTGATGCTAACGCGATTCTGATTCGGTTAGGATTGCCTTGTAAAAAGTACTTGGTTCTTAACTAGACTTAGTGTACATTAGCTTAATAAATCTTGACAAATCGCTAGAAAGGTAAATTGCAAAAGATCGCAAACTAATTAAAAATCTAAATTGTTCGTATATAGAATGAATGCGTTATCAGATGAAGTATTGAGGAAAAAGGACAAAGTGACGCCATTGTCCTTAGCAAGATGTTTCACAGTGCCAAAATTAAAACAGTAGCATCTACGGTTTTCTAGGTTGAGATGTTTACGAATTCTGTCCATTCTTCCGTCGCCTTGACATTGCTCTACGTCAGAAAAATGGCAAACCTCTTTTCCCAGTCTTTTTATATTGAGCGAAAAATTAGACACGAACAGTTGTTGTAGTGTTCAGAAATATGGGTGTAAAAAAGTCCAAATTCGCTGACCTGACGAGGTTTCTTTGATGATACCAAATCAAGACCATTGGGAATAACCTCCTATAGAAAAAGCCAGAGAACATCTCAGACAAACTAACATTGGTTCATTCACAGTAGCAGTATAGTTTTCCGTTCGCTTGTCATTTAACAATGAGTATATAATAATAAAAACGTTTGATTTTTAAGAAAAAGTTGGAAGACATTTACTAAGATCATTACTACATCATACTAAGATAAATTAAACCACTAAGAGCAAAACGTTTAAGGTAATCGAAAATGTACATCTAAATCAGCACTAATTTTACTGTGTGTACATATACAATTACAGACTACTATGCAGTATCAGATGATTCAAAAATTCTCGTTTGAGGATCCCAATAGATGATAATGTACTGGCACCTCGACAGTCTTGGGCAATCAAAGTTGGCTTCACAATCCCACTGTTCGTTTTTTGGCCAATCAAAAAAATCAGCCATACATTCTACTTTGCGTTGTACTAGAAGTAATTTATATGGTAATTCTTGCTCTCGTAGAACCGTTTGACGACGAATATCTTAATTTTATTAGATTTATGGATTGAATAATTTCCGTAGATTTCGATCTTGTGGACTTCGAATCCGAGGATTCCTCCAATTTAGGCAAACTGATCTAAATCCATTTGCTTGAATATATAACAAAGGTGATCTGCCATGACCTTTTTGTACAACCGGTAATTTGGGAACGTTCTTTTGATATTGTACATTACTCTGTGTACTGGGGTTTCCATGAAACTTTCCGACACCATCTTCACTACCATGTGGACATTGTCTTCTTGTATGACATCCCTTAGATGCATGAACTTCTGCGATCCTTACCATGTTTTACATGTTACGAACTTCGAATCGATTTGGCTGTAGAGCTTGGCAATTTTTTCCTTGTCAATATTATGAAGAGGGGGTGGATGTTCTGCCGGGATATAGCAAACCTGCAGCAGCAGTAAAGGAAAACTTCATTAGTTCAGTTTAATTGACTCGATCTTTATTTTCATTTGCGAGGTCGCAAAACAGAGGTCATTTCGACAGTCGTTGTGCAAGCCTTTTTGAAAACTGGCGGCTGGATTCGATCCCAGGGCCATTACCGTGATCCTCCTGTAGAAGGAATTTTTTGCAGGGACATCCTACTAATTACTAATCCTAGCTAAGTAATTTCAGCCTCGATCGGAAGTAAAATACTGAAACACCAATAAATATATTCACACCGATATACATTGATCGCACCCCTGTTTGGTAGATCGAGTACTCGATATTCCTCTTTCTACCTGTTTACTATAATAAACTCATCAAAATTGGGGTAGATGGGTACTTGCTTCAAATTTCCCAAGTCAACCCACGACCTCAGGGAAGGTGGAGAACCTACTTCATCATCCCCTCCTCGTTCATACCAATACATTCACTTATCCAAGACCCAGACAACAAACATTTTGAGCGAGTTCAAATACTTTGATTGAATCTAAAATTTTTAGCATTTATTCAGATATCGTGAGATGCGGTCTGGTGTGATGTAGGTATCAGAAAAACATTTTTTTATCGTGCCAACGTTTTGATCTTTTATTGAGATCATCTTCAGGGCTCAAAGTGTTTGTCTTCTGTGTAATTGTGCCATGTCGTGTTGAGAAGGCACGATAAAAATGTTTTCTAAAACTTACGTCACACCTCATAATCTCCAAATAATCATTTTGCTTTGTGTTCATTTTGACAACTGGCACCTAAGGATTAAGATTCCTTGGTTTTGGAAACATTCAACAACTATTTTGGATGTGACATTTTCATTTGCTTGAACATTTTGCTGTCTGATCTTCACAATAACTATGACTTTTTCATCTTAAATGCTTCACAGGATAGAAAAGATGTTTGAAATCTATTTTCGTCTATTTATTGCTTTTCCGGAGGCTTTAAAACTGCTTTGGTAATAAAAGAATAATAAAAAACATACTATTTAATATAAAAGAACTTGTAGTATTCCTTAAAAAGTTGAAAATACTCAATTATATTCTGCCCATTTTAAAAACTTCGCCATGTCCACTTTCACATCTTTTGTCATCTATGATCGTTTAATGTTTTTTTTCTCAAAAATGTGTTGGTTTGTGAGTAGAATATTATATAATGTCGCTAAAAACAGGGGCGCTTTTGCCTCTTTCAAAATAGTAATAAAATTCCTTAACAATATTTCTTACAGTGTTCTGTGATAATTGCCCTCACGGGGTCAGGTTTTCACGCTAGGACCGAACAAGGGTAATCCGCTTCGAAAATATTCACCCCGCTGCAAATTCAAATGGGCTCCCATCGGGCGGAAAAGTACATCAAATAAACATGACGGCTCAGGAAAGGGTGAAGGGTGGATAGCCGGAGGACGGGGGTGAGATTGACCCACCTACGCTCCCCCCTCGGCAACCCCCCTCGGAAGATTAAAAAGAATTAGATTATAGAGGGGGAAACCCACCCCCTAGGAATGCATCGGCAATTTTGTGATATAAAAGCCCGCCAGGCACTTGGAAAAGTGACAGTTGACTCATCCCTTATCAATTTGCATTCCATACGCCAAATCATCTGTTGATTAAGTTATTTTGACATGTTACTAATTTATGCTACGCCAAAGGTAGCAAAGACAATTTAAAAAAAATCTTTGTGTAAAAAAGACCAGTACATAGGCAAGGTATATAGTCTTCCCCAGAGTAACTAGATGCGTCAAACATCGCGCACTGACAGTCAGACTGGTTTAAAAAAAGGCGTCACGGATTGTTAAGCGCTGAAATTGAGAGGTAGACAGGACACGAGAAAATATTACGGGAGACGAATGCAATCTAATCCAGAACGAATTCATGAGAGAGGAATTTAATTATAAATTTCTGCCGTGTTATTTGGTCCATTTAACGTTTAACGAAGACGTACGTCTTGGTGAAACGAACGAAATACATTACCGGAGCCAACGGAATTTTACAACTCGAAGTAAAAAAATTAAGAAGTGTTCTTTCAGCTGAGCCAATCACGCAAATTCTACCCGTCGAGGTTATAACGTTCTGAATGGCATGCGATAAATAGTTTTGAATATATAAATAATTCCTGTCCATGCTGTTTAGTTTACCTGATTATGTGGTGTTTTGTCAGCAGTTTTTCTTTTATGTATGCCAAAACAGGGTTTTTTTAATACCCAATTATGTCCTTCGTTTGCTTCCCATCGGTTTAAAAAATATGCTCTCTCTCTCTCTCTCTCCTCTCTCTTTTTCTCCTTCTCTCCCTCTCTCTCTCACTCTCTCTCCTCTCTCTCTCTCTCTCTCTCTCTCTCTCTTCTCTCTCTCTCTCTCTCTCTCGCTCTCTCTCTTCTCTCTCTCTCTCTCTCGCTCTCTATCGTTTTGTAAATAGTTAAAATTATTAAGTAACACAGGAAAGAATGATGTAAAATATCTCCACAAGAGGATAATCCAGTTTTACCCCTCGAGGAAAAACCAGATATTCTGTTGTAAAAACTGAATCTCTAATGAAATCTCTTCTCGAAAACTCATAATGCGTGTCTCGCGGCCTCAACGGAATTCGAAACCGGCCTACTCATTGACTATGAATTGCTCGGTAAGGGGGACGGTCCAACAAAGGACGTCGGAAGGTGTCTCCTCGTGGGATTCAGAGCACGTACGGCCGGCACTTACGTGCAGAGTTGGCCGAGACAGTAATACACTTTTCCTAACAGGCTTTTTATTGGGCTGTTTGACGGTTTCGTGGGGGCGGTTGAATCAATCTGGCTGAGACCCTCTTCAAATCTTTAGACACTAAATAATAAAATATGTGTCAAGCCGGCTTACTGCTCAAAATATCATCTAAGATTACTACAAATAATAATAAAATATATATTTGTTTAGACTATATGTCATGGTCTTTAAATATGCATAAGAATGATTTATTGATTGATGAACGATTAAAAAACAATGAACCTGTGACTGTGGTGGTCACTGACTACATATGAATATAGTTAAACAAATTTGAATAATCAAAATTAATTATTGATATTAGTTTTGTACAGTCCTGACCTCGCCCCTTCAAATTATTTGTCTTTTCAATCACACTTGGCTCAGTTTTTCCTTACTAAGATTAAACGTTTTTTTGCGAATGTGGAATCATGGTAAAGTGGAAAATATATAAATAAATTTCATCAATAAATAAATTACTGTTAATTTCTCACAAATGTGCAAAGTCTTACTAGGGACTAATGACTTTAATTAAACTCTTGTTGATACTAAGTCCAACAATAGAAGAATTTTTATGTCTTAATTATGCATGTTTTATGTATCAATTGATTTGTCTTTTAGGTTAAGAAAATAATGTACATCATTGTATAAGACGAAATTTAATTTATAAAAAAAATACAAAATGAAAATTCGCTTGTAGTAAACTAGGCCAAAATAAATATTTATTGCAAGAGCTAAGTCGTTTTAAATACTCTTTAAAATGTGTCTTTCTTAGTGACCTGTTTTTTTCATAAATTGTTGAAATTGTGAGGAGCGTTCAAGAATGACGTAGAGAGAAACACTTTACATTCGAATTTTCATTGTAATATATGTATATATTGGTTGAGTGCGCCGGGGTCAATTCTTTTTCCGCTGATGTTCTGTGGTCCATTAATAACATGATTCATAACTACTCTGGATTTTGTCCAAATTTAACTTTGTTACAAAATTCAATTCACTATTTTCGTGGCTCGCTTGACCAATTAATTTATTACATTTAATTCAATAGTTTTAATGCTAAATAGATTTCACGGCTTAAAAGCGCAAATTAATTAAATTATATCTAAACAAGGAAAGCGTATTGTTAAAACAATTTTCAGCTTAAATAATAAATTACGTTTAATTAAGATTTTTAGTTGGGATAAAAAAATCAATGGCACGAGCGGGATTCGAACCCTCGATCTTCGACTTGATACGCTGCTGCTCTATCACTTGAGCTACCTCGATCCACTCGGACATCAACTTCCTATCTCAACCCCACCTTTTCCCCTTCTTTTGCCATTTTTTTAATGTCGCGTAATCAATTGATTCTCAGCGACAAATGGACAATACGGAAAGCTATAGTGAAGGTATACTTCAGTTTAACTTATTCAATTCATTAGTTTCGTGAATTTGAAAAATAGCAAAAAAGGAGGGAAGATTCACAGCCGAAGATCGTGGGTTCGAATCCTGCTCGTGCTCTCGACTGACTTTTTTTTATCTCAACTGAAAGCCTTAATTAATTTTATTACGTAGTTTGGAAAGCGGAATATCTCCTCTTTGTGCTTACATCAACAAAGTTTATGCTTTATTTAACTAAAATTAGAAAAGTAAGGATGAAATCAACTAAAGTCTCACAAATTGTATTTTATTTCTCAGGTTCTGATTTACTTAGGAAGGTGCAATTTTTGTCATAACGTGGAGTGCGTGGAGTGCCTACTAAATATCTCTTAAATTTCTGATGTATCGGTAGAGTCGTTTTAATTATTGTAATTTTTGTATTTTGAAAAAAAGATCTCAAGGTGGGAAAGATGAAAGATTTTAGAATTTTTTTTTAATTTTCTCAAAATCTTAAAAACTATCATCTTAAGGTTAAAACATCTTTTATTTTTATTTTTAGTAAGGAACAAAGTTTAAAAAATCACAAAAATTTTAAAATAATAATCCGTCATGTCACCCATACTTAGTTGCCTTGATATTTTGTAGATATATTGTGATGCTTTACTCTGTCAGTATTTTGGGATTTTTAAGATGTGTATGAATATAATATTTTTATAGTATATTTACCCACAAAATGACATTGAATAATTATATAGGATGAGGCGTAGAACCCATATTCAATAAAGACGTTCAAAGGAGAAATTGCCCGAGGGGTTAGTTTTACAAATCAGTTAACGCCAATATTTGGTTTAGTCCCTCGTCGTCAAATTACAGAATACACCATTTATTATCTATAATCGTGGGTAAAATGATAGCGGGCCATGGTTCACGTGTCGAAGTCAATTGTGGTGCGGCGCCTGGCAATTAATAACCCCCGTTCGGGGTGGGAGCGTACAATATGTTGGCGAGGGGCTAGGCCTTTAGGGGTCGTTCGAGATGGGGTGAGCGAGTGGAAATTAAAGCCGGCGTGGTTTCGTGGTTTTCCGCCCGTATTCGAAAGACAAACGGCTATTTGAAAAGGTGGAAAATGCGGTTAAACTTTTTTTTTTATATTTATGCTACGTAATCGACCTTGGAGGCTGAACACATAGTGATGAACATTACGGCTTATCGCAGTGATAAAGCGGTAAGATTACTCTTACTTCACCGTCGACATATCGAGTAGAAAAATAATTTTCGTACAAAAAGTTTTCTATGTGAAAATATAAAAACATGTAGTTGCCATATCGATTTGATAATATATTTCGCAGAATTGAGATTTCACAGCCTAAAAAATTTCACACATAGGTAAAAAGAAAAAAAATTATGTCATCATTTAAAGCACAATTGAAAAAAAAATCTGATTCATTGCAGGGTAATTAACTAACCTAGTATGATTATGCTAAACCTACAGAAATGGACACGGCTGAGGAAATAACGCACAGACTAACTACTAAACATAATTCAATAACAACGATCAAATTATACGAAAAGATGGCATTCAGGTCCGTTAGAAGCAATTCGGCATTTCATTCTTTCCAGGAATTGGAATCCTGGGTGATATCTTGATAAGTGTGCGAAATATATTTTACTCTTCTCCGCGCATCCTGGTCTGCTTAGCCGTGCCGCTTTATTCTGTCGGCGTCCTGCATTTCGCTGTGTTAAGTAGTTGGTATATAACCGTGTCCTTTTATAACTATGTGAAGTAATAAATTTATATTTTGGACGTTTCCAACGCTTTTTCATCTCGTCAGGCGCGTCCGGTATTCTAGGTTTTAGAGGTGTGCTAGTTTGTCATCTTTGCCCTTTTATAATTTATGTTTTGGCCGCCTCTGAGCACCCTAGCCCGTCTCGCCTCGCTGTTTTTGATAGATGCCATCCGACATTTTGCTGTGTTCTGTGGTTGGTCTCTGTCCTTCATTTATATTTATTCAACTCTGTTCCGAATATGCTGGTCAGCCTGTTTTCGCTTTTTGGCCTGTTTGAACTGCACGGCATCAGTTATTTTCAGAGTTTTGTACTTTTGTTATTTTGTCAATCATTTTCTTTTGTAAGCGAAAAAATATTGATATATATTTCGGTATTGATATTTCGTTTTGTAGTATCCTGGTTCGCCTGGTCTTGCTTTTTTCAGCTTACATTGATTCAGTCCCTTTAACACCTAGCAGGGTATTTCGTTGTGTTCATTGTATGGTCTCCGTGTGATTTTGTCAAATCTGTCAGTTTATTAATATACTTAGTAGTAATATTATACTTGGCCGTCTACGAGCATCCGGGTTTGCAGTTTGTTTGTCGTACATGACTTGGCATTTCGCTGTGTTCGATAGTTCCTGTTATTTTAGGAATCCTGTATTTTTATAGGTTTGAGAAGAGATCTGTATATTATTTGTCAACGAGTAACCTCGTGCAGTATTTTTGATCAGAAGGATGTGCCGGGCTTATGCAAGGTTCTGTGGTCTGGTTTGTCAACTTTGTTCATTTGCATTTGCAAAATTTCGCTGGCGAATTTATGAACATTAAGATAAACTAATTCCGCTCATTTTGGTACGCCTATACTCGCTGTTTTAAACACTCGTTATGCTTTTCGCCACGTTCAGTTTCGGTTTTTTATACACAACAAGTCTGAATGATCAAAATAAATAAAATTGTACCTAAATGACTAGTCTGTAATCTAAAGCATTTCAGTCAGTTCTGAGTATTTCTCCCAAAATTAAATAACTCATAATGGTTATAGAATAAATTAATGTTAAAACTTAAAAGAAGAAATACGGGATGCCTTCCGGACGTTATTTGGCAGTTCAGTGCTTTTTAGCCATCTCCAACCTATTGTAAAGTAAGACTTGTACAAAGTGCAAAATCCTCGTTTCCTCCAGGCTCTCATTAACTTTCGTCAAAAGAAAGCGATATTCCCCCAAGGAATTAGTGGGGTCGGAAGTGGCCGGCTTCAAAAAGAGAAGAGGTCTCATTAGTCGTTCGGCTCTGTCGAGAGTCCGAAGGCACGTGGCATCGCTAATGGACAAACACGCCTCCCCGGGCTACGGATAATCGCGTCTGTGACCGCAGATCATCCCGTTCACGTACACGTTCCATCATCCGATCGGTAAAAAAAAGTAAAAAAAATACACTTTCGGATAAATTAAACATCACCGACAATACTCCTTGGATTTACATGGGTGATAAATTATTCATCCGGCCGTCCCAAATGCACTGAATATTGATGAGGAATTTCAAATGGAAATTTAAACTCGGTCTTTTTATTAGTACATACTCTAGAAAATTGTTCCATAATAAAGCATTTTCAATCCTGCAATATTGATCGCGTTTGTGTTTGAAAGCAGAAGAGTGCATCCAATTTGAATTGGTTTTTGTGTACCGAAGGACGGACAAAATCAAAGTTCGATCTCATTACTTGTGACTTATTTCCCAGCGGAAAACTATTACTGATAAGAACTGCCGTCACGCGAGGCACGCAATTAAATTGAATTTATTGCCAGCTCAATTAAAAGGGTAAGTGTAACTGTCCGTCCTATCCTGCCGTGCTAATCGAAAGTGATGAGTTTATTGCCATATGAACGCACCTAAGATACGAAAGAATCGCCTTGCGTGAAGTAACAGCTGCATCCAGTTGTATTTCATTATTTATGGTATTGATTAGTCAGAGGGGTGCAGCCGAGCTAAAGGCCACAGTTCCATTTACTTCGTTGGATAAATGATAAGCCTCTGGATGAAAAACTCTCTTAGATATAACACGCCATTAAGGACTCGTTACCGTCGTCATAACTTTAAAAATACATCAGTTAACATAGCCAACGAATTTGGTTGAAACCTCTGCATGAACTTAAAAGGCCAAGAAACCTTGTCTGAGATTTTGTGATTGATCTGAAATATCGCAACTAAATGCTATTGCGTTTTATTTATTTAAATGTTTTTCTTATTCGTTTTCTACTTAACCATAATTGTAAATCATTATCTTTTAAATGGACGACAAGTTAAACTTTGCCTTAAACCTAAGTATATTTTTGCCAAGTGCGAGAGTTAGGGTGAGAAAAAGAGCAGAGAGAGAGAGAGTAATTGGAATGTGTCTGTTCGCGCGTACGTGTCATGTTTTTATTTATGTCTATTAATAAATCAATATGTTCATATGCCGCGCATATAATTTCAATTAAATTCATGCGTTTATTTAATATTAAAAGCGAATTCTTGATCGTTATTTCTTGGTCTAGTGCTTCTCGCTGGTTTTATCTGTTAAAAACACTATTTTTTTCTTAATATTTTTTTTCGTAGCTTCCATTATTTTGTTAATTTTTTGACATGGATTGTCTTACCGCTGGGGGTCAGTCGGAAAGTTTAACACGGGAATTGTTACCACGCCCGAGCGTCGGTGCACTATTTACCAAGGATACGAGAGAACGAACTGGTGGGCAGGTGTTTTTAAAGCCGCGACGCGATTGACGCCTATGAAGCGACGCGGTTGTAATGAGCTTCCAAATAAAAACGATCCTCAAATTAATAAATAAACATTCCCTTATAATTTGCGAGTGTGTTTAAATAGCCATCATAAGACATATCCATGTACAGATCTGCATGCAGTGCAGATACTCGTTTTTCTATTGTTAATTAGTTTTACGTTCTGCTTGGATCTTCTGTTGGTTTTGTCCGTTTAAATCTATCTGACGCAAAGGACGATCTAGCAACCTTTCAATTAATCCCTCGTGTTTTTGTTAACAGCAACAAGTGAATACCTACACCAGTTAAAACCCGGACGTAAAATTCTGCACTCCCCCCCCCAACCAACAAGCCTAGCGTATGTTAGCACGTGCTATGGTATGTGAGAATGGCCGACACGTGTTCAACATTGCCACGGTTGTGTGTACCGGCGGCCGCCGGTCGGCTATCATCCCTCCAGATTATATCGTCGTAAATAAGAGTTAGAACTACCCGAGGCCTAGGATTCTCCTTTATAATTAAAAGGCTGATTAAAGGGGCTCGGACCCCCATTGGGGCGACCGGAATTGAACCCTCTTTAAAATAAACCCAATTAACCGACCCCTACGATGGGCCTAAAACGCTTCCAACCTGTCAGAGACCGTACGTTCACTGAATTGAAATGGACAATATGAAATTAGTTTTAATTAACTTATTTTTTGGCAGAAAGTAGAGTAAAATTCTTCTTAAAACTTTTATTAAACAAAGTACAAATTATAACTTCTACAGGATGTTGAAACACTGGAGAATTGTTACATGAAATATAGTCGTATATTGTTTAATATGATCAGACAAAAAAAATGTATTCTATGTTTTACACAATTAACGTAGTATCACTTTCTATTTAAAATAAATGTTCAATAACTTGAGCTAATACGATTTTCAAGTCGTAGCACTTTAAAATTCGAAATAAATGAATTAATAAGTAATAAATACTTATTCTTTAATTATAGTTATAGACAATTGTTGTAAAAACACAGTTTGTATACCAAATAAATTTTGACTTGCATTGTAGAGCACACTCAACGTATTGAGAAAGGCTTTCCATACTTTACCACTTTGAAAACTAAGAAAACCATCACCTTAGAGCTGAATTGTTTTCAATTATTTTAGTCTAATATAAAAAATTCTGGTACAAACGGCAGTAAAAGGAAAAATATCTTCCTTGACTTGTGCTCTAGAGCACACTCAACGAATCGAGCAAGAGTTTTCCAGCCTCTACTTCTTCTTGACTTCTCTCATAGAAAATTAAGCGTATTATCATCTTAGAGCCGAATTGCTTTAAAATATTTCAGTCTAATGTCAAAAACTCTGGGCAAATGGCAATAATAGGAGATATATCTTTCTTGACTTGGTCGAAACATAGAGGCGAGGATACAAATTCTTCCTTGATAGACTCAATGTCCTCATAGGCTCGTGTTTAGACCATCCACGTGACTTCATAATGAATTGGATCTGTTTATATTTAATTGACAGTCACAGTTTGGACGGTCTTAAATAGATCTTCGAACGGTGACAGGTTCTTTTCTGCAATACCGTGCTACGTTTTTTGGCCATCTGTGATTTGGCATTCCCACCTCCTTTAATATACAATACAAAAGAACTTTTATTATGGAGGAGAAAATCATGTGACATTTGGTTTCGAGATGCTCACAAACTGACTGGGATCCAGACTAGAAACCCTTCTTTTAAAAACATGCAACTTTTCAACATTGTCTTGTTTAGCTGCCAAGATCTGTGCACCACAGCATGAGTCATTTAAAGTTTGGTTGAAAGAATGAACGAAATACATGACATTTAGTACTAGTTTTCATTTCATTATTGTTAGAACGATATAATAATAACAAGTTTAATATATATTCTATTCAATTAAAATTGGTGAACTTTGATAAATGGGGGTCGCGGTAGCCGAGTGGTTAGCGTGAGATACTCGGCTAGTAGATCCCGCGGTCGCCTCTGGGCCTTTTTTCGCGATACCCCCCCCCCCCAAAAAAAAATGAATACGCAATAAATATATAAAGTAGTCTGACTAGATATGCATAGTTCATGAGGCCATTAGAAAAAACAAAAACAACGATAATCTATAATGATCTCAGTATGAACATCAGATCCGACCAGAGATGATCAAATTTTGTCCCTAGTTACTATTTATGATATTCCATGTATTGGTAAGACCAGTACAAACAAATTCAGTATTTGAAGTATTTATTTTTTCTAAGGTAGAACGCCTTTGTCCTTCCACGTTAAATGTTTAATTTTGTGTCATAATGAACCAGTTCTTTTTACCTGCGGACGTGGCAAGTCCATTGAACGCTTCTCGGCTAAGACAATTCAGTTTCCGCCCCAGGTAAAGCCGAAGAAGAGTGACTCTTTTTAAAGGACAAGGCCTTTGTAATTATACACTCCGCTTACCATCCATAGCTGGGGGGAAAAAATCGGCCTAGGTAGTCGGCCGTGCCTTGACTAAAAACTCCCCGGTGTGAACCTTTTGTTATGGCCTCTCGCTTTCGATATTTTTCTCTTTTCATCTTAATTGATGATCAAAATTAAAACAATGGCAAAACGGTCACGCTGTGGCAAACAAGCAAAACCAAGAAATGGACTTCAGTTACGAAACTCGGAGGAATAAAATGGACACAATGGAAAATGAAACAGTTTCTTGACAAACGAATGAGAATAAAATAAAAAAGGTAGCCCTGAAATATAATATTAAAAATACTTACAATTTAATTTTCCATCGTCGAATAGCTCAAATGCTAATTGGCCGTTAATTAATTGACCTATTTCCAACTAAGTAGTTCTTCTTTTCCTTCCTAACAAAGAGAATGTTGACGTTTTATTTCTCAATTATTTGTCTATAAGTTTTCAATTAGATTAGAGGCCCTTTCCGCAAGGAAATAGGAATGAGATACCTAGTTCAAGAATTTCTATTATCTATTAAAATACCACTTTCCTCGGTGGTCCTAATAATACATTAAAATTGAGAAGCTAGGTAATAAAATTTGCTATCTATATACAAATACGACTTCATAAAGTCCTTTCACTTTTTTCTTACGTACAGGTTTACTTTCAAAAGCCAAAAAACTCAAGTTGGTATAATATTTTGAAGAACCTTTGGATCTAGCGATTGTATAGCCCGAAAAACAGTAAAGTGATAGTTCCATCTCAGACCAACAAATATTCAATTTCAGGAGTGATGATAATGATGGTTCTTTGAATTCTTGAGGTTCCATGCAACATCCTTCTTATTGACCATCAATTGTTCATTTTGAGGTCCGAATTGTAAAATTATTATAAGCTTAAAGGATCTTAAAGTAGGATAGTTCTTTTCTTGCGAATTAAACTTAAGTAATTAAAAAATCTGGGTTGACTTTGCATTCTACTCCTTGACAGGAGTACCCTCGGAGAAAAGGGGCACCATTCAGCTATGCTCAGATCAATTTCACTTAGGGAAATATAGATTGGAGGCTGCGTTGGTTATAAACTAAAGACGTCTGCATTTTGCAACCTGCTGATGACGTGTGCTCGTCAAAATGGCAATTAGGCTGTTTCTTTGATCCATTTACAAGAATCTCCTTTGCCATCCATGCCATCTTTTGCTTATACATATTTGAAGTGAACAGCAAGTAAATTGATTTGTACAGCCTTTAATTAAAGAAAAGTATAACATTTTCTTGCTTACATAATATTTTTAAGGGACCATTTTTTTCATAATTTTGAGGTTAATATGGATTTCTCTTACTTAGCAACCCAAAGTAAATGTGAACTAATAAAATTATTCACCGGAGAGATTTAGGGATTTTCATACTTACCTAATTCTAGTGTTTATGAGTTCCTCCTTTATTTTTTAAGGACAAATTTTATATGCGGTACATCGTGATTATAATTAATTAGGAAATAAAAACATATAGCAATGATGGTATGGTATGGTAAGGTGGAAAAGGTTAGTAAGGAAGCGGGGTTTGTATTCCCCAGGCACTGCAGCCTTCCGGCTTATTCCTAGTTCCTTAGTTCAGTCGTTATCATTTTTGTCCAGTTTGTGTTGGGTCTTTTTTTGATTTATTACTTACAATAAATTAACATAAAAAGATATAGAACTTTAAAAATGTCGTACACAGCAACCACTCAATCCTTGCTGTTTTGTTCTTTCAGAAAGCCCTCAAATTTAGACAGCATCAACGGTGGGATGCATAGTTAAAACAAACACAACTAACATAATAACGAACAGAATAGCCACTAAATTCCGAAACACTTCAAAAACAGCAAACTGGATGAAAGAAATTCAAAAGGCAAAACAGTTCATCTTAGTCCTATATTCAATGCTTTGGACTGCCAGAAATAATTAGGCTGGGTCAGACATCATCAGTGGTTGGTTGTCATATTGACAACTGAATCATAAGTACCACCCCTAAAGATGGCTAAACGTCTTCCATACAATAACCTTTTCATTGACAGTAATGAATTAATTTATACATTACGGTTTTCTTACAAATTTTTTCGTAATTATATCATCAATATCAGGGGTACATGTGTCAGCATATTAATATATACGATTAATCACGATCATTTGGAAGGCCATTTTTTCCTCTCTTTCTACAGATTGGTTAAATTTGTTATTAACTTGCCTTTCAAAGTAAACTAATCCGTGAATAGAGCATCGAGAGTGGACACATGTCGGTCAGTCGGCAAACACGGGGGTTGTGTTTGGTCAAGAGATTTCCGCTGTTTGCACCCGCAGGGTGCGTGAGTGCTTTCTGGGAAGCGTCAGGTGGGCCGCCCTATAGATCAGATACGTCTCTCTACGTTATTCTCTCATTATCCGCCCTCTCCCTCTGTTGTCAATATTCTAATATCCCCGGCCTTTTCAAAGGCATCCCCCTCCGAATCATATTTAATTTACCGAGGCGCCGTTCACCGTGAAGCTTTTGTAAAGATTGATCACAGCGATTCAGCAGCTTTGATGAATTGATTGTCTCCGTGATTGCGTACGTGAACAATTTCGTAGTTATCACATTCCAGTTTAAATTAAAATTAAATACGCTATTGACAATGGGATTATGTATTTTGCAGTTTGCCACTAGATTTGTCAACCAGAGGTGTCACTGCATTTCAGCTTCCAAGGCTGTTCTTTCTAACAATAAAAACAAAATAGATTACACTACCTGTTTGTCATCAGTCTAAAGCTGATCTAGTCTGAACGAATCTGATGGAGATATAGATAGATATAGCTAGATAGAATGAGTGTGAGCGAGTGATAAAGGTAGGCGAATAACATAATGAGATAGATAGATAAACAGTTAGATAGAAAGAGTAAGTTAGTGAGCGCGCGAGAGAGAGTGTGTATACACAGATAGATAAATGGATTGATAGATAGACAGATAGATAGATAGATAGATAGATAGATAGATAGATAGATAGAGAGAGAGAGAGAGAGAGAGAGAGAGAGAGAGAGAG
>CM077113.1:717902-761640 GCA_039619505.1 Cimex hemipterus
GAGAGAGGTAGAGAGAGAGAGAGAGAGAGAGAGAGAGAGAAAGAGAGAGAGAGAGAGGGAGAGGGAGAGAGAGAGGGAGAGGGAGAAAGAGAGGGAGAGAGAGAGAGGGAGAGGGAGAAAGAGAGTGTTTTCAGGCCTTTTTATTCTTCGTTTACATAAGAATTAAAACTATGAAATCGAACTAGCAAACGTGGCCACCCAATTTACATTCTGTATATATTTACGAAGTCCCGGTACACTGTCCTGTTTTCTTTTGATTTAAACGTTTTGATATGTTGTTGGTGCTTAGAACAGTTTTTTAAATAAGTCAAAAAACCTTCTGGTTGTCAGTCAATCCTATGGCACCGACATTTACAGAAAATTGAAGGTCGTAATGACGATATTTTAATAAGCTGGAATATTGAAATCCTTTTGAACACGATGGGTTCCGTGATCTCCTCTCTCTAAATATCGGACTATCGATCCGAAAAACTATTAGGATGTCTGATAAAATTACACATTGTTATCTCCTGATATACAAAAGCCGTGACAACCCCTTACACCAACAATAGTTCCGATATTGTCAACTATGGGGCGTCACAATGGAAATTCCGTAATTGCATTAGAGATAAGGGTGGCTGTTTTGGCTGGGTGCAGAGTCAAACTTTAGGGTTGGGGAGGGCGGCGAGGTAAAAGGATTACTCGGTCGTGTGGTGTCGTCACCCCTACTTAGTGCCCTTTCACCTTTTCATTTAACAACTTCGTAGTTTACGAAATTGGGGGAAGTTCCACGCTCGAATTTCTCATTTCAGTGATGAACTTAATTAAGTACTTTAATACACTTTTGGCTTTCAACGAAGTATGTATTAGTGTCGGCTCGATTTGTCTGAAGCTTGTGGAATTAAATTCACCTTTTTAAAATATGTAAAGGAGTTTTTCGGAAGAAATGTACAAGGGAGGAAAAACACGTCTATTCGCTCTGAGAAAATCCTTTTTCTTCTTTAGCTGACTGGAATGCCCGTTTATCGATTTAAACAATCCTTTATTTGCTTGTCTCTGTCTTTGTCTAAAAGATAAATCTACTCAACCGCGGCCATATATAGTGAAGGTCTCTTCATCATAATGAAGGGTTAACATTTCAGAGAACTTAAAATAAGTTCCTCTATTGTACGGTGCCATTGTAATGATTACACATTAGTTGGAGATAGTGAGATGTTTTTATGAGTGATGAGGGTTTAGAAAAACGTTTTCCTTATTGTACCAACGTTTCGATCTTTATTTAGTTCATCTTCAGAGTCTGGGATTTACAAACATTACAAATACATGTAAGATGTGAAAAGGAATTTATACAATGATTTACACAAAGTAGAAACTTTTGGGTTTAATCAAAGTATTTGTTCTCACTCAAAGCGTGTGTTTTCTATGTAAATATGTAACGGTTGTGCGACGTGTTGGGAGTTTTAGTGAGGTATAATTTTTTTTTATACACGTCTGATTTTGAAGTAGTAGAAATTTATTTTTCTGTTAGGAATCGACTTCTTTGAGGTGAAAGGGGAAAAACGGTGATGGTTTTTCGTTCGGGCTCAGTTACCTTTTCAGGATTATTAGGGAAAGGAAGGATAAATTGTTACTTATTTAGACTATGTAGAAATTGTTTAATGCGTTGGTTGTTGTTGTAATGACTGTTTTATATGTTTTGTGTATTATTGATATCGAATTTGATTTATGATATTGGCATAGCTGCGGCTTCATTTAATGTCTGTTCGATAATTGACACTCTGTTTATCTCTGTTGATGTAAACCATAAAAGTTACGTTTATGTTTCTTTTGTTCTGTGTTTAATATTTTTGGATTGTTGAAATTGAAATTGTGTCGGTGTTCTAAATGTTGGATAGCCAGTACTTGTTTATATTTTTTCCAAACATAATTACGCCATTTTACACTGTTATCCAGTTATTGGGATGCATATCTGTAGAGAGGGAGGGGAGCTGCTAGTCAATTTTTACAACTGATTTTGTAAATTACGTCAGACTGGTTGTGAGATCTTTTAACAGGTGTGGAATCTTTAATTTAGTAAAAAAGGAAGTTTTATAGTTTTGAAGGCCATTTTAAAGTTATCAAAAGAGTTTGTGTGATAGGCCGTGCACGAATGGAATGGATGTAAGTTGGTTTGACTCTGATATAATTGATGTGATTATTAGTGATAGTGGATGGCGTTAGTGTTGAGTTGTAATTGTTGATTATTCTGTCGATTATGTGTTTAGGTAGTGATTGTTATGTAGGATATGCTTGCATAACTTTGCTCTTGTGGTGAAAAGAAACATGGTTCAGGGTATTAATTTTGTGAGTAGCCTTTTGGCATTGTATGGAGGGGATGGTTTGATGTAAAGTTGAGCTACCTCAACTCTCTGTTTCTCGATCGGTTTCTAGGTTCTAGATGTCAACCTGTCATTAATAAGTTTTATCACGGGTGTGTGAAAATTTTTTATTCTTTTGTTATTTTCTGTAATGATTACAGATTATTACCCATATTAAACGGGGGAAAAGGTATCGCAATTAGCAAATTTAGCTACGAATCCCCTACCTCATAAATCAAAATATAAATAAAACAAATTAATTACAGTGAAAGTACTTTAATTAATTACTCTTCCATTTTTGCGGAGAAGTAATTGCTCCGATTTTGCGGGCAGGGGAAAGCGACCCTTGGTTTTATAAGGGGAAAGACTCGTTTCTTACCGTCCCCCGGACAAATATTGTCCCAACGGCTCAGCTCCTGCTTAAATCATCCAATTATGAATCCGGAAATCGTTCCCAGGCTCTAAATCCGTTTAGCTCTGCCCTCAACGAATACAAATTGACTCTAGGCAAAGTTATTTTCTAAAAATTGTCCCGTACCGTTAAAAAAAAAATGGTTTCCACAATTTCCATAACTCTTTTACTTGATAAGTGAAGATTTTTTTCACTTAAAACAGGAGAATAAAATTATACTGCCCGTGTATGAAATATATGAAATTTTTCGTAGGTTTATATAATAAATTACTTCCAAAGCAGAAAATTTAAAATGTTTCCACTCTCGGGTTCAACTTTTTACAACTTTCTTGTCGGGAACTTTGTAAACGGTGAAAATATTATATCAAGTATACTCGGCACAACTTTCTGCAGTCATAAACACTTTATCGTGCTATTAAGATAACCGTGTTCAATATTTCGACATTTTTACCTGTCCAGGAAGGAAGTTATTGTTATCATAAGTTTTGTGAATTCTCGTTCATTGTTAATATTTATTATTGAGGGTAAATATCAATTTTATTGAATTAAAATATAATTAAAACGTTTCTTCTAGGAAGTGACCCTATGTCTAGCCTTAAAAGATTATACGAAATGTAACATAAACCTACTATTAATATAGATTTAAACATTAGCGAAATGAATTTTCTTCTAATTTTCCCATCCCTGCGCTTTTGTACGCTTAACAATGGCAAGTTAACTTTTCCACTGTTTGCCCGGGCTGTCCTTCCTGTTGGGACTTAGGCTTAAGTAGGTGTGAAAACTATGGTGGCATACTTATTATAATTTACTTGGCTATGGACTATTATTTCTGTTTTGAAGTGTTTGATGAAATTTAGTTTTATCCTGCTTTGACCTCACTATTTTGTATCTTACTTTCTTGTGGCGCATGAACCGATGACTATCCTTAAAATATTTTAAGATTTCATCTAATATTAATTTCAAATGAAATATCAGCCGCAGAGATTTTCTTTGTGATTTCTACAGATATGAGGTTTTCTCCTTCTACAAGTACTCTTGACTCAGTTTAACTTATTCAAGGTATCCCTAGTATCTTCTTCTCTCTAAGGACTCTAGAAAGTGTCTTGTTTTGGGTATGGTTCGATAAAATTTAATGTGTCGAGGTTAGTGACCGTTAATCCATAATTATTCAAATATCGTGAGATGCGGTCTGGTGTGTTGTAGGTTTCAAGAAAACATTTTTTTTATCGTACCAACGTTTGGGTCTTTATTGAGATCATCTTCAGGGCTCAAAGTGTCTTCTGTGTAATTGTGCCATTCTTGCGTGTGTGGGCACTCTCAACACGACATTCAAGAATGGCACTAGCACACAGAAGACGAACACTTTGGCACGATCAAGAAAACGTTTTTCTGAAACCTACATCGCAACAGACAGCATCTCACGATATTTAAATAAAATTTAATTTTATGTTATTTGACGTTTAGTTTTATTCTTTCTTGTAGCAAATGATCAAATGACCGATTAAGAAGATTTTAGGAAATAGAACTGTTACACACCGGATAACAGACCTCCGCCAGTGTATCGGGTCTACTATTAATTTCGAAATAGAATACTAGCCTTAGAAATCATTATTATTTCATTTTTTTTTGTCAATTTTTCCATCTCAGGTCAAATCAGAAATTGGTCAGGTTTTTAAAACTAATTTCTCATAGCTTGTCCATTCTTTTCTTATACTTTTGTCATTAAATCCTAACTTTAAAGAATTGAAGAAATAGGATGCCAGAATAATATCGGACCCAAAGTAGAACGATTGTGTCATAAAGTAGCTTTAATCGGCAAAACGTCAGTTTTTTCTTACTAAACTTGTGCCCAGACCAAGTGGAAAAATATAGGGCGTTCAACCGAGAATTGACAAGAGAGATAATCACTAAAAAAGATATTATCGCTGAAATGGAAAAGTGGCTGGGAATATTGTCCGTTCCCATGAAATGCAAGAGGGATCAGGAAGAGTAGCGAAGTACTTGCTGTACTGTAATAGAAATCCAAATTACCATAAGCAAATAAGGCCTGTGAACGTTTAGGGGGAAAAAAGAAAATAACTAGAAAAATCTGAAGTATGAGAACAAAGCAAATTCACTCTATTACTATTACGGTTATACATTTTTACTGTTCAAAAGCTACATGATGTGCAACTTCTTGAGATTAATTAACTTTGGTGTAATTATAATAAATTAGTAATGCAATATATTATGAAGAGTTTTTCCTCCTTGCAATAACGGGAAAAGAATTTATGTTTTTGTACATGTTCCATTTTTATATTAATTGTGTTTAAAATTTATTCTTATAGTTTCACTTTTATTCATTTAAGTTTCAAAATTACAGAATGTATTTTATAAGCTGGCGATAGTCTGCAAGTTGCCTGATTAACGAATTTTCTATATTTTTCCTATAAATAACATAAAGTTTTATATTTTTTTAGAGTGTAATAGTTTAATTTCAAAGAGAATTTTTTTTCTATTTTTGTATTTTTTATTTTTTTATTTTGGATGATCCGAACAACAACCGGTCAACTCTCACCTCTTCATAACCAACGCCCCAACAGCAAAACTCTTTCTCTTTCTGGATTTGGGCAATGGAAAATCGTACGCTTAAAAATGTGCATCGTTATATTATCACATGGGCATGTTAAGGCATGTCCAGGTCAAGAAATCACCTGTAAGCTTGTAATTGTCCGGAAGGTTCATTGTCTTCCTTTGAAGGATTGAAGGAATAAAATCCTTGATATAGATCGCATTCCGTCGCGCGTAGAAATTGCTTGTTTCTCGAAAACATTTTTGAATAGGCTTTTAGGGTGTTTTGTAAACGAGATGTTCACGCTTTCGTCTCTTGACGCTGATTTGGCTAGTTTATCGGCTTCTTCGTTTTCGAGTATCCCGACATGACCTTTTCTCCAAATAAAAGTTACGGTTCCTCCCAGGCCTTCTATTATTATGGTGTCTTATCTTATATTTACTATCGTACTATCGTGGTTGTCATTAGCCAGAGCATTTAAAGACATTTGACTGTCACCCTGAAGAATTTTATTAACGTGAAATTCAGTTTTTATCCATTCCACGGACTTATATATGGCTAAATTTTCCGCAAGATGATTTGAGCACTTACTGTTCAATCTATAATAATTTTGGGGAAAAAATCTTAGTAGTGCACACTTAAATGCACACCCGTCATAATCCTCACTCCTGCTTCCATCTGATACTAGGTGCCGCAAAATCATTGGTCAAAAATTGCAGATCTTATAGAAAATTGAACGCTTAGTAAAATATATCCTATAAACATGAGTCCGGAAAGCCTTAAAGTTAAAACCTTATTTGTGCAGTAGTAAGTAAACAGCTACTACTACCATAAAACACCTGGAAACAACATTCATAATGCATTTATTTCAGCGTCGAATGAGACTGGTTGGTTGAGAATTAGGTTTTCGTGATTTTTCAAAGTTAGGGAGCGGGACGGGCGCGAAAAAATAACCGTTTCTGACATTTTTATCACCAAATTCAAAAGATGCACTCCTTCTTTTAAAAAAATGTTCCAAAGCAAACCTTTTCGGTGATGAAATTCTCCATCAAATTGGGCGTTGTTTCAACTTCACGTGCATCTTTTGAATTTATCGATAAAATGTCAGAAACTGAGTTTTTGTGACCCTACCTATCCTAACTTTGAAAAATCACGAAAAATATAATTCTCAACCAACCTTGTTTCAGCCTAGCTCGGCGCTGAAATAAATGCACTATGAATGTCGTTTCCAGTTGTTTTATGGTAGTAGTAGCTGTTTACTTAATATTGCTCAAATAAGTTTTCAACTTTAAGGCTTTCCGGACTCATATTTATAGGATATTTTTACTAAGCATTTAATTTTCTATAAGATCTGGAATGTTTGACCCATTATTTGGGCTCCATTCAGGGTGATTGTTGGAGAATCCGTTTCTGCCCATTTCTCAGTTTAACTTTTAACTTAGTTAGGATTATATTAGCTATTACACACCCTGATTCGAACGATATCCTTTTATGATTAGTTTACTTATTTGATGTTGACTTCTGTTCAACCTTTTTTTCTGTTTTTTATGGACAGATGTCAACATTAGGGGCATATTTCAGAATCGGAATGAATACACCAAAATGTATTTATAGTATTGGGTTGTTTCATACAAAATGTCCGTTTCCAAAGTAAAAATTGTTTTTTAACAAAATTACTATATAAAAACGAAATTATTTTGTTCGAAGTATTTAACTTCATTTTCTACACATTTTCCCTAACGCGTGACCAACTTATTTTTGCCGGAACTGAACAATTCTGAGCTTTGAGATGAAACCAAATCTGGAAACGCTTCTCGGTCTGGAACGTCGTTTTAAAAAAATTTTCCTTTATCGAAGTTATTTAAATTCCTCAGGTGAAAACTTTTTGGAGGCAAGTCTGGAGAATAAGGTGGATGCTTAACACTTCGTAGCCAAGCTCTTTCAATTTGTTTACAGTATGTTTTGAAACATAAGGCCTGTCAGTTGTGGAAGAGTACGATTTTTTTCGACTTACCAGTGCAGGCTGTTTTTTGAATTATTTTTTATAAATTTCGTCAATTTTTTGCAGTACGATACAGAAATAATCTAGGTGCTTCTAGGCCAAAAAATAATGATAATTCCAGCCTTGGACCACCATACGGTCACCATCAATTTGTTGGGGTGTGAATTTGGTTTTGGCATAGCCCTGGTCTTTAGTCGATGTTTAACCACTGCCCTGACCGACGCTGATTGTCATGTGCAATCCATTTTTCATCGCAAGCGATTATTCTTCGATGGAAAGGCTCGGTTTTTTTTCCCGGCGAGCAACGGAACGTGTCTCAAGCTGTCGCTCAGTGAGTTCATGAATCAAAGGAACTTTAATGGAACAATTGTCTTGACACGGTAGCTTTACTTGCACTTAGTTATGTTGCGATCCCTCTGACGGATTGATACTGTTTTTCTTCCACCTGAGCCATAAGGACATAGTTATTAATCAAAAAAGTCGGAGGTCTTCCGCGAGGCTCGTTTGCCAGTTTGGTATTCAGTTCAGAAAACTTATCAAACTAAAAGCGAAAGGTCCTTAATTTACACTCCTTTCCCCAAACACCATATGGATGTTTCTTGCAGCCTCAGCTGCCGAATGACCGAGTTTAAACTCATAAAGGAATATTACTCGAAAATCGCGTGTTTCCGCGTTCATATTTGGAGTATACTAAAAAGTATGTAATGGATTGGAAGCTCCTCATTATAAACAAAAATGGAGGATTAACAACTTAATTATAATATGTAAACAACAGAAAACCGCTTTATCTTCTCTGAATTTCTGAAACAATAAAATCGGACATTTTGTGTGAAACAAACCAACACTATAACGGTCATGTCCTAAGCATTAGTCTAAACTCATAAAAACATTACAGAAGTCAGTCATTTATTTTGAAACGGCGTGAATGTGATATATTGCGAGGAAAAAATCGTGTATCTCATCCGGCGTATTAATTAAGAGGATCATCTGCCGAGTTTCATTTGAAATTCAAATCCTCGCCAGTCGAGCTTGGAATCCGACCGTAAATCATCTCAGGGTATCGCATTAACGTGAGTACGACCCGTGGCGCCAAGTTTTTAAATCCTTTTCCTGTCATCGCGGGCCAAACCGACCATGTGTTTACATATGCAATTAGCTCCTTGTCTTCAATTAGGACGGTACATTAACAAGCCGAGGGAGTTCCGAGCCGGCAAGATTTCAATTCTTCCGTTCCATGTGCTGTTATGACACGTAGAATTGTTTATTTTTCTCTTATTGCCATCACGATACACCACAGTATCATTTTTTATTATCTCAATGATATTTTTAGAAAGTTTACTTTTATAAATCATAATGTCCTTATCTACCTATTCGCACTATGCTCTACTTTCTTTGTGTTTAGTGAAAAATAACGTTTTCACTTTGAAAGTATTTTCTGAAATCTTGAGCCGCATATTTTCGCTCACTTCTTTGAGCGTTATCCATTTTCAATGAATTTGCAAGGACAGGAATAAATGGAAAATAGTTTTCCTTTTGTTGGAATCTGTTGAAAATGTAGCCGGTATCAGCCTACCGTGGTTATCACTAAATTGGTCCTCCAATTCTCGCTGTTCTTATTTCAGGAATATTTCTCAGTCTATAATTGCGTAACGTCGACAGCAAGATATCAGAAATAGTTTTCTTTTTTCCAATTTGTTGAAAAATTTACGAGTTGTTGTCCCGCAAATCTTGCACCATCAATTCTCACTCTGTTTCTTTTAGAATTGTACTCCATCCTCGATTATACAATATCAACAGGAAGGTGTTAAGCATTATTTCATTTCTTGAAAATTTCATTTATCCCTGTGCTGTCGCACATCTTTTGAAATTCTGCAAAATGCCATTCTTGCAATTTTTCCCTTGTGATAGTGATTAATTAAAGTTCGCCTGTGATATGGGCAAGGAATTCGGTTAAACATTTGCTAGGTTTTTATTAACCTCTCGACTCGTTCAATTGCGAAATTCTAAAACGCCTTTGACCAAAGGAGCGAATTGCTGGTGACCAAAACCAAATTAAATACATTTCCCTTACCTTGCAAATTAATAGAAATTATAAACGATGGAGTGAGTGTGGTGTTCAATACTTGACAAAAGGATGGTTCCTACTCACAGTAAGTTGTTCTGCAACGATCCGGATTTCAAGCCTCTTAGCCTCATCATCAGGTTGTAGAAGTCGTTCAACTCACTTTCAAAGGCTCGAAATCCGGATCGTTGCAGAACAACCTACTATGAGTAGGAAATATACTTTTGGAAAGTATTTCCCTTGCCTAATATTTTTTTTTACCTTACTTTAATACTGTGATTGAGTGATTTTGAGGCATTTTATAAAGCAATCAAAGTTAGAAATAATCAGCAGCAGCAGATTTTATTGTTGAAAAATAACGCATTGGAATGATGAATCGTTCTCATAATAATATCTTACATCATCGTAGCTGCATTGCGTTTGCATAAAATTAAAACCGTAACTCCAGGGTGGTTCTGAAGTTTCAGATTGTTCCAATTCGAACAACCTGTAAACCCAGTTGGGCGTAATTGTAATTATGAGGGGAGCTGTGCCTCGGTTTTCACCCTCAGACCGCTCCGAGTCGAACCCAGTTATCAAGAGGTATTTGTAGTTACCCTTCCACCCAGATCGCTATCACAAGTTTATTGTGTGATTAGAGAGGACCGGGTTGCAATAAGATAATTACAGGGGGAGCGTGGGCGAGGAGAGAGAGAGAGAGAGCGCGATGATCATAATCATAGTTCTCTCGATAGTAATTGGATTCGAGACAACGCACCGCCTGAGTGTCAGTCATTAACCAAACGATACTTGAATGCCCGACTGATAAATAACCGTCTTTTAAACAGGGGCTGCCTATTTTCCTTGATCGATTTTACGGCTCAGAAAATCCTTAAGATCATCAATTGAGGTTGATCATTTTATTTTGTCTCAGGATAGATTTGACACTTGTCAAGCACAGCTATTACACCATCGACTTAAGGTCTGAAATCAATCAACCATTGGTAGTACATAATTAGTAATTTATTACGAGACGAATAGAAACTATTATCATCGACCAGGGCTCCAATTCGGACCAATTAAAAAAGAAAGTATTTACAATGAGTGTGGGTCGGGCTAATAAGTGTCAACAAACAGGCAGACCGTATAATCTCTTTGTTTGTAAACAATCAGTGGAACTGAAATTCCTTTTTCCCACGGGAATGCTACTTACTCGGTAAACTGCCGGACGAAGTCCTTCCTCGGATGTGGTCACGGCATTTTCGGCAGACACGATAATTCACCATGTGTGATGATTTACTCTTGATTTTACGTATGACTAGACGGATCGAAGTTGGTAAGTTCTCATCCAAAAGGTAGAGGGTAAAAAAACCGAGAATTGTGTACATGACGTAGTACTTCTTGTTCATGGTGCCTTCCTGGCGACAAGCATCTTATTTTGACCCAGGGTAACAACAAGCGTTAATAGACCTAATCTTCTTTTGGATCCTATCAACCAATGCCAATCTATGGTCAACATTGATGAAGAAAAGGTATGGGAAATGTGCACGATTACCTCGAGGAATATCGACTGAATCCGGAGTAACAGCGAGCTTAGGCAGATCGGAGGAAGTTCATTAGAATGACATTTTAAAAAAATTAATATTCTTCTATGAAAAAATCAGGGCTAACACTATGACTCATCTCATATTAGCCATTATGAAATTTTCACCCTGTATAATTGTTTTAAAAGTCAAGTTTTTAAATTTTCCAAAATTAAGTACATAAAATTTGTAGTTTGGTCAGATACGATCATTGTGGTCTGGCAGAAGCATTAATGAAATTATTTTTTAAACTCTGCTTTCAGATTTTATACCAAATTCTTTAAATTATGACATTTCTCTTTGACGTTTGCGTGATTGTGGGCAGGTCGATTTTTCTTTATTCTTCCATCATATATTGGTTTGGACTCGTCCACGATTTTAGACATTCAGATTTGTTTGCAAATGCAAATCAGTATTACACACTAAATGTTTGAAATTCTGAGATTTCTTCCTGCACTTTGTGAAGTGATGAGCAGTTTGACGTTTCCGATAATTTTGGTGCCTATCATCGGTGTTTTGGGCATGATCGGAAACTTTGGCAAAAACCTCCGATAAATTGAGGACAGGCAAAATGATTCGAAACGATGAAAAAAGAAATCATCACACCTCAGAACCCAAGAGAAAATCTTCCCAACCACGTGGTCCATTGCCTTTAAGAATCAAAAAGGAAATATAAAAATTTACACTATTTCTAGTAAATTAATGAAAGGCACACCTCAAGAGGAAATGTTACAAAATGTTGTTACGTTCATTGTACGAAATTTTACCTCACATTTTTTGGTAGCAATGCAATAAATCGAACCAACAGTAACGTTCTCCTTTGTAGGTAATATTTAAACAACGCAAGCGACCGAACAATGAAACAAGGCCGACCCTCTTTGTAAAGTTATTCTTCTGGCTTTCAGGGCCATAGGGCTATTTTCATATATTAACAATCTGTAATAAACTGGTCGTTCGCCTGTCTCCGATGAATTAAACATCGGTACCAAAGAGGCCATAAAGGTTGGCGTCCGAATAGACAAAAACGATCTTGGCTATTTTCATCCTCGAGTGTCCGGATTTAATGTTTGTCGAGGGAAATGTATTCATGAGTGAGGAAGAGGGCGAATCCCACGGGATTTTCGAGTGGGGTCGCTGTTAAACACACCCTCCTTCTGAGAGATTACGCAAGCATCTGGGCCAGAAGTGTTATATTTGCATTAAAGCTTTCGACATGCGCTTCGTTTCCTTCGTGGTGCATGGGCCCGGGAGGGGCAGTCGCTTCCATTGTCTAACGGCAATCTACACTCATCTACACTTCAATAGTCGTGTAAACTTTTGACAATGCGGGGAAACTGTGTGAAAACAGTCAGTTCAAACAAAACAGTCGCCCTTTTTGAAAGCTTTCCGTTTATATTCACACCATTTGGACTCATGCAAAAGTCAGACGATTCGGGCACTATTATTGAACAACCAAACATAACAATCCTGCTCCCATATCTATATAAGGTAATAAACGTTTTTCCGATGATCCCTGATCACCTACACCAAACAATGCCATCAGTAATTGGTTCAGGTACTTTTTCAATCTTTACTTTTTTAAACTGTTTTGCTGGTTGGGTGTCTTTCAGGATTGGTAAATTTTCCTCTGAGATATATTAGATATAATAATCGTCTAACTTGACGGCCGTATGCAAAATGAAATATTGACTCTGCCTATACAGTAAACTTACGCTAAAACAACCTTAAACTGGCAAACTCACTGCTCGAGTTAGACAGGGCTAAACTCAGAGGCGTAATAGGACTATATACCGGTCACTGGCATCTGAAACATCTACATAACTGGGTGTATACTTATGATCCAAATTGTAGGTTATGCAATGAAGAAACAGTCACCCAAATAATAATTACGTGAAGAAACATTACTTTAGATATAAAGAAAACCCATGGAAAGTGCAATAATTGTATCAACGGCATTTATGATCTAACACTCCTTAGGAGAAGGAACAAGTCAATTACACTGAAATAAGTAACTAGGCAAGTCAATAAACCAGAACTCTGCAATGCTTGGTGAAACCCCGGCTTCCTCTAGTGCATTTTCATCATCAACTTGATGGCTTCCAAACTGGAAAAAGCTAAAAACTTCGCGGTAGGAAGTCGCCTTGTTAAAATCCACATTATGAGACCTTCGACTAGTAATAAATTTGCATATGTGGTTCGTGTGTTTGTGTTGTAAGAAGTCATCTAGGTAAAATTCAAGTTATGAGACACTTCGACTCGTTATAAATTTTCGCGTGTATGTGTGTGTGTTTGTTTGTGTATTTGTGTGCTAGCACATTGAACTTGAAAATATGCTCAAATTTATATATTAGTTGTTTTAATGGTACAGAATCGAAACTTAATGATCAGCAAGATTACATTTTTAAAAAAATGAATGGTCGGGAAATAAACGAATTACATGACTGTGGGAAAGACAGGAAGCAAAGACCCTGGAATTAGAAGTATGGCATGTTACACAGTAGCTACCCGAATAAATTGCAGTAATCGGAGAGTATTGTCCGAGGAGCTCATCGACCACCGTGCAGTCGCTAAACCGGCTCTTTTCAAACCACTCCAGCCTCCCCCCCCCTTAATTTTACTCTGCCTTATTGAACAAAAGACAACGCCCGCTGTGATTATTCCCGGTGTGTAGTGGCATTTCCATTTCCAAATCTCGTTTAATCGTGGCCTCACATCACGGACGACTGGCCATTGTCTGAAGGGTCGTAAATTTTCACGAATCGTGAAAGAAGACAATGGCCCATTCATGTTTTTAAAGAGGCGTAAAGTATGTTAAGTAGAGCGGGTAGTTCCTTTTCTTGTACAACCATTCATTATCCATTTTAGGCTCAATTAGTTGGAATCGTGAGTTAATTGGTAATTAAATTCTACAAATTTTATCCGGATGCTTCATCCAATTACACTTGATCGTACGGTACGTACTGAATTACCCTTCTTAACCTCAAACATACAGATTTTTCCAATAAATAAACTTCACTTCATTTATAGCAGTTCAAATTCGAAACCCAATAAACAGGGGTTTTACGCTGTGTTAAGTGGGGTAAAGTCGAAAATTTTTATGACGCCCAAAAAATTCGAAAATCAATTCTCGGTTGCTCCACACATCTTAGAAATTCACAAACAGCTGTATGAATTCAAAGCCCTTAACAAATATGTGGTATTCGTTTGGGTTCCTAGTCATGTCGGCATTTCTGGAAATGAAAGAGCTAATCAACAGGCAAAGAACGGTGCAAACCATCCACAAAGAATAGATCACCTTCTTTCCGCCCAGATGATATAGTCGTTGATGTTAAAAATATTATCAAAGGAAATTGGGCGGTAAGATGGAAGGAGGTGTTGAATTTAAGTTTGGTCTTTCTTATTCCAGTAATTTTGGTCTGCCTATTCTGAGGTAATTAGAATTTATACAAAATTCGGAAATTTGTCCTATTGCCTCTTCTGTTCTGTATGGGTTCCATATTTTCATATTATGTTAGTCTGCCTGTCCTTAGTTTCTCAGGATTTACACTAAATTCATTAAATTGTTGTGTTTAATGCAGTAAATTATACACAAATTTGTGAGGCATAGAAATTGAAAAAAGCAACGCATAGTCCAAAATTTCCGAACATCAGCCTCCACATCACCCCACAAATTTTAGGAAGTAATACCACGATGTAAACCATTTAGTGTGAAATGTTGTAATATGTTTCCAAGCAAATAGAAGCAACAGCTTGACGAAAAGCCAAAGAAGAATAAGAAGAAACAACAGAACGAAAGGAAAAATGAATCTGCAAAACACACGCACAAGTCAAAATCTCACAATTTAAATAATTTACAAGTAGGAAGAAAAAACTTAAATCAATCGGAGAAATCGTTGGACGATTTTTAAAACTACGTGGGAATTTATGTTAAACTATAAAACAGAACGAATCCCTTACTCGATCGTGTTGTGCTATACTGCATATTATTTGTTTGATTTGAAAATTATTTGCCCAATGCTAGTAGAAATTAGGACAAAATTTACACGTCACATATATTAATTACAAGTTTTAGCCGAATTTTGTCTCATTGCTACACTGAGAAAGACAGTTTTATATATTTAATTAATTATTTGTTAGAAAAATCTTCGTTTATCCCTGGTTCGCTGAACCATCATATTTTTATTTTTTGCCTTCTAAGTCCAGGCAAAGTTTGAAACTGTAATTAGTTAATTTATTAAAACAGCATTTTATACCGAAACACAGTTTGGTGAACTCGTAGTATTTATCCATTTTCTCCTGTCTTTACGAGAAAGCAAAGTTTAAAATTAATCAATGCACCTTTCGAGAAACAATGATTTTCTAACTAATCCTGTTTATTTCTTACTTTACGTAATTTGAAAACTAATGATCCTATAAATAATTATTGATTTATCATATTCGGGTCCATATCTTTTGACGTTAAATGATACTACATCAGTTATTCATTTATTCTTGTCCTCTTGTAATATTGCTATTGTCCTGTCTTAGAGGTTTCAAATTTATGATTGGTTCCTTCGGACTTAAACGCAAATACTTTTATAATCAGTTGGCCCAAAACTATCATATTTTCGCTGTTGACGTTAGTAGTTGATACATTTTCAACCGTACATTAGCATAGTGCCCCTTGGATTTTCAAAGTTATATTTTTTAAAATTTGATTTTTGCTTTTTGTAAAGGATAAAGGAAACATTGGTGAATTGGAGTTAATTAATCTCCCCGAGCTGTCATGAACCTTTGTGTATCCACGTTCATTCTCTCCTCTTTTCCTCTTTTCAGCTCAAGATTTTTTTTTATCAATTAATTTATGAAAATGTCGCTTTTCTGTTATCAATAGTAGGGATTTGGAAATTTTATGTTAGAGGTTTAAATTTGATCCATCCGTTAGGATAAAATGGTTGTTGTAGTTCAATTTCGCTTTGTAAGAGTTAAAATAATATTCTTGTAGTATCTTCGTTAGATACAAGACGTACCTATTTTCGAAAGTCTCATTCTCGGCCTGTCTTGAAACGAGCATTGGAAAACCTATGAGATTCATTTTAAAAAAATTCTTAATCAAACAAAATACAAAACTAAGAAGACAAACTTGGAAGAATTTCGAAAATACTTGTATGAAGTTTTTGGTACTCGGAAAGATGAGGGGCTTGCTGAAAAGTACTTACTAAAGGACTGGAACCGCATGTACTTAATTTCTCAAATTTCAGTCATCGCCAGTTTTAAATTATTGGTTTAGTTGATATTTTTTTTTTTCGGTTACAAACTGTTAAAACAAAAAAAATAGTCATTAAGGTTTTGTAACTCCTATTAAACCGTAATGAACGAAATTCAAAGTACAAAGAGTTTGGTTCAAAATTGTACATAAGAAAAAACAAAGCGATTATAAAAATTAAATTAAATTTTAAAAATTTCCATTTCTTTGAAGAATGCACATCTGACATAGTTCACAGCAGTATTTTATGTTTTGTTTGTCGTGTTACAAAAACGATGTTTTTCAAAAGGCTTTGAATGCTCTTTCTAACTATGTAATAAAATTTAAAGTGGGATTAATATTTTATGAGATACGGGGGCTTTACTGAAAACAAATCGTAAACGCTTGAAATAACGTTAAAAATTGAAAAATCTCAAATGCAATTTTGTATCAGACTTTGGGTAGTAGGTGCTTTTTGATCGAATATGGTATGTAGGATAGCCTCATAAAGCACTGACGTCTGTTCTCGGAACATCCTGCATACAATGATGTCTTGTACTGACCGGAATCAACGATTTTGTTCGGATAGCAAAAATTTGATCAGCCATATATCGGCAACAATCTAGAAGGAAAGAGACAAGGAGAGAATCAGACTTTATAGAATAGAGACTTCAATTTGGAATCTTGAATAATTTCCTACACCCGTCCTTTAGTTTGTAATACACAGGATGGTGTATTTCTTGGCACACCATAGCAATAAACAATACTCAACAATTTAAATAGGCTGTCAAGTCACCATTATTTAGCTATATATAGCCTATAGTTGTAGTGTAACGAATTATCCGGTTACTAAGATTGAGGATCCATCGAGGATAATAAGATTGGGCCATGAGCCTATAAAATAAATATTTGTACAATGGAGGACTTAGGTTTTCTTATATCCATCAACCATACAAATAAAATTTCTCAGTTGTATATTTTAGGGGTTTCAATGCTCTTTCCGCCAATGTAATCAAATTGATTGTAAATTAAAAATGTATATATCCATATTGAATAGGCTGAAGTAACATGAATAGTGAAATATTAAGATTAGAATTTGGAAAATAAGTACTTTTTGGTCCTATTTGAACTGTAGAATAACCTGCTAAAGTACTACGTCCGTCCACGGAGAACCATATATAATTTTCAAGCTGTTGGTTTCTGTTGGTCTGCAAGTCAACGAACACACTTTTAACTAATCTACTCACGGTGCTCGATTAGTTCAATATAAATATTTTTACTTCGCAGCAAAAGCGTGGAAGTGTAAAAGAGTGGAATGCTCGTGTCATCCCTGCTATCACTGTACTCAACATTGATTAGATTATTTACAGTCTGGACTTGGTAATAGAAGAGGCGGCAACAAGGCCTTCTGCACCTCGATCTATAGTGCTGCCTTATTTTTTTATAGCTCTGATACTTAATGCAGACCCGACCACTCGGAATAGGCAAGCGGGGAGCGAGATTGTCTTGGTTCTTCGGGGATGAGCTGCCTCTACACTATAGCTGCGGCTGTAACACCATTTTGTCGTATGTGGAAGTACGTCAGCTCTCATCTTGAGAATCAAAACGTCCGATAGGCCGAATAGGCTAGGTGCGGACGTTAAAGATCCTCATTGTCCTCTTTAGGAAGACAGAGTATTCGGGAAAGCATGCCCTTTAATAAATTTGTAAGTATTGCTGATGGCTCTTCTGTGAATTTGCGTGCCTCATGCCAGGTTGGGGACTGATGCCCATCCTTTTTAAGACGTATGCATTTCTGTGGTACGGTGGTAGGCCGTAGTAGGGTTCAGGACCTAGATAGTATGTTGGCCCCCCCTCTTTAGCCAAAATGGTCAGCCTTTTCATTGCCTCTTTGTCTCGAATGCCCAAGGGCTCTGCCAAAGTCAGTCCATTGGTGTCTCTGTATTCCTCCAAGGCCTACATACAGTTCCATACACTCTTTACCTTCACCTCGTATGAGTGCCCGACCCACAGAGAAGATTGCTAAAAAATGATTCCTAGCCTTTTCATTTCCTTGGCGCAGTGTTCAATCTATATGATTTTATACTAGAAAACGTTAACCAAATTTTACAAGGTTTACCGATTAGTTCAACTTTTTGTTTCGCAGCATCTCTGAAAAAGATTGCAATGCTACTAATTTCATCACTATTATCACTTTACTCAACGTCGGGAATATTACTTACTGTCTTTATAAATGTGCCAGAGACCTTAGTGTGAAATTGACTTAACTCTTTTTCCCCTTTCTAATTAAAGGTTAATGTTAGGAAAGAAATTGTTTGTGTGTTGATCGTCACCCTATCTCTTGCAGCCAGAGCGGCACAACGACAAAGAGGACGATAAGAAGGAGAAATAAGGGAGTAGCCGTATCGGAAGCCAGCGAGGATCTATCTCTATCTCGGTTGAGAGGTACAATGAACCTCTATTGTGTGAAAAACTGCGCTGGCCCCAAGTTCAATAGCACGTAATTTCGAGTGTCGGCGTGTCGGTAACGTGGGCCCAGGACCGCGACTCGACCCGCCACCACCACCACCAGCCCTCGATCTGCTCCGACGGTCGTCATTAGGGGGGAAAAAAAACAATGACCAATTAGAAGAAGGGCGATTAGGCAGACTGTGACGTACAACGGGGCATTAGCCACTAATGACGACGTATTAAGGAAACGGGGGAAAAGTATACCGGGATAAAATAGCAAAAGTCTTTTCCTAAGTCTAAAAAACCCAGAGAAATGTATTAAAAAATTAATTAATTAATTTAACCTTCTCCAGCATTCAACTCTCGCGATGAAACCATTTATATCCATTTGTTCCATTCCAAGCCTAAGACGAAGGTTTGTTTGTTGGCTCTAGCCATTTCCAAAATTCTATAGTTTTTTTGTCAAGAAAGATAAAGGCGAAATTTTATATTTTAAAATTTGTTCGTGAAAACTGAATTGTTTTGAATATAGATTTTATATCCTGCGATTGCCCACATTGTTGATAATATACTCTCACAGTTCATATGATGAAATTTAAAAAAAAAAAAAAACATTAAAAAAATACTTGTCGGAAGCAATTAAGAAAAATCAACCCATGGCCAATGTGCCATAAAACGCCAAATTTTACTAAAATTTCATGATAGCATAATCAGGATTTTTGTTTAAAAAAAAAGTAAATAATGTCTCGAAGGTATTGTAAAAGATGTCTTTCATCTCTGTGACCACCACCTTCCTTATCCCTTCATGAAACTCCATTAGGCTTGATGCAATTGCATGTGATCCGTGTCCAAGCAATCCTTCTACTAACATACCGTTGAAGAAGTGCTTAAAGAAAATTCAGTTCATTCTCATTAATTTAATAGTTTTATCTCAAAATTTAAATCTAAAGACGAGGGACAGGACAATTTTAAATATTTTTTCCGCATGATTTGACCTACCAACATTCACTTCAGTTTTGAATTTGTCGCTAATAGCGATTGGCCGAATAGAATCACATAAAGCTAGGAGCATATGTCAAATTATGCCAGAACTCACGTGATGTGCGATTTCCTCTTATGCTCTACAGAGTGTTAAACCTAAACCTGTTGTTTGGTCGTTTCTGATCATTTTGGTGAGAGCTATATTTTTTGCCAAACATGTTTCGGACTCTCGTCGTCTTCAGTGGTAGGTGACAGGGGTATAATCAATTTGAGATACCAATCAGACCCAATAGTAAAGAGTGGAGTACCAAAAAACACCCAAGGCAGGATATGGTTCCCGATCAATCTGGTCTGTTTATTTTCGCTCTTTTGGTTTGCCAGGTGTGTTTCGGCATCTCGTCTTCTTTGATGATCATGGATATAATCTAGAGAAGCACGTTCACAGACCCATACTGAAGAGGCTAAATGTCGAAGAACTATCATGTCAGACCAAAATGTTAATTTCTGCTCATTTCGGTAAGCATATCTTCTCTTATTTGGTTTGTCACTCTTGTCTCGGAAGTGTTTCGACCTCTCGTCGTCTTCTGATAATTCAAGGAGTGAGGTACAGTCACAGACCCATTGATTATTGAATGAAGTTCGCTAAATAAGAAAAACCCTTCTGAGAGTCCAAAATTATAATTATTTTATTCGTATCTTGCTATATTTGATAGACTGGTTTGACAGAAGTGTTTCGGACTCGCTCCGTCTTTAGAAAAAAAGTCAGGGTTATAAGGAAGGTGAGGCGCTAGCAAAGACTTATTACTGAAGACGGCGAAATGCCTACTTACTACCTACACAGTGCAAAATTGTAATTTCTGATCATTTTGATTAGCCTAACTTCGTTCATTTGTTTTGCATGATGTGTTTCGTTGCATCCATTGGTTATAAGCAGTATGAGGCATTCACAGAATCACTACTGAAGGCGAATTACTACAACGCACCTGTCGGACCAAGGGAGCTGTGAGGGGGGAGATCAAATTGATTTCCGTATCTTGATCTTCCACTTTTCGAATATAATTGTTCGACATTCAAATATGAATGTGAAAAGATTAAATTTGTTCGTTTTGTTCACCACGGAATTCAGTTCACACGAAGTTTAAAAGAAAACTTTTAAATCAAAAGACGTCGAAATTTCTCGGAGCCCTTTTGTAGAGGATCCCCCTTTTAATATAAAGTTAATGGGTAGAAAATTCCTACGTGGTAAAAGTGCACAAAACTATTTTCCCCCGACGTTCCCTTATCTGAGACCGCAGCAGGCAAGATTTCGATAAGGATGAGCAATAAGGGAGCAGCTGTATCGGAAGTTGTTTGTGAAGTTTCAAAATTTTTCGTTTTTCTGTTATAATGTTTGGACCTCTAATATTTTTTACTCGTCTTTTTCGGTTGTTGACTTTTTCTATTTATTGAGTTTCTTTTCAGGAAATGATCAACCATCAAACTCATTTCCTTTTTATTGATATCGATACGGGGTCATCAGCCTTCATCACAAATTTCACAATAAAAAAATAATAAAAAAAAAAAAAACTGGCTATGAAGTTCTATTAAAACCTTTTCCATGTGTTAAGGACCAGGTTTATATATTTTAAATGTAGAATACCAAAAGTAATATTTACATTCAAAATTGGACAAATACCCCTCTTGGTGTAATTTATAAGTTTGAAAGTCCAACATTGCAAGGATTTGAGGTCTAGAGATCCTTATTCCATTATTTCTCAGCATTAAGACTAAATGTAAATTTGTACTCCAAATTCCTAACATACTTAACATATATAACATAAATTCCCTTGGGCTAGGCTCCCTGATTAAAGTAACGAAATTACTTGAGTAGGAGTTTGTGAGATCCGTTTGTTTTAACTATTTCGAAATAATAAAACTGCAAATTTAGAATGTAAAATTAAAATTTCATCAATACTTATCGCTCGGTTTAATTTCTTAGTGTTAAGTACAAAAATTGCAAGGGTTTAAATTCATAAAATCCGTTTTAACCCAACCGTCGCCCTTTCATTTGGTAACCTATTTTTGAAAAGAAAAATACAAATCTAGAACTTAAAAACTCAATTTGGATGTGAAATTTTATGATGGCATGTTCTTCGGAGAGGTTTGAACGTTTAAAGGCCACAATTATAAGGATTGGAGGTGCTTGGATTAATTTTTCCTTCGATATGACATCCTCGAGGTATTTTTCGTTCCAATCACTGTCTTGTTATCTTGTAAAGTTTTCCCGTCAGTAAAAATAAATTTAGATTACAACCATTAAAACCAAATTTAAAAATTAAGGATGTAATGTGTATCCTATATTTTAAGGAAGTACAGCCCTCGAGGTTTCCTGGTATAAGGGCGAAAATTACACGAATAGGAGTATCAAATTTTTTTTATACTTTTCGTGCCAATCGCTGTTAACCTTTCAGCGATTTCCCAACAGTAAGACAACATTTAGAATAAAAATATTAAATTTGGATCAAAATTTTGATACGGCTGCCCATCGAGGGGGGATATGTTTCCTGGTTTAATCAAGGACCAAAATTGCGAGAGTAGGAGGTTCCTGAGCTCACTTTTCATCAAACCGCGGCCTGATCCCTTATTTAATGATTTTGCAACTTCAAAACTGAATTTAGACACAAAAAATTAAATGTGTATCCCAAATTCTAATAAGAGTGCCAGCTCTCGGAGCAGATTTCCTGGTTTAAGGGCCAAAATTACGCGAATGGGAGTTTCAATATCACTTGTGAAATCCAACGTGTCCTGTTCACTTTTAAACTATTTCATAGTACTCCAAGTCCAAATTTAGTGCCCAAAAACTAGATTTGCATCTACAATTCAGATAATACTTGTGCCGTGGAGTACTTTGACGTTTGAAGATAAAAAATTGCAAGGGTAGGAGGGCCTGCGAGCGAATCAACCGCAGCTTGTTCACGTTTACAATTTCTTAAATTGGAAAATAAATTTAGAAATTCAAAATGAGAGGTTTTATGGTGTTTAAACCTCAAATTGCATCGTGGGAGAGGTGAAGTTTCGAAGACGTGTCCACGCTGAGGGGCTGTTTTCCGGTCCATCAGTTTCTAGGAACCCCTCAACGGATTCCCTTCATCATCAGTATGCAAATTCGAGTAGTGCACAGGGCATAAATTATATGGTAGTTTGTTTGGACGGGCGGGCGGGCGGAGGGTGAGGCTCGTCGGGCGCGGTTGCCGATTCGAGCGGGGAGCGTGGCTGCCGGAGCGTAACACGGCCTCCGGGCCCCACCCGGCAAGCCAGCCTCCCCTAGCCTCACTTCGCCTCTCTTCACATAATCAGTGCATCTGAGACCCTGGCCGCCAAATAACATCCTTCTTCCTTTTTTCTCTTATACCGATGCGTTCTCCTCCTCTCTTGCTCCCTCACTCGCTCCCCCTACTTTCATCTCTCCCAACCCCTTATTTATTGCCCGAGATATCATCTGAGGCCCCTTTGTGGTTGCCCTCTTACCCTTAGACCGTCTAACCCCGGTGTAAATTTCCTGGGATTTTTTTAAACCATTCTCACATTCCACGTGGTAAAATTATAAGCTCGGCATTCGCTTTTTTCGATAAGAACTTAAGTACTTTAAGTAAGTACTCGCGACAAAGATGACATAGCGTTTGTCAGACAATAAGCCAAAAGCGGGAAAAGGCGGAGCGGAGATAATCAATTTTCCAACACATCTCAACTGCTCACTACTGCCAGACCACCCACAATAATTTCGCTAAAGCACAACTATCTCTTCAATATAAGGTTGCACAGTTGAGTCCAAACCTTCAAAATAAGCTATCCAAGTGGGTTTTGATCTTCCGTCCGCAAAGATCGGCGGACCGAGAAATACAAACTAAATCTGAAATTCCATTAATTGCAGCCATACCGTAGTAATATCACAATTTTATAGACGAATATTATAAATATTGACAGACGTGCTAAGGGTTAAAGTTGCTCGGACGGAGGTCCATGTTTCCTGTCTTTAAATCCAAAAATAATTACAAGTCACCTTTTCTTATGAGCATTGTCATATCTAAAAATTTGAATCGATATCTTCATTAATAACGGCTCAAGTCAATTTCATAATTTTTAGGCATAAAATTGCAAGAATGGACGGTTTCGATTAACATTCCTTCGATGGTGGACGTCGTTGTTGCTGGATTTCGTTGTGGAAAACCATCCACATCATGTTCAAAGTAATTTCGTTTTGAATTGCATACTTCAAAATGAACAAAATACAGTTTAAAGTAGTTGGATTTAAAAGTCCATTTATAGTGTCTCTCCCGTAGTAGTTAAACCGTTTTAACGGCCTAACTTCTGTTACATTATTATGACGATGTTTCGACAAAATTAACAATTTGGACCTAAAATTTCATTAATAGCGTCTCTCACATCAATTTCATAACTTTTAAGTCCAAAATTGCAAGAATGGACGGTTTTGATTAAAATCGCAAGGACGGCTGACCAGTGGTTATGATCCAAAAATAAATCCGAGTTTGATCATTTAAACGGGCATATTAAAAAGTATCACTTTGTATACAAAATTTTATTCCAAAATGCAAAAGATTTGTATAAGAAAACAGGTCAAAGATTTGAATCTAAAATGATAATGTCTACCCTCAGAGTTATTTCTCAGTTTTAAACTTCCCCTTTTCAAACAATTGATCCCAAATTGTCACGCTACCTACCTGTTTTTACAGTTTAAGATAAGAATTTTAACTATTAGTTGTGTCGAACACTTTTTTATTTACCAATACTCTGGATTTCAATCTTGGGTCTGACTCGGTCTTCAAGGCAATTTGAATTCGTCTTTGAAAAACCTAATTAAGTCAATCTGTAGACTTATTTAAGATTGTGTTTCGGTCCGGTAATGACCTTAAAATAGGTTGAAAGCTTGGCAGTGACAACTTAATCTGCTTCAGAACCGTGATCCAGAGTATTAATGAATATTCATACTCACGAGTAATATAAGGATGGTCAGAACTATGTATCAAAAGTAACTGAGTCCAAAAGTTTTGAATTCCAAAATTATCAGGATCCGAGAAGGTCATTGGTTTTGATCGATGTCTATCTGCTTACGGACATTTTCACAGTTCAAAACTGGGACTGGACGACTTGATCTAGTTGGCTGTGTTTACCAAAAAGTATCAATTCGAATAAAAAATGATATTGAAAACTCCCCTTCCATAGCAATTTTGCATTTTTATTGAACACATTTTCAAGGCTTGACTCTATTGCTGCTTTTAATAGGGAGTCATATTTAGTTCAAAAATAATTACATTTTAATGATTTGTTAGGTTACATTATTAATTTGGATCAGAAATTTCTTGGATATTGTAAATAATTTTATTTCAAAGACCAGAATTGCAACGATAAGAAATCCTGTTAACGGTGTTTTAATGGTTTACCAGTTCATCTATTTTGCAGTAGTAAAAAATAAGTTTATAATTTAAAAAAATCAAGTTCAGACATGCTATTCCATTAATACCTTTAATTTACAAGTTTTGAGGACCAAAACTTCATGGGTGGGAATGAAGATAGTTTTGATCCTACTTGTTCACTTTTCCATTATTTCGCTATAATAAAAGTGCAAAGTTAGAATCTGCAAGCTAAATTTAAATATGGTGTTCCATTGATACGAGCGATAAAATTTAATTGCCAAATTTTAATGACCAAAACTACTTAGGTAACAAGTCCTGAGGCCACTTTTTATCTATAAACTCACAGTTTACTTTTTCAATTATTTCCCGGTAATGAAATTTTAAATTTGCAATCTCCGAATTAAATTTATGTCTGAAATTCCATCAATACTTTAATTTTCCAGTTTAAAGGTCGAAAACTATGTGGAAAGGAAATTCTGGCATCTATTTGGAACCAACTGTTTCCTGTTCGCTTTTTCAATTGCTTTGCAATAATGAACCTACAAATTTGGCAGCTCCAGACTAAATTTAGATCTGATGCTTCGCCGAGTCATTTGTAATTACGCCCTTCGATGTAGGCCGATGGTCATACCGTTTAATAATTGAACAATCGAAGTCCGAAATGTTTACCATGGCAAACCAGCCGTGACAAATTCTTTGCCTATCTTAATTGTAATCAATTTTTATTGAGAACCCTAATTGTTATTGTACCATTGTCCTCTCTGTTATTTTATACGATAATTGGCATAAAGCCCCACCTCTAGAGCGAGCTATTCTTGAACTCTAGCGATAACATTAATTATTAGAAATATTTTATTAAATTTTTTTACTTTACATTCTCATATATTTTGGCGAATAATTGTTCAGAAATCGTGTGATGCGGTGTAGCGTGAGGGCACTCTCAGCACAACACGCAAGAATGGCACAATTACACAGAAGTCAAACACTTTGAGCCCTGAAGATGATCTCAATAAAGGTCGAAAATTTGGCACTATAAAGAAAATGTTTTCTTAAAACCTGCATTACACCAGACCCCCATCTCACGATTTCTGAATAATTATCGCCTGACGGTCACAAATCACCACCCATTTTGGCGAATTGTGAAATTGAATTTTTTTTTAAAACTTTTACGCTTTTTCCAATTTTTGTTTACATTTCTTCGATTTCGTTATGGAAAACCCATCATGCTCGAGGTAATTTTATTTTGAATTGCATTCACAAAAATGATAAGATCTATATCTATAGTTAAAGTATGTGTTTTTGGATCGAAAAGTTCATTGCGTTCATAGATGATGAGAATTATGAAGATGTTGTACAGAACAATACCAATTTGGATCCGAAATTTCATGGATAACGGCCCTCCCACAATAATTTCACGATTTCAGACGTCAATTGCCAGGATCGACCTTATATCATTTTTGATCCAACCGCTGCCAGTTCACTTTTTGGACTATTTCATAATAGTAAAACTACAAATTTACCATCAAAAACCCAAATTTACGTACGCGATCCGATAAATACTTGTTCCACAATTGAATTCCTCGGTTCTAAGTATCAAATTACTTTTGTTCCAATCTATGCCTGCTCACTTTTACAACAATACTAAAACTTAACTTATTACTAAAATAAATAAAAAATTCCATTAGTACTTGTCGCCCAGTTTGAATTTCCAGTTTTAAGGATTAAAAATACAAGTATAGGAAGTACTTTGATTATTTTTGATTCAACCGCTGCTTGTTCACTTTTTTAGATATTTAGCAATCATAAAACTATAAATTAAAAAAACAATTATATATGAAATTCCACTAACACTCGTCTTCTGCTTAAGTTCTCAGTTTTAGGGAGCAAAATTGCAAGATAGTGTTTCCTTATAATAATTTGAATCCTATTGCTGCCTGATTACTTTTTCCCAATAATCATACATTAAATTTAAAATCAAAAACCTAATTAGGAGGAATTTAGGATTAGGCCTAATTTATGGAATTTATTATTTTTTACTTATTATATTTATTATAATTAATTATACCAGTTGCTCCGTAAATTCCACCGGTTTTAAGGGCCAAAATTACACGTGCAGGAAGACATGAAATCGGTTTTCCTCAAATCAACGCCTGCTAACTTTTTTAAATATTTCCTAATAAAAACTAGGAATTTACAATATTCAAAGAAAAATTGAATGAAATTCCATTAATACTAGTTACTCAATTTAATTTTTAATTTGTAAAGGGCAAAATTGCAATAATAATATGCCATCAATTGCAATCAATACTATAACGTAATAACTGGACGTATTCATATCGCTTTTTAAATCGATTGCTGACTACTTTTTCGACTATTGCATAATATTAAAAATGCATCTTTAGAATTTTAAAAATTCAAATTTCCTTGTGAAATATTATTAATATGATATCACTTCTGATTAATCGAAGGCTGTTCACTTTTTCCACTATTTAGCAATAATAAACTCATAAATTTACTTTCAAAAAACCAAATTTGTGTGTAAAATCTTATTAATATTTGGCACCAAGTTGAATTTCCTAGCTTTAAGGGACAAAATTTGCAAGTGTTGCAAGGTTCTGAGCTTACTTTTGGTCTTTTGACATTTAACAATTTCGCAACATTAAAACCACATTTAAAACCCAATTGTTGATTGTGTATTTAAGGAAATACAGCCCTCGGAGATTCCTGGTTTAAGAACCTAAATTACGCGAGTAGGAAGTTCTGATATCAGTTTCAATCCAAACTTGACCTGTTCACTTTTTTAACTAATTCGCGATAATAAAACATTGAATTTAGAATGAAAGCCAAATTAGCGTATGTATTTTAATTAAAGCTCGTTATTCTCTTAATTCCACCAGTTTTTAAGTAACCAAACTAGAAGGATAAAATGTCCTTAGATGAGTTTGATGACATGATTCAAATGTTTCCAGTTCACATTGATAGATTGATTGATGATGAAACTACAAATTTATAATCAACAAACAAAATCTGAAAATTTACTCTTCACACTCAATTGATTTACCAGGATTCACAAGGTTAGGAAGTCCCGAGATCCTTTTTAATCTACTGTCCGTACCGTTTTATGCATTTTGATTTAGTATTAGGTGATTTTAACAGGTTCTACTTTTTATATTGATAAATGTCAAAATTGTTCAATGCTTATCATTTTGAAATCAATTTAATAATGTAAGATATAGAGATGGGTATAGGAACCGTTGACATGTCTTTTTGGATATCTTACTGTCTTACCCCATAGAACTGAAGATTTGTTGGTGTATTTTTCTTTAAACATAATATCGACTATATTTTTCCCAACAGCCATTACCTTTAAGGGAAAACTTGACGGCGAGCTGACCCAACAATTTACACGCCGATCACGTGCTCGAAGGTACGAGTATAAACATATTTCTCCGGCAAGGGGGGGAAAACCTCTCGTTCCCACGTGGAACATTTGCATATTCATGAATACCGAAAGCTGTTCATAAATGAGGTACGAAGGTGGTTTAGATGACCAAGAAGGGGGATTGGCCCTTAGGGGATCCCACACGAGAAAAAGTACAAGAACTTCATCCCGCCCACTCCCCCACTTAGAATCCGAGAAGCCCCTTTTAATTACCGGACTCTTTTCCTCTCTCCCTGACTTGATTTTTTTTTGTTCCAATCCAAGCATAACTTTACTTCACACGTTATTTTTATTACATTTTAATATAAAACAAACTATAATTATCAATACAAAATATTCTAAGTCAAATTTAAGTTTAGTCTCGAAAATTAGTTCGGCATTTATCCATCTTCAGTGGTTGGTCTGTATAGAATTCTTTCATTGCAGTCCTTTTTTTTTGTAACAAACAACATACTGTGCTTAAGTCTAATTGTTGATTAAGTTCGTCTCAAACTTCAGCGACTGGTCAAGGTTCAGTTGTTAAGTCGTCGAAGAGAGAAAAACATAAATAAATATATTAAAACTCAAATATGAATTTCTCTGATATCAACAAAATTACAAATGACCTATTAAAAACATCATTCATGTTCGACTGTTAAATATTTTAAAAATTTAAAGAACAGGCTTGGAAACTATACCATTGTAAAGCTATATCTCATTAAAACCAAGAACGAACAAGAAATTCGATCATGCTCGATTTTGGTTTATTATCCAAAATAATAGAAGATAAGATTGGCAATTATTAAAAAATGTTATGTATTTAATATTTAATTATTTTATTTAATTTTCCTTATCTTTAGGTTTTTTGATGGATTTAAAGATGTTTTCATTGTTTTATTCAATTCATCACATTTGTAAATTATTTATTGAAATAAAAAGGCAAATTCTCACGATTTTGATATTTTATGTAAAATATGGAACATGAGATAAACGGTTATTGGGAAAATGTATTTATTATTATTTTTACGCTTTTATGATGGGGAGTTAAAGATGTTTTGATTATTTTATTCAATACAACACATTTTTATATTATTTATTAAAGTAAAATTCAAATTATTTCGATTTTGATATATTATGCAATATACGGCGGAAGAGATAAGTAATTATTATAAATAAAATTTCATTTAATATTTAATTATTCTTAATTCCCACTAAAATTCACCGTATTTCATAATTACTTAATTTTTGGACTTTTTTGAAGTTGGTTCAAGAGATTTTTTTTTACATCACATTTTTAAAACGTTTGGTAATGTCACATTAAAATATTTCCCAGAAAGTTGTACATGGAAATGGCCCAGGTCGCAGAAACGTATATTTGAAAATTTTACTACCTACCTTCACAAAATACCTAAAAATAAGAAAAACTAAAATATCCATAAAAACAAATAAAGAATATAGGCAAAATATGAATTTACTTAATTTAATTAACGCAGCCTTTCAAAAACTTAAATTCAATGACTTTTCAGTATCTGCAAGTTGGCGTCGTTTTATACCCAGTACGTGATTTTTTCCATCATGAATGAGTGTATATATTAGCGCGAATGAGTGACTTTGTCGCTATTAACAAAATCGTACATATGAAAAGTACTATAACTTCCAATAAAATTTAAAATAAAACAAAAATTACACCATCCATAGAATATACATAAATCCAACAAAAACGAAGAATAAATAATTTATTATATGTCATTTATTTAAAGTACAACCTTTGAAAAATTTTCACACTTTAACACTTTGGTGGTATTTTGGTTGGTATTGTTTGGCCTGAGTGTTTGAGTGAATTGGTTGGTTTTTTGACGGAGTGTACATTACGAACAAACCCACCAAACTTGGTTATTCTATTGTCCTGAATGAGTGTATTTATAAGCGTGATTGATTAAATGGGTAGGGGTGTGCGGCTGGGAAGGTTTTGGGTGGAATATGAAATACCTCGCAGACTCGCCAAACCAGGTTTATTATTTAATTGTCCTGAATGAATGTATTTATTAGCGTGATCGGTTGAATAGGTGAGTGTGGGAGTTTGTGGCCAAATGTCGAGTACTCCACAGGTTCATACAATTAGGCTAGGTTTATTACTATAGTTGTATTTAGATTGTGTAGAGGAGACTTTGCCGTCATATCGAGTACTCAGAACTTACCAAATGTTATTTGTACTTATCTGGAGGTTTATGTATGTGCATGGGTCTGTAGCGGAAACCCCGAGAGAGAGAGAGAGAGAGAGAGAGAGAGAGAGAGAGAAATATTATGGGATTTCGTAAAACCCGCTGCCGTTCAGTACTCGTCAACCTTAACTAAGGCCACACTATATGTACATGTGTATGATTTACAGATCTATTTCAACTTGTGAAAGGGGCAATTAAGAATGAAAATAGAATCCTAGTGGTTCCATCAATATCATAAGATAACCAAACCCGCATATTGGAGAGACACAGCAATGTGTACGTACATCCTGTAAAACCCAATGGAATACTAAATTCATAATATTATGCCTTATTTTGTTTGTCTTCAACGTTAGAGGTTTCGTCCTCTTTTTCACTCATGAACTCGCTGTATCAAGGTATGGTCTTGAAGAAAAAAGCATATTCAGTTGTTATCATTCACCATATTTTAAGGTCTTCAGAATTAGAAATGTCTACAGAGTGACATATTTAAGTTTGTATGGGGCCCTCAAATTTCGTTCGTGTCCGACTCAATCCCAAATTTGCCTAGGACTGTTATGAAAGAAAAAAAAGCATATTGACTTGTTACTACTAAGGTTTCGACCTATTTAGGGTCTTCATCATTAGATATGTCTGTAGAGTGACATTTTGAAGTTCCAGTCCGAGTTACAACCCTTGGCAATGTTAGAACTAAGTCTGTTTTCAAGAAACTATGACACGCCTGTAAAAAACTAATTATGTCAATATGAAGACATAGTCCAGATGATGATCTTAAAATAGGTCGAAAGCCTTAATCTAGAGTCTTACTATTTTATTCGTTAATTATTTCAATCTCCCTCTTTCCCAAACAAATTATTCAACTGTAAATACATTACTGTAAAAAACATTATTGTAATTTAGTATGCAATTGTTTTATGAAAAAAATTGGAGGTCATGTTTTTCAATTATCATGGTGCCTTTTCCTATAAACTGTTGAACTAATTATAACCTTATTCAATATTATCTTTACATTCTTTATTAAAATATTTTGTTTTTATGTTGAAATATATGGAAGAACATAGCACGTTAATCCATGAAAAGAGACGATCCACTTGAAGGGATTTTCACCGTCAGAGGGGAGCCCTAATGATTTACGATATCGTTAACGCTGCGATAAACACGGATTCTCGTCTGGACCCAGTCCAAGCTCTCCTCCAGGCTGGCTTTAATCAAGTTGTTGTTTTTTTATGAGCCGTCCAACCACGTGACAGGGACTTACAAATGCTCCCTATCAACAAGTCCCCTTTGAGCCGGGCCTCTCCCACCTCCCGGTTTTTTTTATTACTTTTTTCAATCCACAATCTTCATTACTCTTTCAACACTGCCTGCACTTTACGGCCGTCTGTCTCGTTCCGACGTTTTACAAATCATACCGGCGAGACACCAGTGGAATTTTATCTCATTTTATGTTCCATTTCCATCAATATATAATCTGTAAAAGATTCAAGCTGATCACTGATGTCTAAAATATTTCAATTTGTACAGTAGTTCTGTCTGTCTTTGGTGGATCGAATTTGTTAAAACAATAAATTCATTATTTCGTTGTTTTTTTAGCGACCGTTAATCGATAATTATTGAAAAATCGTGAGGTGCGGTCTGGTGTGATGTAGGTTTTAAAAAAAAATTCTCTATCGTGCCGATGTTTCGATCTGCATTGAGATCATCATCAGGGTTCAACGTGTCTTTTCTGCATTTGTGGCATAATGCGCGGGCACTCTCAACAGACACGCAAGAAGGGCACAATTACACAGAAGACACACACTGTGAACTCTGAAGATGTTAGTTTTATTCTTCCCATCTGACGACAGTGTTGTAATATGACTAATTAGTTATAATAAATTAATTGAGCAGTGCTTGATGTAGGATCCTAAAGAGGTCATATAAGGAAAGCATCTTTAATTTTCACTTATCGATCAAAATATAATAATTTTATTCTCCGTGCCTGCTGGTTATTAACTCCTTTAAGTGTATATAATATGGAGAATCCTGAGAGAACGTTGGCGAATGCTGAAACGACAGATTCCATGGAACAAGAACGTAGTGCGAACTAAGCAGAGATATTATTGTTTTTTAACGGCAAAGGCCTCTTGTATACTTTAAATACGGGACAATTATTGCCCAAACGAGCCAAAATTTCAAATATGAAGTTGAAATTGGAACTGTACATTCGGTACAAAATGTGAAATTCGAGTTATGCAAAGAAAACAGTCATGCCCTGACGTCTGAGGATTCGCTTTGCGGTTTTTTCGCAGTACGAGGGGGGATCGTAACAGTGCTTTCTGTCGTTTTCACATGGCCCGTTAGCCTCCGTTAGTTTGCTGAACCTTTGTGAAATTGACGTCAATTCCCTTTCCGCCCAAAACAGCCGTGACATGGGTCAAATCTCTGGTCAAAACAAAAATATTTACCTGGTATTTTGTTTTTCATTTTATGCTATTTTCACCTCATTTTAGAAGATTAGTCACTTGCTTTCTATGCTTCTAGAGGTTATTGATAATTCTTAAAAATTAAACTGATTTCTGTGTTATTTCACTTTCTTGTTTAGTACCTTGTAACCCCCATTCATTACCTATGTTTTGTTTAAAGGGTTTTAAGAGATGAACGACACAATTTTAAGAAACAACTAAAATATACATCATCTTAGATTTTCATGAGTTTTAAAAATTTAAAAAAAATGTGCACGGTTTCTACTCAGAAGACAGAATAATGGGTAGAAAAAATCCTATGTAAACTTTGTAAATTTTTTTAAATATTAGGCTTTTTTGTTCAAATTTTGACAAATTTGTAATTCCTTTTAGGTACGCGAACAAATAGCTTTTCCGTTTTTCGTAATTTATTTCGACAATACATACTGATAATGACATAATAGTGTCACAATTGGTTTTCTGAAAAACTGCTAAACCCGGAAAAAATACTGAGTCGAAAAATACTGTTTCGTAATACTGTTACATGTTAAAATACGTTTACTGTCTTTTTTAGGTAGTTGTAGTAGTTTTTGAGACAGGGGGAGCAGTATAAGTCAACACTGTAAAAAATAAATAAAATATACAGGGTGTTTACATACTAGCCTCACCCCTAGTTTTCCCAAAATCTGCTTAATCTAGAAAAAATACTGAGCCGAGAAAATACTTTTTCGTTTTTTGGAGATATAAAAAATATTATTAAAATATACAAGGTGTCCCCCCTGGTTTTCTCACAAACTGCTAGGCATAGAAAAAACACTGAGTCGAGAAAATACTGTTTACTTTTTTTTAAAGACGTAAAAAATATTAATAAATAATACAGGGTGTCACTAGTCACCCCTGCTTTTCCCAAAATTTTGGTAAATACTGAGCCCAGAAAATGCTGTTTACTTTTTTTTAGAGACGTAAAATATATTACTAAATAATACAAGGTGTCACTAGAGTCCCCCCTGTTTTTCTCACAAACTGCTAGGCCTAGAAAAAAATACTGAGGCGAGAAAATACTGTTTACTTTTTTTATAGAGACGTAAAAAATATTAATAACTTATACAGGATGTCACTAGAGTCCCCCTCTGGGTTTCTTAAAAACTGTTAGACCTAGAAAAAATACTGAGCCGAGAAAATATTGTCCACTTTTTTTAGATATGTTAAAAATAATACTAAAATCTACAAGTGTCACTAGAATACTAGAATCAATCCCGATTTTCTCAAAAACTGGTAACGCTAAAAAATTGTTGATTCGAGAAAATCATTACATTTTTTTTAGATTAGATAGTTTTTTAGAAAGGCACGGGGGATTATAAGTTGACACCTTGTCTATTGCGATTGTATACCAAACATGTAAAAAATGTAAATAAAATATACAGGATGTTCACATACTAGTTTTCCCAGCTTTCAAAAAAATATGTTTTTAAAAAAATGCTGAGTCGAGAAAATATTTTTAACGTTTTTGTAGAGATGTAAAAGTATATTTTAAAAAATTTACTCCGTATCCCATTTTGTGTCATGTTTGGTACATAATCGCAGGGTTTGATGAAATCAATGGTGACACTATTATGTCGGCACCTGCAATTTTTTTTTATGTTTCTCATGTACATGTTTGATACATAATCACAATATTCGGAGTGTCAACTTACTCGTGCCACCCCTAGTTTTCCAAATCTTGAAAATAAAGCAATCATCAGCTTTTGCACTTTTTGAGAAAAAAATCTTAGGTGGTACTAGTATGTCGATATTTTATACATGTCTCATACATAATCACAATATACGCGTCGAAATACTAGTGCCACCTCTTGTATTCTCAAAACCTACTATACTTTGTATAAAAATACTGGGAGGAATTGTTTTTTTAATTTTCTTAGGTTGGGTTTTTACATGAAAATCGTTTGATGAAATAAGATGTTTTTTGCCAACCTTTTCGATCTTTCGCTTAATTAGACTAAACCTAAAATCGTTTACACTGACACGATGATCAGCAGATCCAAAGATCGTGCTATTGAAGAAATTTTTCACATTTATAACAAAAATTCTTGTCTTATTAATTGTTTGTTTTTTGTAATCTGAATTTATTATACGCGTCAATAATTTATCGAATTATTCCGTATTTTATGTACATTTTACCATTTGGAAGACTGGGGTTAGCAGATGGTGCGGGTTTATAAGGGAATCAAATTATCCCTCCTCTTCCCCGAGAAGAAACCATCTCCCCTTTACGCATAAAATCTTGCTTGAGAAGGAACGTTTCAGCATAACAATTCAGCAGTTATATGAAGAGTTAATTTCTTACGTGCTAAAAGTTCAAAAAGTTATTATTAATTACATTGAATTAATTTCTCAAGCCCGCCGTTAAATTTATCAGTACAATTGCGCACTGACTTTCTACTTTTATATGAAAACTAAGACGATATCCTAAAATGCTAGCCACTTTTTCAACACGGAATTGACACAAAATACGTATCACTATAAATATGGAAGAATGTAGGACTCGATATTCATTTCGGCGGGATCGAAACCATTCTATTCCCACTAATAAATACTTTTACTCTCCAGTCATCACACACTCACCCCAGAGTGCTCGATATTTCTCGAATCGGGGTTAAACAACTTTACTTTCACGGTAATAACTTACTTTTCTTTTTCTTCCAATATATTAGCATAACATCAGATAGAATAAACATAGAATTTTGGTCTCACACACACATCAGAGAACTCGATATTCCTCGGGCCTAATAATGATAATTGTAATAAATAATAAGTAGAATCATAATCTAATGAAGTGGTTATAATTTTTTAACATTTTGTTTTAAATATAATGGACAGAGGGAAGCTTGCGAAGAAAGTTATAACAATGATAAGAAGCCATTTATATTTTATTTTTTATTTTTATAATTTCTTAAATCCCTAATATATGGTGGATAATATTTAAAGAAAAAATGGTCAATAAAAACGAAAATATTTGGTTGTCCAGAAAATAATACAGATTTTCATGTTTTCTTTCGATTGTCCATAGATATAACAAACTGTTTACGTTTGATGGATTATTCTTGTGAACGAATTTCAACATTTTTTAATCCTTTTCCAAACAATAAATGTTTGTTTACCTCAGTGGCATTTCGTTAATTGGTAATAATTAAGTATTTACTAAGATTGCAACCCGTCATTTCGTTTTACGAGTTTAAATAAAGTTAATGAAGTCTAGGGTGATGGTAGTGTGAACGAGAGCAGGTTCAGAGATGGTTTAAAAGTTTATGAGAGGAGGCAAAGACAAAGATGACAAAGTTGAGCAATGGAAAGGTGAAAAAGCTCGAAAATTGGGTCCGCATTGCAGTAAACGACCCCCGAAAAATTCATCGATTTGAAGTTTTGCGCAACACTTTTTTGTCGTAACAGAAACGAAACTTTTCTGGATAGATTTGCTATTTCTGATTCTGTATAATTGGACGCGTATTGGACAGTGACTCGACAAAGAGAAACAGCACTACATTTTCCAAAGGTCCCCCATTTCATCGAAAAAAGGTGAACTCTTTGGTGGGCCTGATTTGGGCTGGTTTACTTCAACTTCTTGCATCCTGGCGAAACACTCAGTGCGGAAATGTATTTCTATCAATGCACCAGAAATTGGTATTATCGAACTGTGGTGAATTGGAAAAAGCCGATTCACATGTGACATCATAAAAATTTTTTGATTTTGGTTATGAGAGGTCCTGCTTCACCCTCCCTATTTTTCAGACACCTGGACATCGTTTGACAGCAGAAAAAATTTATTGATAGGGTCATTTTGAAGTCATACTTAGCAAATGGTTAAATTGGTTTGTTGAGAAAAAAGGTCTGTTACATTCAATATCAGGCTGGGTTTAGAAAGCTCTTTTCCTCTGAAGATCATGTAACCCTCGGGGAAAGTGCTGTACAGAATACTTTCTCAATGATTGGGTTTTAAGAGGGTACATATTTAAATTTTTAAAAGCTTCATCGAAATGAGGAGATACCGGGTGAGATTAGGTAGCCGTATCCGATACGTTAATTCAAGAAAACGTGATTCCTCAGTGTTTGTTTCTGATTATTATTTTATTTGCTATAGATATATAATAGATGATCGTATGTATAATCAGGCCTTTTTATGTCCATTACCTTTGCTTTTACTTGTCTGGAAAAAATTTCCAAAACGCCGTTGCCACATTGCCACGAAAAGCAGACGAGGTGGGTTTCAAATGATTTTTCCCAAAACGGTGTTTGTACAATTTTGTATACTGAGAATTCATCATGAAACTCCGCTTTTCTTAAAGGAATTCGACGTTGTTAAATATTTAGGCGTTTCTTTCGACAAAGCCCTTAGATGAAAACCTCAAATAGCCCTATTAACTAATTCAAGAAAGTGAATACTAGATGAGATTCCTCGCTTGTCGCTTATTTTGCATAGTCTCTGCATTGGTGTCCTTCCTCCGGGTCTTTTCACGGAGAGGCGATTGTTAGGTTTGTTGCTAGGTCTAAGCCTTCTCCTAATTAGTTGCCATCACATTGGGAGAAGGGTATTGGAGTGATGGACTTTAATTTAACAATATATTTGGTAGGAAAGGGATGTGGGGGGGGCCAATGAATTTTCTTGTGTTGAAACTACGCCATGCTTTCGGTGTTTTATTTCACGTTTCTCAGAGCAGTGCAACGGATATACGGATATACAAACATATCACATTTTATAATTACTCCATTTATGTAAGTGAAAAATAAAAAATTAACATATTTTTACAACTTACAGATTCGATTACAGCCGCGATCCTGACAAATTTATTGTTTAATAACAGCTAGTTCATCACCTTTACTTTAATTAATACAAAATGTTTAAAATCATTTATTTAATTATTTTTATTTTATAGCAATAAACCTGCTTTATTGTCTGGAAACCCAATATTAAGAGAATAATGAACCAACGACAAAGTGGACCAATGCTCCTGTTTATTATAACTTAAAAAATTTGTTTAACATAAACATTCTTTACTGTAAGAAATTGAAGTTATGCATTTTATTATGATATGGACTGAATATGGTAAGAATATGTTCTCGAAAAAGATTTCTAAACGGTAGTATATTGCCTAGGTATACCCATATAAAATTATTAGTTTGATGTAATAGCATGTTTAATCGTTATTATGAAATGCAATCGAATGGGATTGGAAAGAGGAAAACAAAAGCTCATCATTACTATTCAAGAGTTCCGGTTTAATTTCTGCTTGAGTAATAACCCATTGTATGTAAAACAAACCGGCGGTCCCGAATTAACGTCGTTTTGATAAAACCACAAATTATATTTGTCCGAAAGGGAAAAATGTATCCACCGAAAAGAGGTTCGCTCATTTTGCCTGCTTCTAATTAACTGTCAGGCCGTGATTTCCAGTTTCATCTGCATGTTTGAAAGTCATGCAGTTACCACACGGTCGGTGAAGGAATTTTAAACGAATCGATTTCCCGGCTGTTTGTTGTCTTTCAATTTGAACTGTTAAAATTACTTTAATGAGAAAGAAAACAGTCTCAGGCGCGACTGTATATTACTGTAATTATTGTATTCTTGTTCTGTATTCTTTGAAATTATCGTTCATTCTGTACTGTTGAACGTAAAACAATGAAGTTTTCAAAAGTACCTACTTTAGAAGTTTTTACCTCTTTTCCCTGGTCTTGCACGCTTATTTTTCCTGCAGCCATTTGTGCGTCGACTGGCCCCTCTGTTTTTGTATGAAAACTATGTCGAGTAAGTAACCAAAAATGCTAGCCTTTTTTTTTTACAGTAGAATACAAAATACATACATAAACATCATCACAAAAATAATAGAATATAGGACTCGCTATTCTTCTGGGCGGGGTCGAAACCGTTCTGTTCTCGCTAATAAATACTTTTAACCTCCATACGTCACACACTCACGCCAGACAGCTCGATATTTATCTTACTAGAATGTGCACTTATCTCATTTTACCAAATTTTTACGTAACCTTTTTTTAGTAGAAGTGATTCACCCTGAGGGTGTTCTAGGGTACCGAAGAAGATTTCAGTGAAATTCTTCTATCCTCTTGGTCATAAAAGGATTTTCGTATTTGTGTTCCAGTAATGAAAGGTTTCGACCAACATAATCAAGGACGTATAACAATAGATCATCAAACAATGATTAATGATCAGGGTGATAACGATTCACTCGGACCCACATCACACATTATTTGCCTATATTATATTTTATGAGGATAAATTATAATTTAACCAAAGTTAATTTATTTTCTATCAAATATTTTAAAGGGTTTTCAAAGCTTAAAATACGCGATTCAAAGTGAAAGAAAATCACTTTAATTAATTGGTCGACGACCAAACTCCATCACTTAGAAGACCTGAAAAACGGACAGGATAAAAAAAATGCTAACACTATCTGATAGAGGGTGCAGTATGATGGAAGACGATCAAAATAAATGTTCATCTCCTTGCAGATCTATTAACCTGTAAACCACAAGGACCAACAACTGAAGATGGCTAAAAAAAATATGCCGACAGGTGCCCAGCAGAAAGGACCGAACCAATTAATTTCACAGAGGTAAACAGGACACGGTTGTCCAAATAACACACAACCCAAAAACTGACGATGGCACAATATCGAAAGCTGCCTAGCGTACCAAAATAAATTAAGAATATGTAGATAAATTTGTTCAAGAATGCAACGGACCAATCACTGACTACATAATTGCAATTTAGTTGCACTTCTCCAAGTAAAATTGAAAAACTAAAAAACACAACTCAGTGTTGCGATTTTACAGTATGACCTTTGGTATAATATTTTTATTGCTCATACATACAACTGCCATTTAGTTTCCAAGTAAATTTTATGAATTATGAAAATGTACAATTTATACCGGGTGAATTTAGAAATTGTATTCCTCCAAGTCTTTATCACTTACACATCAAGGATAAAGACTTGCTGAAATATGCACTTATAACATTTTGCCAAATTTTGAACCCCTCCCTCTACTGTGAACTCAAAAAAGCAACGTCCAGCAGGGATCGTGCGATGGTTTCAAAAATTCCCCAGTTCAAGAGAATAAAGACAAAGTTGAGAAAGAAAATGAATTTGGCATCAATTCTTATAATTAAGAAAAATAAATATACCTTTTGAAATACAAAATACAATTAAATAATTGAAATTATCCTGCCCTGAACAAAAAACACCATTAATCCCGAGCACACAATTCTTTTCCGAAAAAAAGGAGAGGAAAACCGGGACAACCACTCTAAAACGTTCTTTTCAGAGCACACCCCAATTTTCAAGCGAGCTCGTGCCTTCTGAACTCTTATCATTTAAAATTTGAGGCTCAAAGCCTAATGTAATGAACTTAAAAAGTGAGAAAAAAATTGTGATTTGGATCATATATCAATATATCATTGATTTATTATTTCTTTAAAATTATTGTTCATTCTGTATTGGTGAACGTAAAACATTGATGTTTTCAAAAGTGCCTACTTCTTCTTCAGCCAAATTTGTTGTAATTTACATGTGAAATAAAAACAGATTAAATGTTTAATCGCTAAGAGATTATTTTTGAGAAACCCCTTATAAATAATTTTCCTAAAGAACATAAATCATTTACTTCTAGTGGAAAATTAACAAAGTCAGAAACCTCCAGTTTAATCGAAATTGATTCCCAAAAAATCGGTACATTTTGCTCTTAAAACACCATAACTTTTCACCCGTAAAACCTGTTTTTTTGTGGTAAAACCGTCATTTGACTAGACGGACCCACGCCAGAAGGTATCCGAACCAGGGGGCTTGTAGAATGGAGCGTCTGAAGTAACAAAATGGCGGCGGCCAGCTTACATCTTCCATACCGATACATTATGTATCAGCGGCCTCAAGGTAGCCCCTTCGAGCACTTATTCGGATTGGTTTCTCTTTTTGAAATGTTCACAATGAAAATAGCACTTTAGAAAAGTCTAAATATGATTTCAATAAGCGTCTCAATGGCTTCTTTCTCTGTCGGACTTTATTCACTAGTGAACATCATACAAATAATAATTATTCTGTTTAAAACTTTACTCAATTGTTTCACTTTATGTCATTCAATAAAAAACTTAGTTACCACAATATCAATAATTCAATCTTTAACTTAGTTCCTGCAGTCTTGCTGTCCTTAGTATACAGGCAAACAAAAATTTCAATATCATATTTTTTATGCAGTTCTTTATATATCTCTATGAAAATTTGTTTTTATATGATGATCGTTTTATTTATTTATTTTTATTATTTTTAAAGTCATTTTTACAAGTTTTGCAATATTATTTTTAATCAAAGTCAGTTTGTAACATTCTATTCTTGCTTGGCAATGTTTTATTTATTTTGCTTCTTTTTTTCTTTGAAATTATGTTCTTTAAATCAACTCGTTGTTTTAATTAATAAATATTGATTTGAATAATTAACTTTAAATAACGCTAATTGGCTATATAAGTGAAATTTTTAAGCAGAAAATTTCAAATTTGATTTTTCTCAATGAAATTTGATTCTGGTACTCTTCGTTATTCGAGTTTAAATATGAAGTTTAACATACATTGTCCTGCTGTATGCTTAATGTTAAAGTTAGGCTATTAAAAAAATTATTAGGCCTTAAGAGGCTAAAGGAGTCTCGAGGAACGAGAAACAGAGGTAAAAACGACGTTGTTTACTCACCTTTTACACTTCAAATTATAAATTCAAATCAGACCCGGTCTCGTGTCCCTCCCTGCCTCCCACAGTATTATTTCAAAGCCTATTTCTTTTCTCGTCCGAGACAGTTTACATGTAAAGCAGAGCTGTAATGCGGCTCGATCGGGTCCGTCACAGTCGAACGGACTCCCGGATCTCTTTGATTTAAAAAAAATTAAATAAAAAAAAATCGGACAGGCTTTAAAGTGATATTACTCAGACTGGAATCCAGACGACAATTACACGGAGGTGAAGGACGAACGGGAAAGAATTTCTTATATGGCAGACTGCAAACGTGTCTTAGACAGTAAATAATAAATAAAAAGTACAGTAAAGAAAAATATATATACATATTTAAATTTTTATTTATTATTTACTGTCTGAGACACGTATATATATAAGTACCTTCCCATTTGAATCTTACCTGAAAGGCCATTTGACTACTTCTGCTACTAAATAGTCAAAGTTTTAAACGTAAATTCCTAAAACATCGAACTTTCATTAGCTCGTAAACCCATCATGCATTTCTAATTCAACAAGTTAGTGGATATTTTATAGCTTTATCTCGTCAAATTAACCCCTTTTCACTTTAAATATACCTTTTTTGATCAGTACTTCGAGTTCTATTGAATTGACTGTATCTGAAATTTAATCTACCCAAACGTTCCTTGATAAGAATTCTACACCGAAATTTATTCTTCTTTGACCATATTTTTAATAATTTCTTTTTCAGCATAAACAGTCCCTTTTGTGTACACTTCCATTATAACGAAAAAAATCACTTTGTAAATGAACCAAAGCCTAACCTACAGATTTTACTAATTATTAATGCATTTAATTACAAAATTACTAAAGTTAAAATGCAATTTAGATTTCAATATTATAATTTACCTAACAATGAACACGATTAGCTTTAAATATCGAAGTGCACGGCACGTACGAATTAAAAGCTACAACAGTAATGAAATAAACCGAAAGTGTACTGCTTTTTTCTATCAAATTTGCCAATTTTAAATTGCCTTTCTTTCTATTGGGTTGTCCGGAAAATAATGCAGGATTTTAAGTTTCCATTAAAAAAAATCTATATAAAATATTCTGTTTACGTTTACAGGATTACTCATTTGTATGAATGTCAACACTTATTAATCCTCTTCCAAATGATATTGTTTGTTTACCTCTGTAGCATTCCGCTACTTGGAAATAATTCAGTCATCCTTATAATGTCAAAGCGAGAATTTCGTACGATTTTCTTTTACGAGTTTAAACTCGGCCGAAGCGGAGCCCAAACGGCTAGAAACATTAACCAAGTCTGGGGCGAGGGTTGTGTTAATGAGTGCACTGTGCAAAGGTGGTTTAAAAAATTTCGGGAGGGAGATTTCAGCCTTGAAGATGAAGAAGGTCGTGGAAGGCCTTCCTCTCTTAATGATGATGTTCTGCGATCAGTGGTGGAAGAAAACCCCAAAACAACTGTTCGAGAACTTGCAGAGCAACTCAAAGTCAGTAAAACGACCGTCGCTGACCACCTCAAGGCGATTGGAAAAGTGAAAAAACTCGAAAATTGGGTTCCACACTCATTAAACGATCGCCAAAAAAATCAGCGCTTTGATGTTTGTGCATCACTTCTTTGTCGAAACAAAAATGACCTCACCCACCCTACTCTCCGGACCTCTCGCCTACTGACTACCATTTTTTTAGACACCTGGACCACTACTTACAACACATAATATTCAAAAATCAAACGGAACTGGAAAATGCATTTATTGACTTTATCAATTCTAAAAATTCTGAATTCTACTCAGACGGAATTAATAAGTTACCAACACGTTGGGAGAAATGTATTGAGAGTATGGGAAATTATTTTGATTAAAGAACATTGCTTTAAAGTAACTAGTTTCTTTTTTTT